>VDFB02281492.1:265133040-265455875 GCA_007258455.2 Sequoia sempervirens
CAACAAAAATCATTTGATATAGTTTTGTCTCATTTAAATACTCCTCCTCTACAACCACCACTTAGATTGATTGTTCAAGGAATTGCAAGAACTGGAAGGTCACACCTTATTAAAAAAATCAAGTCTACACTCATGAGTTCAACTTCACTTCACCAATCACCATTACTCCTTGCACCTACAGGAGTTGTTGCATTCAACATTCAAGCATCAACAATTCATTTTTCCCTTTGAATACCAATCAAAGAATTGACCCTGCTATAAGGAAAAACGTTGGCAACATTCCAAGAAAGCATGTACTTCATTTGGTACATTCTGATAGATGAGATGAGTTTCATTGGGCCAAAGTTGCTAGAACGAATTGATATGAGGCTGCGTGAATCATTCCCTATCCACAACCACCTACCATTTGAAGGTCACTCCCTTATTCTATTTGGTGACCTGGGCCAACTATCACTAGTTGAAGATATCCCAATGCATGCTTCTACTTCCTATGGTGGAACACTGTGGTGCAACTTCACAATAGTTATAACACTAAACAAAATATTTTGGAAAATTGGTGATGATCCTTCCCAAATTGCTTTTCGTGGACTTCTCTCAAATCTACAAAATACAAAGCCTACTGTAGAATATTGGGAAATTCTTATGTCACATTCAAGTGCCTCACTCACCTCTGCAGAAAACTTTGTTTTCTCAACTTCCATACATCTATTTGCAACAAATGAATTGGTATTACTATATAATAAATGTATGTTGTTGTCTTTGTCAATACCTGTTGCACTATTCATTGCAGAGCAACTTGGGGGGTCAACATACTCAAATCCTGATGAAGAACAACTTCAAGCTAAGATACTCTTGTCTATTTTCCAAGATGTTATGTTGTGCTCAAATTTATGGTTGGAGACATGACTTGTGAATGGTGCACTTGGTTAGGTAAAGGCAATTGTATACAATGATGGTGAAAAACCACCTCAACTTCCCTTAGTTGCTGTTCATTTCAAACATTACATTGGACTTGCTTGGGATTTGGACAACCCAAAAAATGTCCTTGTAACCCCACTTAGTCGTGGTCACCTTCCTCAAATTCCACTAAAAATGTAATGGGCCTTGACAATTCACAAGTCACAAGGGCTTACACTACAAAGGGAAACAATCGACATTGGGAACATTGATCGCCAAGGGTTGACATTCACAACAATTTCAAGAGTTCGCGACCTTCACTATTTATGAATACAACCTTCCTTCACATTCCAAAGATACTCACACATGCAAGAGAGCCCACATATTGCTCGACAAATAAAAGAAGAGGGACGTTTGAATGCATTGTCCCACTCAAACTCTTCAAATAGTTAAAGAACATTACAATAGCTATAGGTACATGCCCTTGTTTATCTCACCTTTACTTTATCATTTCAATTTGCATATTTCAAATAGGGATATTCATATATTTGACTTCATGCAAATTATATCTCCACTTTCATTTACTGTAGGTTCACCTCAAAACTCAATTACAATATGTTCTATTTGACATACATCTACAAAACTACTCTACCAAAGGTGAAAGTGATTAATTTTAATTTTAAACTTCAAAATAATGACTTTTCTATGTTGTTTTCCAAAAAATAACTAAGTATATTATTTTGATTTTTATATGTTGTTTTTCAAATAATAAATAGGTATACTTCAAAGTAATGATTTTTCTATGTTGTTTTTCAATACAGATACATTCCAATTCAAAGTGATCATAAGACAATGTTGCAACAAAAAGGATATTTCTATCTATACTATTGTTTACAACATTCAATCTACAATATAGTCTTTTGACTATTTTACAACATTCTATGTATACCAATTCTATTTTTACAAATTAGCATTCTAACCAAATTATTTCAACTAATTGTATGCCAATTCTGCAAGAATAAGCATATTTATATTTCTACTAGTGCGTTCGATTGTACACATTTTATAGTTACAAATTACCCTTCCAAAAAAACAAATTTTCCTTATTTCTATATAAACCAACAAAAGTATGATTGCACATATTTACATTTAAATTCCAATTTAACTAAAGTCTACTATTGTGTTCTATTGCATAGATTTCCATTAATTACATGTCTCTTTTACAAAATTATAAAACATTTCCAATATTAAGCTTCCACACATTTTCCAATTTCAACCATTCATCGTGAACAATTCCAAATATGCTGTGCGATTGCTAGTTATAAATTATAAACTATTAGGAATGTATAAACTAAAAAATTACACATAAAAAATCATGAACATGTATACATACCAACATATCCACGGTGAAAAAAACATCGAAATCAAAGCTACGTTAAATATTGCACCGGAGTTCAGAGAACATCTCGGAGAAAAAACCAGATATTCATCCTGTAATAATCTTCCCAAAAATATTGGTCAAGCAGTTCTTAAACGGATTACTCAAAGCAATAGTTAAATCCATTCTTGTTTGCTCAGATCGATTTAGATTTTGTCAGAAGCCCTAAATTTTTTGTTCCAGAAACCCAAAATTTATTTAGTTTCAGAAACTCTAAACCCTAGTGTGAAGAGGAAGAAGAGAGGAGAAATATGTTTTTTCATATAGTATTGGAGAGGAACATGCAGCTGCACCCTCGCCATTTCGGACCGCACCTGCGAGACAAGCTAGTCTCCAAGCTCATCCAAGACGTGGAAGGAACTTGCAGGTAATCTCTTCTGTATTCTTTTTCTTTCTTGATTTTATTTTATTTTTCTTAAAAGATTTTATTTTATTTTTTTGATACGTCAAACGCAGCCAGAGGCTGCATGAAATATATTTGTATTAAAATCAAAATGTGAAATATATTTGTATTAAAATCAAAATGTGTTACAGTACAGTCCATCAAATTCCTGGGCGAGGAAAAAATATTACAAGATATGGCCTGCCCATCGCCCATCAGCTAGTTACATTCGGACACAAAACAGAACAAAACAAGAGAGAGATTCACCATTCATCATTCGCACCAACATTCAAAGCAGTGTCAAAACAAGAGGTTAATCGGCCTATCCATTGCTATGGCCGATGCGCTTCTAAAATCTCATTTGGATACTAATGGAGGTTTGCCCGCATAATGCTCTGTTCAGAATTAATTGAGGGTGTACCTGATATTGGAATTCCATGCGGCCGAAGGCGGGTGGCAGTGATTCCATTCTCAGTTTGTGTACTGTGCAGGCATCCTCCATGGTACAAACCCCAGCTCGTCACCATCCCATTTAATTCAAACCATCCTCTTATTCCTCGATTTGCTTGCCGAGCCTAAGGTAATGATGTCTTCTGTCTCGAGTGTGCATGTCTTACTTGATACTTAGATTGCTCCCTCGTGTGGGCATTAGATAACCTTGTCTTTACATCCTATTCCACCTTACACCATTGCTGATGATTTGGCCTTTGTGAGTGGCCGAGCTGGATATGCCCATGTGTCCCATCTAGCCCAGGAGAGCTAGACTAAGCCACCCATTGACACATGGGCAGTTTCTTAAAAGAATATTTGATCAGGGAGATAATTTTTTAATAAAATCCTTTTAGTAAGTCAATTAGCTATTTTTTTTATTCTTCTTCCCAAGATTTCGATTCCCACACCAGCAATCAGTTGGAAAACTATTGGCATATAGAACATACATATGCATCTATTTAAATAAATTTTCAACCGAAAACGTTTGTTTGCTACTTTGAAAATATTTAGATTCCTTAGAATTTTGCCGGGCTCCGTGGGAGAAACCTATATCATTTCAATTAACAGAAAGTTTTCATCAATCCTACGACAGTGCTATAACAGAGATTTTTCATAAAAATGTCAGCAAAGCTAACATGCTTGCCTTTGCCTCTGCAAAGCCAATGCTAATTTTATGCTTTTAAGTCTTTCACTCATTTCAGCTGAGCTGGGACAGATCTTCTTAAATTGTGGCCTTGAATTTTATAAAAATCCTCGAATTTTTTTTTTTTTTTAAAACCTATAGCTATTATCACAGGAGCTATACAAGTCTATGACGTTTTTACTGAAAACCAGAGTTAAATTTTTGTATTTAGGTAATTAGGACTATTTTGCAAGAAATGCAATGAAATTGCCCCATTGCGTATTTCTTAGTTTTGCAACAGTGAATGATCGTTGAGGACAGGTCAACTCATTTTTTATGCAGAAGAAAATGTCCTCATCTGTGCAACAGAATCTGGTCCTTTTCTCAACTATTGCCCACTGTAGCTAGTGTCTGAACTATTTTCATTTCATCTTTACTCCTCCCTTTATCAGTATTTTTCTTCCCGTTCCCGACCCAGACTTTTCCTCTGATTAACTAAATATATTTTGAAACCTTGACAAAAATGTTCTTAAATGCTGAGCAAGGAAGGATGTAACCCATGCACTGTTTTTGCTCTCTAAAAAATGTGCTATCCCACCTGCCGAATGCTTGCAGTGATCTGTAAATGCTGCAGACCCCTCTCTAGAATTCCACTCTCGAGTTTGCCATACTGTGCAATGGCCCTGTTGAAGTTTATCCTTAACCATATTTTTTTCCTTCTAAAGTAGAGCCCTCAGGCCACCACTCAGTGCCTCCTTTCCTACTACACAGTGTAGATCAAGTCTTTTTGCAGTACCTTCGTGATTGAAAATTATGTATATCCCCATTGTTTGGCGCTTTTTCATCACTTTTACTATCCAATCATTTAAATTATAATGAGAACATAAAACGAACTAGACAACACACCTGGCCAGATAAATCTGAGAGCCAGGCTCTAAATAACTCCAAAGACCTTCATTTGAATCATACTGTAACATATGACATCCATCTTGAATTTTTTCCATCAATTGCATCAATTCCTCGGTTCTTATTGCATAGATAATAGATTTATGAAGCTAGAAAATGATAATGAAACTTTCATTCAATCAAGTATAATCCAGTTGTATATTACTGTTTCTATGCTTTACTTCCAATCATTTTTCATGATCATATCATACATAGAAAACACAATACTTTGTTGGTAAACACCAGACATCAAATATAATCTAGAAAATGTCAATAAGAAAGCCTGAATATGTCTTAAGTTTAATAAACTGAGAGGAACTGAACAACTAACTCTATCACAGCATCTAATATCTCCATAAAATATTGGTCCTGATTGGGACAGCATTACCTCGACTGCTGATGACCAAGCATACATCTGAAAAGAACTGTGATCAAATTTTGTTGCTTAATGTAGTCTCCCTTTTGAGAAAGAGGTAATTTAATGATTATTGTTTGAAAAATTAGAAGTAAATAGAAGAGCTGGCAGCATACAATCAACTCCAAGACAACAAAAGACTATTACAATTTACAAGCCCAACTTTATGTGACTTTCTTAACAAAGACAGGACCCACTATGAAATTGAGAAATTTAAAGGCTTCATAATTATCTGTGTCAGATGATCAGCAACAATTTGGTCCCAGGTTCTAGGGCCTGAAACTCTCAAGGTCTATGTATTCTCTGTCAGAAAACGGGGTCATAGTTGGTGCTCGATATCTAACAATTTGAGTCCCAAAGAATAGGACAGGACTTTGTTCAATAGGTTCACTGTTCAACTGCAATACTGATTTCGACTCTTGGGGAATTTCTTCAATCTCCTGTACACACCTCTCCATTTTGAGAAGGGAAAGAGACGGAAGCATTTCATCAAGCAAGGATTCTCCAATTTTTTTTAAAGGAAAGGTTTCAACTAAGTTCTTCAACTGAAATGGAAGAGAAGGGGCAATTTGACCTATCATCAAAGTTTATGAGCATCAGTCCTCCTGCAAAGCTGGAAAAGGAAGAGCAGTGTTTTTATATCTTTTGAATTGCATGCCAGAATCTTCATTCCATTAAGAGAGAACACATGATAGATTTGAGCAATCTCTTCTGCTTGTGTCCTTGTTATCCACAAAAAATTCCTCAACCAAACATTCTTCATTGAACACTTTGAAATTGAAAAGAACTTGAGAGAAAGACAATTTTTTCATCTCCTTTCTAGCACTATGTAGTGCAAGAAGAGGAGTGGTTACCAAAAAGTATTTTGTCTTCATGGGTTGCCTGAGTAAGAGGCTGTTCTGAGAATTGTCAGATGGGTCCTTTACAACATTCACAATGTTGAAAACACAACGTAAAACTTTTGCTGTCGTAGTCAGATCTCAATAATTGCCATGCATCATTAACTTCACTTACAGAATTCAAATGAAGAATAAAAGAGGAATAGAATATATTTTTCCATCATTTTTCAATCTAGACTGCAATTGGATGATCTTTCTCTAGAAGAACATCTTTTTCAATACAAAATCTTTTTTACTTTTCCATTTTCCATTAATTGTCTGAATTTTCTTGGTCTAGGTCTGCACCACCATTATTAGCATCTCCAACATCTGTATCATCTAAATCTGTGGTTGGAATGACCAGCCACATTTCTCTTTTTGAGCTGATGTCTAATGGGCGAAAGATAGGGATTGCATTGATCTGCTCCCTGTGTGCTGTCTCTGCTCACCTATGTGCACTAATCTGCTGCCCATGCACCATCTGCTTGCTTGTACCCTAAACTCTGCAATTCACATAAGGGGTCTTCTGAACCTCAAGTTGGTTTTCTGCTCCTCAACTTTATTCTGCATGTGTTAGGGTTTATGTGCCTTGGCTGCAATGATCCATTTTAAAGGTCAGCCCATACTTCTGCAGGTTAGATCACAGTTCTGCAGTCAACCCGATGATCCTTAAGTCAGCCATATAGCTTCTCAACTGTTTTGTTCTGCTCTGCAGATTTAGGATTATGGAGTTTGTTTAGTATGCTTCTGCGTTGTTGCCTATTCAGGGGGCTTCAGGTCAGTATGGAGACACCTGGTACCAAAAATTGGATTGTCAAGATGCCAAAACTTCAGTACAACAGGTTGTGTAACAGGATCTCTAAAACTGAGGAAATTAATTTCACTTCTCGAGGAACAACTAGAAGAGGACAGTATCATTAATGAACCTGTGTAGAAACCAATAAATTCATACTCTTTTCAAGTTAAAATTATACGAAATAATGATTACAGCGATGTTGTTCTGATTTTTTTTCTGGCAATTGTGATAAGTTTATACCTTATGGTTTTAAAAATGTGAAATACATAAGAAAATGTGAAATATACTTGTGTATGGAAAATATTCTAATTTCGTATCTTATACACAACCTTGTCCGATCTTGTTTTGTATCGTGCTGTTTCCATCGTGTTCCCCCCTTTTTTTTCTTGGTGCTAAGACTTAGGATGGTGTTAATTCCTGTTAAATTTCATAAATTTGTAGATTGTATGCAGGGTCTGCAAGGTTGTCTTACTATTTTATTTCATCTTTTTGCAGCATTCTTTATTTTAATTTGAAAATTTGAATAATTATAGATTTGAGGTTGCATCTGACCTGGATTGGGGGCAAGCCTTTGAGCTGGGCCACATGTTAATGTGGAATAGCTTAGACTACATTCTTAGGATTTTTAATTTCAGGTCATTATGAATATTCCACTTATTATGACACCACAATTCTTGCTCCGGAGTCTGGAGATTTATGTTCTTTTTTCCCTCCAAAAATGCCTAGGGTCAAGGGGATTTAGACCTGGAAAAGTTGGTATGCTGCAGACACCTTTTTTGTATTTACTCATCACAGTGGGTCAGTGAAGTAGAAGTGAGAATATAATTAAGACAAAGAAGTCGATCATTCAACTTTATGCGATGCAACATCCATTTTCTGAGCTCCCAATGAGCTAGATATACCACGTGACTTGTTTCCTGTGAGATAACCACATTAAGCCTTTTGCAAAGACTTACACCCAACAAAAGCAAAATCATCTCTTCCTCAACATCACTCTAAAAAGCAATTGAATACTCCAGTAGCACACCCTAAACTTCTCCCATGAATCATATTCCCACTTTTCTCTCTTTCATGGCTATAAGAAAGGTGTCCAAATGATCGAAAAAAACAACACTTGTCTTTATACAGTAACAACATGATGCAGGAAATGGAAGGGACACTTTACCAGCAAGTATTCAAAAAGCCGTCATTCTAGCTCTTTATGAATTCCACTTGTCATTCTAATCTTTTCTCACAAACTCCATCCTAATTCATAGAGACAAAATTGCCAAACTATTAGAAGAATAGGAACTCAATATCTTAAAACAATCTATTCACAAAAAGCAAGAAGAATCTCAAAGCTAAGAAGCTCCCTGATCTCCCCTTCTCTTTCTTTCTCTCTAGCACTATTCTCAAAGGGGCGAATAAACTGTCTTCTTTATGTCTATTTTGATTTGGCTTTTCAAAAAACAAACTGCTCTGATAAAGAAATTTGCACCACTGCTAAGGGTCATCACATGGTCATTTCCAACAGACGTAACTTTAAAAAATGCATTTGAACATACTGTAAATTTTTTAAATGGATTAAAGTGATTTCCTCTAAAGTTTTGAAACCAGATCTTTCTATATGAAGGATATTTATGTGTACTGTACTTGAACAATATACTTGAGTCACCCATTCAGACTTATTTATCATTATTCGCTAACTATTAATTAGAGAAAATAAAACATCAGAATGTTCAAAAAATGGTCAAGCTTGTCATTTATAGTTTGTTCTATTCAAATTTGATCTTATCAACATTTCTAATAGAATGCCGTGCTTAATTGAGGATAATCTATACGAATCTACTTATATCTATAAGCTGAGCTGAATGGTCCTTATCTTTAATTTGTTAAAGAGTTCTGCTGTAGCATGCTCACAAAATTCTATCCACCAACAGTAGGCATAAAACCATTACTCTGGCATGCTAACAATACTAATTTGGTTTGATGGCTTGATAGTAATAAAATTAATCTGGAACAATTCTGAATGGTAAATGGTAAATCACTGAAAAGAGAGAACACCTGTGAATTAATGAACTATAAAATACACAGCTTATGAATGCACGTAAATGATTTCATTAGATGCCAATGAGCATCACACATCAAAAATTGAATTTGAGTGTGTGACTTAACTGTTCACTATACCCAATGGTCAACTATTCCCATTGGAGTATGTTAAAGACTGTTCTTTCCTCTCCCATATACTCCCAATTTGGAGAGATCACTAATGATGGTCTTAGAAATTTTCCATATGAGAAACATTTAACAATAAAATTTAAGATCTCACAACTTGTTTGAGTATTTTTACATATTTGGTAAGTGATAGGCAGTAACACTTTTTCGTAAATTTAAATTCTCCTAGAATATCAAGGCAGGATGGTCTTAGGACCTTGCTTCCCCAATAGTTGGCAGTTTTGTCACATGAAATTATCTTTTTATTGAAAATTCTGATCTGGTTTATTTTCATGTTGTTATATACAGTGGTCGATATGGATTCGTTGTAGCTATAACAGGAGTTGAGAACATTGGAAAGGGGCTTATCCGGGAGGGAACTGGATTTGTAACATTTCCAGTTAAATACCAATGTGTAATTTTCAGACCTTTCAAAGGGGAGATTTTAGAAGCTGTGGTCACCATGGTGAATAAGGTAGGTTCAGATCATCTTTCATGAATTAATCCTTTAATATACGATAAAATTGTATTGCATTTTCTGTTATATGATTGATGTAGATCGATGAGACATTGCCGTATCACATCTAGGCAGGCATTTGCCAAAACGCAGTATCAGGCATAAATTAAATCTTTGTATATCAATTGATCTCAACCCATTAGATCTGAAGCTGATTATTGCTTAGGGCTTTTGAGCCTGAGATAGTTACCTGGGGTTGAAATATGTTAGTTTTAGGATCAGATTTAATGCACAGAAAATTAATTCAAATCAAACACAATAACACAGCAGATACCCTGGGAAAACCCTCCGCTTGAGGGAGAAAAACCCAGCAACAATATATCACTTATATATTGAATGAATAATAGAGACTCCTTTACAATAGAGGCCAATATGAAGGCCTATAGCATGCACATCAATCTGATACAATATAATAACAAAAGAGACAATCTGATAATGATAATCTCAGCCAACAATATTGATCTTCTCTTGATGATGAACTCAATCTGCCTTGTAGAGAATTCACACTGAGAATGTCCAGATGAAGTATATGGAATGAACTAAAAAATGAATGCACAAACAAGGAGGTTTCATTGAGCATATATACACCACGAAAGGGAGAGTCATGTCTTTCCAAAAAACAAGTCGGCCTTGTCAAGCATCGTGCCTCCTTCATAAAAACCGCGTCGGTCTTGATAACAAATATAACTCTTAATTGGTTGTGCCTCTTTACTAATCATGATGTCCGCTTTATCAACAATCACACCTTCAATAAATCGTGCCTCTTCAAGATTTGATGTTTCTATAAATTAAATAGTCTTTGGGCTATTATTTAATTTATTATCATTAAGTAAAGGATATCGGCTGGAAGTAATGACTGACGCTATACATGAACTTCAACACTCCCTCTTAGCTAGGGAGGATACTTCCAGCTACACAGGACATATCACCTCATTGTGATGTCTACCACAGTGGCTACAACCATGTGTGGAAAGGAATATCACCTCATCGTGATATTAGATATCACCTCAACATGATATCAACCATAATGGCTACAACCATGTATGGTCTGTACAAGTGTTCATCACTTGCGTGATGTAGTCACCTCAACATGACTTTCACCATGGCTCTCCCAGAGGGTGAAAACACAAGTACAAGAAAATCATCACAGACTCTCTCACGTGATGCTGTCATGGAGTGACACACATGGCATCCACCATGGCTCTCCCAGAGGGTGGAATCAAGGGATTACACCTCAAACTTCTCTCACATAGAAGAACTCATTACCAAGGGATTTCACCTCGAATTTCTCTCACAGAGAACTCATTACCAAGGGATTTCACCTCGAACTTCTCTCACTGAGAAGAACTCATTACAAAGGAACATTGATACTGAGATTCTTTCTCAGTTAAGGCTGGATTCTCCACTATACCAAGCTTATCTCGAAAGTACACAAACTTTATTCTGGAGAGAGGCTTGGTGAGAATGTCTGCCGTCTGCTCATCAATGCTGATATACTTCAACTGTATAGCCTTCCTCAATACCATATCTCTGATATAGTGGTATTTGATCTCAACATGCTTAGTTCTATCATGAAACACAGGATGGACAGAAAGCTTCACACAACTCTGGTTATCACAATGAATGATAGTAGGCTCCATTGATTGTCCAAACAATCTTGCAAGGAGCTTACGAAGCCACATTGCTTCCCGAGCAGCCATACAAACTGCAATATACTTTGCCTTTGCTGTACTCAATGCTACAGATGACTGCTTCCTGCTGCACCAGGAAATCATAGCAGATTCCAAACTGAAGCAACATCCAGAGGTGCTCTTCCGATCTGTGACACACCCTGCCCAATCAGAATTAGTATAACCATGCAGCTCCAAGTCAGCATCTGAAGAATATCTCAACCCATATCCAACTGTGCCACGCAAGTATCTCAGGATATGTTTAGCTGCAACAAGATGTATCTGTCTTGGTTCACACATGAACTGACTAAGTGCACTCACAACATGACAAATATCTGGTTTGGTGTTAACTAGATACATCAAGGATCCAATCAGCTGTCTGTACATTATAGGATACACCAAGTCTGAACTAGCTGCAGCCTTCTTCAATTTATGTAGGTTGGTCTCCATAGGTGTAGACATGGATTTGCAATCCATCATACCAAACCTCTTAAGTATATCAATGGTGTACTTCCCTTGACTTAGAATTATCTCATCTGGTTTTTGCCAGACTTCTAAGCCAAGGAAGTAATGCATAAGCCCAAGGTCTTTCATCTCAAACTCAAAGGCCAACTCTTTCTTACATTTGATGATTAAGTGCTCTTCTCTAGTAAGAATTAAATCATCAACATATAGAACCAAAATCAATGCTTCACCATCAATTACCTTAAAGTACAAATTAGAGTCAGCATCATTCTTCAAGAAGCCCAAACTTGATAGGTAAGGATCAATTCTTTCGTACCATGCACGAGGGGCCTGCTTAAGACCATACAAGGCCTTGTTCAGCTTGCAAACATGAGACTCCTTCCCATGTACCTCAAACCCATCAGGTTGCTCGATATAAACTTCTTCCTCGATTGCACCATTTAGAAAAGTTGTCTTCACATCCATTTGGTGAATCTTCCATCCTCTAGATGCAGCAATGGCAGTGATGGTCTTGACAGAAGTATAGCGAGCAATAGGAGCAAACGTTTCTTCATAATCAACTCCCTCTTTCTATGAAAACCCACGAGCCACGAATCTTGCCTTGTACTTCTCAATGCTCCCATCAGCTGCATGCTTGATCTTGAAGAGCCATTTCGAAGATGCCATAGATTTTCCTTCGGGTCTAGGAACAATGTCCCAAACATCATTCTTGAGAATTGATTGGTATTCCTCTGACATAGCATCTTTCCAAACCTGTTGACTGGAAGCTTCCTTCACACTAGAAGGCTCATACTCAATAATCTGACTCATCAAGGCAACATAATTGGAGAACTTATGTGGCCTTTTACTTTCTCTGAATGTACCTCTGGGAGCTGTGAACCTTTCAGCCTCTTGCATAGTTTGCCTGGCCCACAGAGGTCTTTTTCTCCCAATTACAATGTTAGTAGGCCCATCAATAGGCTCCAAGGGTTCAATAGGATCAACGTCTTCCTTTGGTTTTGAAGTCTCCCTCTGTATCTCAGGAATATGGTCAACTTCCATATCTTGAGGAGACTCTTCATTGTCAATCTCCACATGAGTTCCCTTGGATCTTTTGAATGCAACATCTTCCTTGAATGTGACATCCCTACTGATCTCGATCAACTTCTGACCTGGAATGTATATCCTGTAGGCTTTTGATGTCTCACTGTAGCCCACAAATATTCCCTTCTTGCCAAAAGGCTCCAACTTTGTTCTCTTTTCCTTTGGAATATGAACATAGATAAGACATCCAAAGATCCTTAAATGACTAACCTTTGGCTTCTTTCTTGTAAAGGCTTCTTCCAGAGTCATATTCTCCAAGACCTTGTGAGGACTTCTATTTTGAACATATACTGCAGTCCTAGAAGCTTCTGCCCATAAGAAGGTTTGTAGATTCGGGTCATGAATCATGGCTTTTGTTGCTTCCACGATCGTCCTGTTCTTTCTCTTTGCAACACCATTCTGTTGAGGATTATAGGGGACACAAAACTCCCTCTGAATCCCAGCATCAACACAAAAATTTTGAAAGCTGCCAAAGGTGTATTCTCCTCCATTATCAAATATGAGGACTTTGACTCTTTTACCGGAAAGATTCTCTACTATCGCTTTGAACTCCTTGAACCTTTCTAACACTTCCTCAGACTTTTTTGTTTTCAAAAAATAAATCCAAGTCTTTCTAGAGTGGTCATCAATAAAAAGAACATAATACAAGAAACCACTCGAAGAAGGAACAGACATAGGTCCACATAAATCAGAATGAATAAGGTCTAAAATACACTTAGATCTACTTTCTCTCCTATGGAATGGAGCTTTTGAATTCTTACCCATAGCACATCCTTTGCAAGTTCCTTCATGCTGCTGATTGAACTTAGGAAGTCCCGTGACCATCTTCTCCATGATAGGTAAGGCTCGAAAGTGCAGGTGAGCCAATCTTCGATGCCAAAGATCACATAAGCTTGAAGAATCATGAACTAATGCCTGTAGTGGACACGTACATAGCCTATAGAGGCTTTCATCTCTAACACCAATTACTTGAGCATCCTTGAAACTGGAATTCTCCATCCACACAAGTACTTTGCCTTTGGAGAAGGCAACTTGATATCCTTTATCTCCTAGAGTTGAAATTGAGATGAGATTGCGCTTGATTCCTGGAACATAAAGAACATTGCTCAATTGAAGTGTAATGCCGAAATCCAAATGAAGAGTAGAGGTCCCAATCCCTTTCACGGAGTAGCTAGCATCATCTCCGATAATGACTTGTTCGGAAGAATCTCTCTCCACCAAGCTTGATAAGTGCTCCTTAAATCCAGTGATGTGTCGAGAAGCACCACTGTCGATCAGCCAAGTTTTGGTGTTTGTAGGTACATTGCTTGATGATGCCGAATAGAACAAATATTCACATGAATCCTTCTGCGGAGAAGCATCATCAACATTTGCAACAGTGGCTTGTTGCTTAGGTCTAGATGGACAATGCTTAGCAAAGTGGCCAAACTTATCACACCTAAAGCATTGGATCTTGGACATGTCTCTCTTCTTCTTGAAAGCGGGAGCACCATCATTTCCCTTATCTCGATTCCTCTTGAAGAATCCTTTCTTTCCATCTTTTCCTTTCTTCTTCGAAGCTTGGGAGGCGAGACCATGAATATCTTCATTGTTTGAACTTTGACCAATGCCTCTAGCCACCAACCTTGATTCTGCTTGAATGCAGTCTGCCCTTAGATGATCAAACTTAGGCATTTTTGATCTTGCACTGATTCCTTGAATGTAGGATTCCCAAGACAAAGGAAGACCATTGAGAGCAAGCATGGTCAAGTCTTTGTCGTCAACCACATGACCAATTGTCGAGAGTTGATCTCTCAAATCCAAAATCCTCATGAAGTAGGCAATCACTGATTCTCCTTTCGCCATCTTCACATGGTGTAGTTGTTGCTTTAGTGCAAGTGCCCGGCTGGTATTGTTGATTTCGTACATTTCTTCCAATGTTTTAAACATGTCTCTTGCCGTCTTCAACTTAGAGACAATAGGAATGATATGATCCTTAACGGAATCAACCAACATTTTCATTGCCTTGATATCTTTCTTCTTCCACTGCAACTTCTCTTCTTCCTCCTCAGGTTCAGGAACATTGGACTCCACAAACTCACCAAAGTCATTCTCTTGCAAGGTAAGCATGATCCTGAATCTCCATGATGTGAAGTTGGATGCTCCCTCGAGTCTATCCTCAATCTTAAGCCCATTCACCATCTTGTCTAAAGTATAGATAGACAAAAAAATAAATAAGAGAATAGAGTATTGCTGTAAGGACAAATTTGATCACGATCTCCTCAAACCCGCTTTGATACCATGTTAGTTTTAGGATCAGATTTAATGCACAGAAAATTAATTCAAATCAAACACAATAACACAGCAGATACCTTGGGAAAACCCTCCTCTTGAGGGAGAAAAACCTAGCAACAATATATCACTTATATATTGAATGAATAATAGAGACTCCTTTACAATAGAGGCCAATATGAAGGCCTATAGCATGCACATCATTCTGATACAATATAATAACAAAAGAGACAATCTGATAATGATAATCTCAGCCAACAATATTGATCTTCTCTTGATGATGAACTCAATCTGCCTTGTAGAGAATTCGCACTGAGAATGTCTAGATGAAGTATATGGAATGAACTAAAAAATGAATGCACAAACAAGGAGGTTTCATCGAGCATGTATACACCACGAAAGGGAGAGTCATGTCTTTCCAAAAAACAAGTCGGCCTTGTCAAGCATCGTGCCTCCTTCATAAAATCGTGTCGGTGTTGATAACAAATATAACTCTTAATTGGTCGTGTCTCTTTACTAATCATGATGTCCGCTTTATCAACAATCGCACCTTCAATAAATCGTGCCTCTTCAAGATTTGATGTTTCTATAAATTAAATAGTCTTTGGGCTATTATTTAATTTATTATCATTAAGTAAAGGATATCGGCTGGAAGTAATGACCAACGCTGTACATGAACTTCAACAAAATAGAGCTTAGAGAAGGGTGGCACATGAAAATGAGAAAGGTTTGGATGAGGGAGGAGAGAGGTTTCACAAATTGGGAGAGGATGTTGCTATGATTTCCAGGCAATGGGCAAGATCGACATGTTTGAGAGTGTGATACACAGAATTTCTCAAATATTGGTTATAAAGAAGAAGCCCAAGGATTAGGAACAGCTCAAGAGCACTGACAAGCATGAAGAGAACTTTAGTACTAGCAGCAACTGCATTCCTTTGAAGGCAGAAGCAAAAAGAGAAATCCAGACCATTGATGTGAGGTAAATGTAGAGAAGGTAGATCATAGTCCAATTGGAGGCCTGTGACAGCTTTCACAATTTAAATTTTAAACCCACAACAACAAATCTCTTTTGCCTGTTTGAAGCTATTTGGTCATGCACTCATGTAGTATGAAGTTAATATTACCTCATTGCAATTGAGAAGAGTTTCACCTATTGCTAAATGGGAACATTTCAAGGCAATAAGCAATTTTACTGAATATGTTATGAAGAGGAAAGAGCAATCCAATGACACTTCTTTTGCCAAAAACAAGGGCAAATGTCCAAGAATTCACAAGTGAGTTCTGGAAAAAGACTTTTTATCTCTGTAGAGATGTAATGGACAGAGATGTGCTCATGGAACACATTGGAGGATCATTTAGGCATCTTAGGAGGGCTGTTATGATGGCCAAACCTCAAAACATTGATGAGGCTCGCACCCAAGTCCACTATATAGAGATGGTTAAAAACAAGTTTTTTTTCCAACAAAACGGCAGGGTAAGGAAGAGGAGCAGGGTGTTGACTCAAGCAAGGGAAAAACAAATGGAAAGACAAGAAAAGTGCAAACACTACCATTAACACCATGAGAAAGGCAAAGAAAAAGGGTACTGTAAGTATTTTGGCAAGGAAGGTCATAATGAAGAGGCATTTTGGAAAATACACCTGGAGCTGCATCCATTCAAGAAGCATAAAAAGAATAAGAATACTACTTGCAGCAAGAAATCAGGGAGATGAAGTGCAGTTTGGATGTGGATGAGCAGTTGTCTTGTGCCACTATGCAGAAAGAGCAAACGTGAGGCTCAAGATGAGGACAAAGTTACCACACTTTTTCATGTGAATGTGCAGCTCAAAGGACACAAGGTTTATTGAAGAGCTTTGTTTGCAAACAAGGAAACACACAAAACCAATTCTTTGGGTTGGCTGAAGCAAATTGTGGAAATTTCAGTCAAAACTTGACATGTTAGCAGATTTGGGCTCTCCTTAGGCTACTAAATTGAGATACTTGTTGATGGTAAACCATTGGATGTTTGTGACATAGTTTTTGGAATCCCTTACCCCTATGAGAAGGATGTAATCTTTTATAGAAGTTTAATCAAATATCAGTTGGTCAAAGATGGAGAGGAGGTCATGGTCAAATCATGAGGGTAAATCCAAAGTTTTCATGATAAGTTTTGCACAAGCAAGACATACAAAATGAAATTTTGCAGTTGTTCAAATTGATATACATAATGGGCCGTTTGCGAAAATTCAAAATATTAAGTTAATTCAGTTAATTCACTCTTCATTACCCTATAATCAGAATTTAAGCTAGCAAATATGTGGTGCAAATGTTGCTCTCTGGTCCAATTTCCTAATTAGAAAACCCTTTCTTTCACAGAATTTCATAGATTATGAAAGATAGGGCAATGCATATACATCAGGGAGTGGGGACCAATACTGTAGAATAAATTTGATTACTTAAAAACATCATTGAAGCATGTACTGCAGAATGTTTTAAATTTATACAATTTAAGATGCATCTTTGCACATGTTCCTTAGAGTCTCAAATATAAATCTCCTCTTGTATTAACAAAATTCACAAGATTTCATTAAGGTGGAATTCAAATTTTAATCTCAGTGGCCTTTTTTATTCCTCTTTCTGTGCATCTCCACTCCTGTACTTAGTCTATACTGTAAATTTTAATGATCAGATTGTATGCACAGAAATTAATTCAAATCAGACACAATAACACAGCAGATACCCTGGGAAAACCCTCCTCTTGAGGGAGAAAAACCCAGCAACAAAATCTCTCTTATATATTATTGAAGAACAACACTCTCTTGTACAATGAGGCCAAATTCAATGACCAAGAATAGCATCAATTCTAGATGCAAACACACAGATTACAATCTGCACTTGAAAGAATTCGCTAACTGCTTTTTAAGGAATTCGCACTCTTAATAGGAGAAAGAATATCGAACTTGCTTGAAAAACTTAATACGGAATGGAACGAACTCAATGAATATATATACAAGAGAGGATGAGAGACGCGTCCTTTCATTAATCTCAAAGTCGGCCTCCAAGGAGAATCGCGTCCAATAAGAAGAAGGTTGGCTTCATAAGAACTCGTGCCTTTTAAAACAAAACGTGCCTCTTCATAATGTAAATAGCACCTCTTAAATATTCGTGCCATTTCAAGAATAACATCTCATATAAATTAAATAGCATCAATCTATTATTTAATTTATTGCAAATAATGAGATCGCTGGAATAATACTCCTGACGCTGCATTATAAACATTAACATATACATTGCTCATTGCTCAACCTGTACACATGAGTACATACTACAACCTTTTCATGTGTACATATACAGTACTGAACTATGCAACTTAGAAATATGCATGCTTTATCTCAAGCTCGTGTATCTAAGCGTTCATGTTATTCACTTGATATTTATTGACCCACAAGCACATTTCCTTCATTTTGTATGCTAGCACAGATCAATCTTAATATTGATCCAATATTGTGCATATAGACAATGCCCCAATATCACATACTCAGTGATATTTATGTGTCGATACTCTGAAACAAAAGAAACATAGACATTAATGCACAGGATTCTGTGATAATACATATATTCCTTCCCACTCACAATTTTTGCAAAGAGGTCATGTGTAATGGAGTTATATTAATTGCATTTTAACCTGCAGAGACAGCCTGTACCGAAAACACTTATCTTTAACCCTTACACTCTACTTAATTATGCCTTACCACAGTCCATTAAAATTTAATACCACTTTCCATGCCTAAAGATCTATACATATTACCAAAACTGAGACTCCATGTAACCTGCGTATCATTGTCCAATGTATGTTGGTGTCATAGGTACCATGGTATACTGAACAGTGAAACCCTCTATCACAATCCAAAGAGCACTTTCTCCAATGTACAAAACATACTGCTAATAGTCTTAATCCAAATCATAGGTACTCACTATTACCAAGAATACCATAGCTTTGCATGCATGCATACCATGCACAGTTTGGCATACCAAGAAAACTGGTAGCTCTTCCACTGCCCCCTTTTCTTAGCCAGAACTTATGCCTCAGAGAAAAACTGCCAGCAAACAAAGAAAAGCATTTAGTATCCCAATAATTTTTCATAATTAAGGGCACCGTCCTCTTGAAATTTGGTAGTACTTTTTGTATTTAAAACTCCCAGCTAAGCTTTTTAAATAGCTTAGATTATTATTTTAGGCTTGATTTCTAACTATACGATTGAATTTACTAAGTCTTGAAATTTTTTATAATTTAGGCAGCATAATTTTAGATCCTTAAATCTTACAAATGTCCGTAGGGCTTGGGCTGCAATGAGAATGAGGAAGTTGACATTCTGTCCTCAGCTTGCCTACGCAATTAATTGATTACCTTGGTTGGATGCTATTGTATGTCAAAATGCTGGATAATGAAAGACCATCTGTTCTCCCATGCAAATAATGATATCAGTTGAGGAGTTAATGTTGGATGCTATTGCATGTCAGGGTTCTGTTTAAAATTAACCTAATTTCTATTGGTTGATTGGTCCTGCTCAACAAATTACTCATTTACTGTAATGTTAACAATTGCAGGAATGAACTTTCTTTGTATGCGTCTATTTCAAGAATCCCTTCATAAAAATTGCATGTTTAGGAGGAAATTGTGACTTATTTGGTTATTGATGAAAATGAAATACAAGGAGTTCGTGTAAACTGCATTATAATTCAGATTCACTTTTAATGTGGAATATGTCTGATTATAATTGAAAAAATTTAAATTATTAAATAGAAAATTAATTTTCATTTTTTATACAATTTGATAAATTGTTTTTAATTTTGAAAATTATAATGATAAATTTTTTATATCTATGAGTTGGATGGAAATCTGGTCTTCAAACCCTTTGTGCACTGCAGTCTTTTCCAATGTTCTGCCCATAGAAAGCAGTGGCTCTCATCCGTCAAATTTTTGATAGATTGATCCTTCTGTCTCTGTCAAGCACCAAATCCCCTGTTTTGAAACTCAATAGAATGAATTTGAAGCCTTACATATGTACCCTCTGCATAACTATTGAGGCTCACCTTACATGGAATGCATATCTGCAGTAAAAGTTTTGTAAGCATATTTTGGTTAGCCCCATAAGGTGATATGTACCCTCTGTATAATTATTGAGGCTCACCTTAGTTGTATCAATGATTCAAATGCCTACCTTACTGAATATATATATATATATATATATATATATATATATATGTATATTTGATAGGGATTGTGAGAATTCAACAGAAAAATGTCAGATTATAATATATATATATTATATGTACATATTTGATGAGGGATTGTGAGAATTCAACAGAAAAATGTCAGATTGGGTGGCTCTGTTTTGAGGATTGAAGGCCTTATAAGAAGTGGGATATGAATAATTGGCTTCTACTATAAGATGATATTATGAACTAAAAATGAAAAGAGCCGAGGAATGCTGTATGTGTGGTGTCACTGGATTCTCTCATGAGCTCTTTCAGTGCACAGCCTGCCTCTACCAATCTCAGTACACGTATATGCCAATACTTTCAATCTTGTGTTTCCAAAAGTCCTTTTTTTTCAATTGGGCTATGTTATTCTATAGTATTACTATTAATTTTGTGGTTGTTTTACAGATATTGCAGTTGTATGTATCCAAAGGCAGAGTCATATTTAGATCCCTGTAAGTGGATGTATAGTTGATTTGCAGCTATCACTTCTCCATTGAAACCTCTTTTGTACAAACAACATTCTCTAAATGATTTGCTAATCAACCTCATGTACTAATCACTGCAACTTGCACCAAAATCTTTGATTGTCTGAACACAACTTTAACTTCACAAATGAAAGTTGCTGGTTATAGTCCAATATGAATGGGACAGCAAACTTATCATCTTACGCAGCAAAAGAGCTGTTTTGGTTGTGACTTCCTTCTATAAACAAGCTATCTATTTTGGTTGTGACTATCTGTAAGGATGGAAATCCTGGTGGGATATTCTGGCAAAGTGAAAGGCAAATGCCAGCTCTACAGTACAATGAGGACCCTATGCAGCCAGGTGTAAATGTTGGTGCAGGGTCTTTTGCTATGTGCCATGTACAGGTATTCAGACTTTATGATGCCCTTAAAACTTTCTTTTTGGTAGCTTTCCTGTATGTCCTTTTGCCTTTCTTTGTCAAAATACTTTGGCTCCTTAGCGTGTCTGTGTGACTGCTGAGTTGTTTTTGTTAAATTTAAGTGATCAGATTAACATGCATAGAAATTAATTCAAAAAAAACACAGTACACAGCAGGGAGAAAAACCCAGCCAATAATATCTCTTATATTATTGAGTCTTCAAAGTGAATGATACATCTACAATAGGCCACTCAAAAGGCCAGCATACAGCATCACAGACTGATGCTAATACAGACTGTATGAATACAGCTTTCTGATGAATATCTCAGATCGCTCTTGCATAAGCTCACATATGAAAACTCTTAACTGAATGTGAATGAACTGAAGTGCGAATGAATTGTATGAACAAATGTTAAACAAATGAAGTGTAAATATATGAGATGGTGGAAGAGACGCAACTCTTCAAGAAGAAGGTCGGCTGACATAGAGATAATATAAATACAATAATAAGAGGTCGGCCTCTCATAGAAACAAGTGCCTCTTCACAAGTCTTCAAGTCAGCCTTCAATAATCCCTTTTCATTTGGACGCCACCAATGAGAGGAAAGTCGGCACATATAAAAACACGTGCCAATTAAGAATATAAATTAAATAGCTCTCAAGCTATAATTTAATTTATTCAATCAAGAACAAATACTGTGCTGGAAGGATACGACTGAAGCTGAATATAACATCAACAGTTTTTTGTAGTAATTTTGTTTGACAGCATTACATGAACCGAAATGCTATGAAAAACTTGAAAATAAGAAGCGGAATGCGGATTCATCACAAAACAAATGGTTGTTTACATTTTACAAGCGTAGGACATGACAGCACCACCAAATTTTTCCACTCCAATCTCAGCATGAAAATGTCTTCATACCTTTTGGCCATCTTGACAAGATTTATGTGATGCAGATCGTTGCCAACTTGCATTTTCTTTAAAAAAATCCATTTTGTGCATATCCTGCGATCATTGCATTCCTTGAGATAACCTCTCTTTGAGGCATTCTGTCAAACAGCTCACATGCTTTTTCTATGCTTGCACATTTTGCATACATGATGCTTTGATGGATGTCCATACCCTGTTTCAATGCTCCCATTTTGGCACAGGCAGGGAGGATACTGGCGATGGTAGTGGAATTTGGCTTTACACCCGCCAATTGCATTTGCTTGAAAGTTTCTAAAGACTTTGCTTGAAACTTTAGAGACTTCAATGTCACGCATTGGAACAGGGTACAAACATCGAAAATGTGGCACAGCATCCCCGTGAGTCGTAGCCATCACGAATTTTTGTAAACAAGAAATACTAAAAATGCCTGTATTTCAGAGTCTGAGTTTTAAGGTGTTTCCCATATGTATTTATGTAATAGAATAGCAAACATAAAGTTTCTGCTTGAAATTTCAGTTTTTGGACAATCTTGTGAGGTAAGAGATGAAATAGACTGCACAGCGTTCGTTTATGGGGACTTTGGATGCTTCAAATATAGAAATAATGTGCTGGCTATTTACTTAAGCTCCCTGTGAGTGCCATTTCTGCCTTTAACCTGTCTTACTGCCATGATACTTTGCTATTGTAACATAGGCCAACTAGTACGGTTTTACATAAAATGTAGCATATTTATCTTAATTAGTTTTATATAAGGTAGCCTTAGGCTAAATACTGGTCTCAATGCTTTGCGTCGTTTAAAATTTATGCAAGCCGCCTCCTCAAGCTTCGTTATGATTGGTGCTTCAACATCTATTGACGCCTGTTAGAAGAGAAAGTGAGATGATCCATTTAGCTCTCTGACCTGTTGTTTGCCAAGCTTTTAAATAGCTGGTACGTTGTGTTCTTGACTTTGGCTTGTTGAAGAAAAGCTAATACTCACTCGAAGAGTAGTAGGTTATCAAGTTGCCTGCTGTCTATGTGAGATGCTGTAGTCCTGTAAGGAATTTTTATTATTCAGTTTATATGGAATACTCATGGAGTTGAGCGTGTCATGGAGGCATATATGGATGTTTATTTGAGGCGGAATTGATGGTGGTCCATCATTTGATCAGATCTGAGTAGAAAGTACTCACATTCTTAAGTGTACATGCAGATACAACTGAAACATGATGCTGGTTATTCTCCAATATGTATGGGACAGCCAACTTATCATCTTATGATATAAATATACCTTCACAGTACCATCAATGAGGACTTTTGGGTGGTAACTTCCTGCCACAGCAAAGCTTATGAGGGGTGAGGATTCTTGGAAGATGTTTATTTCAAGATCATCTTTGTAATGTATGAAATGAACATGATAATCTGGTTGCTTACATACTGTGTTGATGATATTTATTTGCTATGAATCAATCTTAAAGAATATTCTTTGAAATTTTTTTAGGGTCCTGTTGGTGTACGTTTTATCATTCACCGAACATTAGAATAAAATGTCAAGGACACTCTACCCTCTCTTGAACAAAATCACTACGTGTGCCAAGATTGCAAGAAAGACCACACGACAATTCCAAGGTTTATATGTGTGAATGGGCGACTTTATGTTGGATAGCTTCCTTGGTTATGTATGCTGAAATACAAGGGGGACTTACACTGAAAAATCATTCACAAGCTAGGACTTAGACAAATTTGACAGTAAATGCTCTTTTTCTTTTTTTTTGGTTTTTCAGTTTTGGAATTTCAAAAAAAAACAAAAGGATAAGGGTTTAGAAGTTTTATGCTACTTCTAAGAACTCAAGAGACAGTAAAGACTAGGTGAAACCAATAACAACACTTTGCTTCGTCACATGAATGACAACTACACAAAGTAAGTGCAATCTTCTAGGGTTGTGCTCAAGATTTTCATACAATGAATAATACCATCAATAGAACAATATTTTATTCAAAGTAGAAGTTAAAGCATCCACAATATAGGCTCAGGCTAACTTTACAAGTTGAACAAAAATCATTCATTCAAAGAAAGTATGAGCAAGAGTTTCACCAATCCATACTATCAAATCTTTCATTCATCTAACAAGCGTGCAAATCAAATTCTATTCTAAATTTATTCTATGTTGAAGGAGATATGCAACCATGCAACCACTTGATAGCAAAAAGGATTCAAAGCAAACTTGCAACATGAACTTTTATTATCCAAGTAGCTCTAAGCAACAATTTCATAAAACTCTCTTCACACTATGAAATGAGAGAATAGGAGTTTATATAGAGTTTTGAAAAACAAATGAAAGGCTGAGATCAATCTAAGATTAACGGCTGAGATTAAGACATAACAACCCTAATTAGGGTTTCCCAAAATAACATCAATAACGAGTGCATGGAGGACAAGTGGTACGAGGAGATATCTTCTAGGAGGCGCATCCCTATCCTCTTGAGTGGTAGTATATTCAATGAATCCCGACACCATCGGGCTGACCTCCTCCATCGTGACACGTGGCAATATATTCACCTTGAATTCCAATCCGTCCAAGTCATCTGCACACATGACAAAAACAATCTCCCATTCCAATTCTTGTCTTTGGAAAGCATCCCGAATGGACAAGAAATTCAATGCCTTAGTCAAATTCTGCTTCAGGATTGGTCTAGTGATGCGGAAGAAAATCTCCTGAGTTCTGAGCTTTAGACTTTCCAGCTGCATATCATTTTCCCGGATGCTATCCTTCTCAAGTACATCCACAGCTACAAGGAAAACCTTATTCTGAATCTCTCTTATCTGTTCCTCAGCTCTGATACCATCGGTCTTCACTTTTTCTAAGACTTCACTTCGTGCAACCAATGCCCAGTACCAAGTGTTGAAATCATATGCAACCCCCTGTTGCAATTACTTTTCCATCAATCAATTCCTGTTTTGGAATTCCTTTCAACACTCTAAGGCACAGGATAATTCTGTCCTGAACATCCTGAAGGTTATCCCATGCTTCTGCCATGACTGCAATTTTGGAAAGCAAAGAAGAAGTCTGTCCATAGGCCAATGTTAATCTTTCCACAAATGTGGCTGCTTCTTCACTTTTGCTTGCCATCCACTCCTTGGTTTCTCTGGTTGTTACCATTTCTTCTTCAAAATCTTTGATTGCTTCCTATGAAGAATTCAAAAGTGGAGGAGCCACTGAATCGCCTCGATTAAGAGGTTTGGTCAAGTGCTGAATATATTCCTTCAGGTGTTCAATTTCCTTGTTGTATTCTCTTTTCTTTCCTACCTCCTTTTCCAATCTTGCCTTCATGGAAGCGACTGAATTGTCTAAGTCCTCAACCTCTTGACCCTTTGTAGTTGGTCCCAAGTCAATAGTAGTGATTGCATACTCCTGAGGAGTAATATCTTCCTTTGCCTTGTCCACTGTTGGTAAAACAATTTGCACTGAACGACAGCCGACTTCATCTCTCTGGATTGTGGAAAACTTCTTGGCTGGCTTCTTTACAGTAACCTTCTCTAATCTGGCCAAGAAATCGGCCGTATCATCTTCTTCTTGAATTTCCACTAGTGTTTTCATTTTCAACCTTTCTTTCAACCAATCAGTAATCATAGGTTGCTCAATGCCTTCCTCTTCCTAATTACTTCCTTCACATGGAATATCCTGAACTCCTCTAAGAGCGGAAATCATTCCCTCTTGAAATTCCTCATCCAGAATATCCATCTCATTTTCTGGTTCAAGTATTTCCGTGCCTGTAGGAGATGGGGGTTCATCATCGTCCTACTGGATTGATTCAATATTCTCCTCATGGATTGGAGAAGGAATCCTTATTTCAGCCAATGACTCATCCTCAATAGTTAATACCTCGTTCACATTCCTGGACGTGGTAGAATGGGATGGCTTTGATCTCTGCTTCTTCTGAATAGGTTCCTTGTTTACAATTTTCTTCCCCTTCGACCTTGTGGAGTCATCAACTGCTTCCTTCCTTTTCCTGGAATTAGTGCTTTCAATTAGTTCGGCACTTTGGGACGCTCCTACATTCAAAGAATATGATTCCATTTCGCCCATCAAGTTAGAAGTGAGGATCAAATTTCTTCGCCTTAGCCTCTGGACTTGCTGATCAACCCACCACTGTGAATACTTAACAATTGGCCTCATCAAGGTGGCTAGATCTGCGAGCTTTGGTTCTAACCATTTCATAGGAGGAAGAGGCCAATTCTCATCATAGCGTGGCTAAACATATTCTCCATCATCCTCTAACTGGTTAGGCACACGAAAAAGTTCAGTTGTTCTGATCAAGCTTACTGGCAATCTAGACCATAGTCTTTTCCTGATATCAAACTCATCCGTAGCATTTGCCCAAAAATCCTCTAGGTCTACCTTATGTTTGTACTTCTTTCCATTCACTGTCCCAATATGGTTATGAGGATCAAAATTAGCCCCGGACCGGTAAGATGTGAATGGATACCACTGCATTTCCAACTTGGCACTCTCGGCTGCTTGTGCCGTTGGGCAAGACTCCAACATATTTCTGATGAAAAATGGAAAGGAAATGGCCGCTTTCTGCTTTGTTCTCTAGAAGCCCTGATATGTTTCCAATTGTCGAAGGACTTCGAGCAAAGACTATTCTGTTGGTAGGGTAAATCGGAAGTCGGTAAGGACATTTGGTAAATCCTTGAACTCTTATATACGTGAATCTTGGATACTGGATAAACCAGGATCCATACTTGCTTATCAAGCTCTTGGCCTCCTAAGTGAGCCTCTAATGAGTTCCTCCCTACAATATTCCTGTGATGTACATCAAGAAGGCATCATTTACCCTTCTAAAGTGGGTCTTCTTGCTAAGCTGCAGTTGTGGATAACAGTCATAGGACTTAAACTCATTTTCGCCATTACCTACCACGCCTTTGCAAATCAATCCTGTGTATCTGTAATTTCCAGCCAACAAGTAGACAATGTAGGAGCTCATGTAAAAGGACTTTGTCCTTTCCAAATTTTTTAGCTGTTCATCAAGGTTATTGCTGATTATTCGAGACCAATTGAACATTTTAACACCTGAGGTGATCTCATCAATAAAATAGTACATCCGGGTTTCAAATGGCGTACCCTGCTTAACAGCAAAATGATGTCACCATACTCCTCTTTGAAGTTAGTACGAAGCAACTTCTTTGGCACTTTCTTGAGGGAAGGCCTTGGCTTTTCTAACCACAACTTATTGACTTTTGTTGCATAGAGTTCAAGGTGGTCCTCATAAAGTTTTTTGGTGTATTCTTTGGTTTTATAGGAAGTCTGGTTGTAATTTGGTACCCCAAATGTTTCCTAAATGGCTAACTCTCCAAGGTGAGCCAATACTCTCCCATCTGGTGCAATAATTTGTCTTTCTTGTGCATTGTAATTTATGGCACATTCGATCATCAACTCAACACACTCCATAGCCGGTGGAAATCCAACTGCTTGCACAATGCCATTTCTCATCATCCGGCGAGCAATAGGTGTTGGCAAGAATCCATCTTGCCCATACATTCTCTTTTTGAAATCCTTGAAATCCACGTGCTCGAGGTTGGTGTCTGTGACATTTTTCCACTTGGAATTAATCTTTGACTCCGGCTGCAATCCTTTATTGGCGAACTTGATCTGAGCTTTTTTTGAAGGTCCTCCTTTGGTGATCATCAACTTGCAACAAACATGAAGAAAATTGACATTATTTTTAAGATCCTAATACTGATTTTTTTGGACCCTTTGCTTGAAAATTTCAATTTTAGTCTGTGAAAAATCAGACTAAAAATGGAAGAATTTGGCTAAACACTTAGCAAATTTCGCAAGAATAAGTGAATAAGACAGAAGAAGGATGAAAGAAATCAGTCAAACTCAGATTTTGAACCTTCGAATCTATATTTTTGACTGTAAATCTGCCTTTAATTGTGAAAATTCTGTCTTTAACTCAGAAAAAGCACTTTATTTTATGGAAATTATGACCTTCAACTTAGAAAATTTACTTTATCTTCAAAAGTCCTTCAAAAATTTATCTTTCGCAACCTTGAGAGAGCCAAAACCTTTTCATAATCAAACTTTGGAGAGAATGAAGTGAAAGTGACAAGTTAAACTTAATATAGAGTTGAAGAGTTCGATGATTTTAGCAACTTCATGTTTTTTTATCTTTTAGATTCGTTGAACCTGAACTGTTTTATTTCCTCCAAAATGGCAACTTAATCTTCATTGAAAATTTTCAAGAGAAAGTTTCTAATTTTCACCATGGCGCCACCCTTAGCCAAAATATCCTTTCCTTGAACGAGTTGGCACGAAATCTTCTAGATTCTTCTTGAGTTTGAAATTTTTCATAAGTGTTGGATATTTTGAAAATTTCTTCTAAGTGTTGAGTTTTATTTTTCCAATCTTTTCAAACTTGATCATCTTTCAACTATGGCGAACTTTCATTTTATCCATGGCGAACTTGATCATCTTCATGCCAATTTTACCTAGGCGGACTTCATGGTTTAGTCATTTTGCTTTGTGCTAGGGCGGAGTTGGAGTGCTCTTGGACAAGGTGGAGTTCATCAGGCGCTGGACATTGCAAGGGTGGACTTCATGAGTCCTTGGACATTGCAAGGGCAGACTTCATGAGTCCTTGGACGTTGCAAGGGCGGACTTTGACCTTCTTGTGCCATGCTACTTTTTTGCCTTGATCCAGGGCGGACTTTGCCAACCCCATGCCATTCCCTACCTTGGGTGGACTTTAGGCTGAACAAGCCAAGTGTGGACAAACTTTATGGTTGGCTGGACAATATGCATGGCGGACTTCACCTTTGTCCAGCCATCTTCACATTTCCTCTAGGCGGACTTTGAGCTTACCTTGCCATGCTTGGGCAGACTTTGAGCTTTGCAAGCCAAGTGTGGGCAGACTTTGTAGATTAGTAGGCCATGTTCTTCAAACCATGGCGAACTTGTGCATGGCCTAGATATTGCCTTGCCTAACACTTGGATGAATTTCTTGCTCAACACCTCACATTTATCTAGAACATCTGGAACAAAACCTCGCCTAGAGATTTTCCTTTGCTTTTTATACTTGGAGACACAAATTTTTGATTCTGAAGATAGGAACGTTGTTGCCATGACTTGAGGGACCCAATCCTAGGTCAACTTTAAAAAAAGCTGAAAAAAGCAAAAAGCAAAAAGCAGGCCTAAAAAGCTGCTTCCCGGATTGGTCCCAAAGTGCCAAAAATAAAAAAAGTAAAAAAAGCAAAAAGCAAAAAAGTAGAATCCCACAAAAGTAGGAAGGTGTCAGAATTGACCCTAAGCAATGGCGTTTTTTGTCCTCCGGGCCTTTTGAGCACTTTGACGATGTCCAGACACTACTCTGAGCCTAAATTTGCTATTTGGCTCGGATGATTTCTCAAAACCCTAACTCCAAACTCTCAAAGAAATGGACTTATGAAATTGCAATGCTAAGACAAAACCCTAAAAAGCAAACTACTGGGGGTCCCCATTTGCAATGGGGCGATGTGTGAAATAGGTCACAACAGGTCCTTCTTTACTCTGTTTCCAAATTAGTGCACTTGGTTCGCATATGACTGGACCGTCGATTGGTTTTAGTTGTCCATGGATATAAATAAAATATTCTTTGCATGTAGAATTAGAGGTAATCTATCTAGAATTTCTAATGGCTTACAAAAAATCTTGAAGGATTGTTAATTTGTTTTAAATCCTTCTGCATGCAACAAGATTGTTAAGACTTTATATTTCCCGTTTTTTTCTCTATATCACACTGAAAAGTCAGACTATTTGCTGGAACGTTTGTTCACAGGAAAACTCTTGAGGAAACATGATTGACAATGCAAAAGAAGTAGAGTCATGACCTTGTCGATTTGATAGTCCACATAATTTTATGCTGTTCCTAAAGCTCTGCATTTTGTTCACATTCTTAACTGTAAATGCTCATACAGTTGAAACTTTCTAAGTTTCCAATCCACTTTCTAACCAAAAGGATATGATTTGCAAGAAAACAGACCAAAAACTCTCCCTGATTGACCTTCCACAACTCTTCGGTGTACCTATTGCACACTAAGGTGCCATTGCTAGTGTATGCAATCGGATGTTTCAAAGTTTGTTTGGAGTTGCAAGTTGTGTATTGTAAGCAAATGGAGCTTTGGAAATTGGCGTTGCACCAATCACCACTCGAGCCATTTCGTCCATGGGAAAGTATATCAATAGACTTTGTAGGTGGTTTTCTCATGTCAAACAAAGGGCCCAACTATCTCTTTGTGGTGGTTAATAGGTTTAACAAGTCATGTCTTCTAATTCCATGCAAGAAACACACATGGGTAAGGATGTTGCTGATTTGTTCTTTGTCAAATGTTTGGGTACATTTTGGTTTGATGAGAGTAAATGGACACCCAATTGAAAAGGTCCACCACTTATCATTTACCATCTTATATGAAGATATACTTAATGCTTAATTTTGAGAATCTCTGTTTGTTTGAGCCCTCCATGTTGGATGAGGATGAAAAAATAGTTTTACCTTCAATTGATGATCTCACTCCATGTGTTTTGGAAGAACTGGAACATGATGTTTTTCTCCAAAAGAAGGATAGGCAGTCACATAAGGGGTGTTCATAAACATGGTTGGCTGGATTGAAAGGACAATTATCAACCAAGCCCATATGCTATCCAAAAGAGGGTGTAGGGAAGAAATTCTCTCACCTGATAAGTCCTTGAGCTTTTTAGGGAGGTATGATCTTAAAATGAATCCATGCCATGATCAAAAGGTTGATGGTTCATTTGCTTCAGTCAAGAAGCAGTTTCAGGAGTATTTTCACTCAAATGAGAATGTATTTTGTCAATTTCAGAGTTTGAGGAACTTGTATGTGGGCCAAATTTAGACTTGGGATTATCTGAAGCATCATGGGGAAGAAGAGTGACATGTGTGCAGGTTTCTAACCTTGCATTTATCAGTTTTGTTGAATTTGTTGCTTTCCACAGGTGGCAAACTCATCAAATACCATGGTGAATATTTCATTACCATGGCAATGTCATCAGAGATTGACAGACACACACAACTGTAGTGATCCTCTTATTGCCCCCTAGGGAAATTTGTGATCTTGTCATGGCAAGACAAGGGTTAGAATGTGAAGGGTTTTTATGTTTCATTTCAACTTCTATCATTGTGTTTTCTGTATGGAGGCCAGAGGAGTGTGTGGAGGTCTATACAATCAATATTGGATGTGGTGCAAAGGTTGGCACTCTTGTTTTTCTCTAAGACTTTCATGGTTGCAAGTGAATGCCATTGGAGAGCAGAGTTTTGGTGAACTGCAGACTGCTTTGTAGGCTATACAAATTCTTTGTTGACATTTGGAGCTTGGTTGGAGGTGCAAGTACTAAGAGCCATACTACAATTCTTGACTGATTTTATTATGGAAATGAGGTGTATATAGCTCTCTTTGCTGGAGTTTTCTCCCCAAATTGGGGTTTCGCAAGGGTAATCCTTTGTCTTAAGTCATTGTCATGCAGTTCTTTGTGTTTTGTTACATACTTATATGCCTGTGTGATGTTCTACAATATGTATGTTCAAGTTTATATTGAAAGAACACATAAAAAGTCATAACTAGGAGGTGTTTGTGAGAAACAAGTAGGATATCTGTAATTGATTAACTGTTTGAGAGTATCTCACTCAAATTATGGATCTCTAAACATTGTGCAAACCCATTCACAGTCCCATGTGGTTAGACTTTTTTCTAGTCAATTTTTTGAGCATATTTAAGTTTTTCAAGGCTTATGTTGTGATTGGGGCAGCAGGAAACATTGCTTGTTAATATTTCTGAATGGCAAAATTCTGCATTATCACAGTGGAGAAAACTGATCTTTCGTAGTTACGCTTATTGCTTATTTGGTAATGGCATCATGCAGAGTTTTGGGATAGCTATGAATACAAAAGGATGGAATGGAAGCTATTCAATTTTAACTTTGCCTTTATGTTCATATGTAAATAAAGGCATCTGTACATGGACATTGTAGAATGTGAGAAATTAATTTTTGTTTTATAATTTTTACAGATGGGATTCTTCGCTGAAGCAGGACCTGTCCAGATCTTTGTGTCTAATCATGTGAGTATTTGCTGTGGGCGCTCTCATTCCTCTTTAACGCTGTGACTGGGTATAAATTATAATGATCTGATAACTCGTGCAATTGCAATAAATAGATCATATTTCTCCTTTGATAGGTTGTATAACTTTCTTGCTTTTTTCCTTTCTTTAATTCCTGTATATATTGGATCAACAATGGGTTCAAAGGAGATGTATATGTGTAACCAAACTAATTATAAATATAGAAGGGGGTCTTATATTTGAAAATACTAATGTTATTCAAAGTAAGAAAGAAAGAAACCAATCCTTTCAACTTGATATCGAATCTCAATAAGGTGTGTACTGCCATTGTAAGCTTTAGAACTATGATTTATCATGTAATCTTTTGTTGCAGCAGGATTATGACTTGCTCTTAATTAACTGTCTTATATCTAGCCTATTTATTTGATTTTGGACTACATGAACTACAGTCACTGATATGTATCTTGCTATATTGCAGCTGATACCTGATGACATGGAATTCCAATCTGGAGACACTCCTAGTTATACGACTTCTGATGGATCTGTATGTGTGCTTGTATTTTTTGTTGAATTAGTTTTTGATAAGTACGAGGTATTTTCTACAGCAATATTATACCATTAGTTTTGTTTGAGAGATTTACTTGACCATAACATGGAAACTGAAAAAATATATTATTTCAAGCTTGCTTGTCTGTTTTCAACATCCATCAAGCTCTGTCTGTGTCAGGACATACCTACCCGTTTTGAGTAAAACTGCAGTATATAAACTTTTCCTTACGACTTATTTGTATGACCAATATTCAAAAGATTTGTCATGTCTAGTGGGCCATTGTCAAGTGAGGTCCATATTTATGAATCAATAAAATAATAAAATATCCAAGAGGATGGCTATTTGTTGAATGCTTTGATAACTTGATCTATATTAATAATTTTGACACTTATTTTCTTCCCCAGCCAATTTTGTTAAGCTCTGTTTGTGTTAAGACATATCTTCTTGTTTTGAGTAAAGCTACAGTATGTAAAGTTTTTCTTATGACTTATTTGTATGATCAATATTCAAAATGTTTGTCATGTTTAGTGGGCGATTGTCAAGTGAGGTCCATATTTATGATTCAATAAAATAATAAAAATCCAAGAGGATGTCTATTTGTTGAATACCTTGATAACTTGATCTGTATTGATAATTATGACACTTATTTTCCTCCCCAGCCATCCACTGATAACTTGATCTATGTACATAATTTTACCCCAAAAAGAAACACTGCCATAGACATTATAAATTATCACGAAAGTGTGCAGAAAGATTTACATAATTTCACTGACAAAATGGAATAAGATGAAAAATATAAAATGTTTGATTCAGTTTCTCTTATATAGTCTAAATTGTTGTTTTAATATATGTAATATTTTCAAAGATGGAATGAATTCGATTATTTAGCATGATTTTTGAGTTCTCTGTTTTAATTATTCTTTCAGGTTAAAATTCAGAGAGGAACTGAAGTGCGGCTGAAAATTGTTGGTACACGTGTTGATGCGACAGAAATTGTATGTTAAATAAAGGCTTCACTATTTTCATGTTACCTTTAATTCCCTAGGATTTAATAGTTCTGTATCTCTTGAGTGAAGTTTCTTTGAAGGACGTTATAGGATTCTTTTGTTTCTTCATGCAAGCAAACCTGCTTTTGAGTTCCTCCTGAGTTAAAGTAATTATCTGTTGTGCATGTGACAGTTCTGCATTGGAACAATAAAGGATGATTTCTTAGGAGTGATCAGTGATCCAAGCATGGCACTATAGACATTTGGTGAACACATTTAGCAAAAGTTGACTGGGACTCTAGTGGAAAAATTAGGAAATCCGCATGTTTTTTGCCAAGTAGATCATATAAATCATTGTGTCTGTGTCAGTTACTTTCTTGATGCTCTTCTTTGGCAATTTTTTGCAGGCAAGGAAAATAACAACTTGCGTATAGTTTTTTTGGTATGGATATTTGTATTTGTGAGCGTTTGCCTTCTGCAGTCACTGCAAACCACTTATACATTTGGAAAATTGTTGTTCAGCACTTATTATTTGGCACAAGTTGAATGCATGCAGAAAATCGCTCTGTTGGAGAAAAATGCCTCTCTACTGTGTAAATGTCTAGATGTGATTCTACCATTGAATGGATAGGAAACTAATTGTAATTTCTCTGTTGAACCACAGATCGAAATTGTGCAGCCAGTAATTGATCAAATGTTGATAGTTTTTGTATTTAAGGGCCCTTTTCGCATATCATGGATATTAATAATGATGACCCTTATAGGAACCTTTTGTATTTAAAGGCCTTCTTACATATTATGTATAATAATGATGATGGCCCTCATTAAAGGTCCTAAATGCATGGCAGGTATAGAATCTAGAGATGTCAGTTGTTTGAATATCCGCTCTTGGTAGTTCTGGAATGAGCTGATATCGTTCTGGTCCAGCTTACTTTGTATATATCTCATTACCATTATTCGATATGATAGTTTTTTGTTTTACTAATAATGGAAATGAATATTACTCTGACTGGATGATGTGATGGTATCTCTATTTGATTCAAAACAAAATATAACTGAACCCGAAAGTATCATATCTTAGAGGTATTGATTCATTTCTCTTTGGTAATTGTACAATGACAAATACCAACTTTAACACCGTACTGTTGCTCATATTATTTTGCTTATTTGTTTCTATAAAGTAATATTGTTATCTTTTAATATATTTTTTCCTTCTCAAAACAAAAAATTGTTTCTTTGGTTTTATTGCACAGACCCTTCAACAAAATGGTTATGTTTATGCTTTATTTTCTTGTTGAATTTCCTTATTATATCAAGGATTAGGATAAAATTTTGCAGGATTCCAAATTTGTTACATTGGTTAGTGTGCGGGGCTCTCTGCCCTTGTCTCTTATGTGTTGTACCATAGTTTACATACTCTGACTTGGAGAGCACTTGGCAAGCCCAACATTTTTGACTCGGCAAAAACTCGGCAACTTAAGAAGTTGTAAAATTTCATATAAAAACACTTTTTTTTTGTTGTTGCAAAATTCAATTACAAAATATAGCAAACGAGTCTAAAAACCATGAGGAAGTGTTTTCTATTAAATTTGATTGTTGAATACATATGGATTACAAAATGGCATCATCAAACGATGCTACATAGTGAAACTGGATACAATAGTTAGCTACTAACTAATAACTATAATGAATTTATGATGATTGTATTTGAAAATCATCATCATAAATTTCATATCTATCAACTTAGACATTACAAGTTTTTACATCTTTCTCTTTCCCATTTTAGAGAAATATTGGGAGGTAGAGGGGAAGGTCCTCGCATTTGATTCTGGCTCCTTGCTTGTCATAAAAGATTGTAGCAATGGCTCCACTATGCTAGTACATGCAGTGGCTCCTCTTCCACCATACCAATGTCATCCAATCCATTCTCCCTTGCTTTTGTTGTAGGCAAATCTTCCATAGCATGCCTCTCGAAATCAACAATCTCATCCTCTGTAAACAAGGAGGTCTCATCATCTTGCACGGTCCAATCACTGTAGGGATCAATGTTATCCAAATCAACGAGTTCGTCTAATTGGTCCTACACGTGTGAAGTCGATGGTTATATAGCACAAAAACAAGACCATTGAGGCGTTGAGTCAACTTATTACACTTCTTTGTGTGAATGGCATCAAACAAACTCCAGTTGTGTTCATAGCCAAAAGCACTACAAGGTTGAGACAAAATTCAAAGGATTGGCCTTTTCAAATTTGGGGTATTTCCACCCCAATCTTCCCACCAAGAACTTAAAAATAAGATATTCAAATTTTTGTAAATAAACACTATTCTAATAAGTAATAATAATTGTAATTCATAACTTGCAAGATATAAGAATTCACTTTTTCTTACTTGGTGTTTGGATCTCTTTTCCTCGTATAGCTAAGTTGGGAGAAAACAAAGGCCCCCTAGCTGCCTTATAATTATGCAACTCTAAAAGGATGAGATGAAGGTGTCATCCTCTCAATGCATGTGGATAGGTCCTCCATAACCTCCCCATTAGCATCCGTGAAGCCATCATAAAAGTAGAACTTGGGGTTGAGAAAGTACCTCGCTGCATGAATGGCTTGGTGGAGTTTCCACCTTCGATCAATGATCTCCCAATTAGGGGCAAATCTATTTGCATCCCCCATGTAATAGTGTTGGATGGCCTCCTTGGTCCTACAAAGTACAAAGTAGAACCAAATTTAAATTACACCCTACAATGAAACAAAATACTTATAAAATAAAAAATAAAAAATAAAGGATTCAATTTGAAAATTAATTAGAGTTTGAAGTTACCTTGATAATCTCTAATACTCTAGTTGCAAATTCACAATCAAAGATTATTTTTACAATCTTTTCTCCATCAACCTTGTTTGAGTAAGTTGAGTCTACTCATGGTTGACTCAAACATTTGCTTCAAGGAAGTCAATAAACTAGTAATACTTTGCAATGTTAGAAAATTAGTTGCAAACTTGTAGCACCTGATAGCACAGGCTCTTTCCCCTTCATCAATTGAAGAACCCATAGGTGATTATATATATATTTTGTAATATTTCTTCCTTCTACAATTGGTTTTATCCAGTTAAATTTGTCTTTGTCCTCCAAAAGAAGGTCAAGGCAATGAGCTGCACAAGGGGTCCAAAAAAGTGTTGGATGCTTCTCTCGAAGTAATCTAGTAGTTGGCACATATGCCATTGCATTGTCAGTAACAACTTGGACAACATTTTCTATGCCCACCTCTAAAACAGCTTGCTCCAACATCAAACTCAAATTTTTTGCATTCTTTATTATGTTGGAGGCATTGATTGACTTTAGAAAAACCACCATGCCATTTGAAGCCACTATAAAATTGATAAGAGTGCATTTTCTTCCATTTCTCCAGCCATCTAAAAGAATTGAGCATCCATACTTCTGTCATTTTTTTTTTTCAACTTCCACAATTTCTTTTGCATCTACAATTGCATCTTCAAGTAACCTGCAACTTATATCTCTTAGAATAGGGCTCTTGTATCCTTTCTTTGCAATTGTCATTGCTGCCACCAAACACAATCAATTTACATGATTGATGATAATATGATATCATGATTGATGATAATATGATATCATGATTAAAATCAGTGTATATAGTTATAAATTTATACAAATTTAAACTATTCATTATGATAATGTTCATTAAACTGTTTAGTGTTTAAATTTAAAACAGTCTACACATTATCAATAAACACAAACTTGTCGATTGAATGTCAGTCGAGAGGTTTTAGTTGATTTAGTAGACAGGTTTGTGTATATTGATAATGTATAACCCTAAACGCTAAACAGTAATGTAATATCATGAAACTTGAAAGAGAATAAAATTTTCAAACTTACCTATAGCTACAAATCGTGGCAAAAAACCAATCCAAAGCAAAATATCAATCCAAATTGCACCAAAAATCCAATCCAAATTGCGTCAAACTGTTGTGTATGTAAGGCCCATCAAACAGGGCTTTTATAAGCAGGAAATTGCATCATAGAAGCTTAAAAAATGCGTTGAAATCGTGATAAAACAAGTGCGTGAAAAACATGTTTCATACTGGGGATTTGTTGCAGGATTTTTGAGAGTAATCGTAGGATTTTTTGTGAGTTTTATGCAAAAAAAATTGTTGATTTTTTATGCCTCCTAAGCTACGAGTTAAAATCAGAAGTACTCGCGCAAATAAAAAACCCGCGAGTACTCGACAATTCACCAGTTTGCAAACTATGTGTTGTACCATGATTATGTCCGTTTCACTAAAACTTTTCAGTAATATGAACTGAGAGATCAACGCATAGGCCTTAAGAATTGTTACTATAATCAACAAACATCATTTGTTGGCATGGGGGATTTAAAAATTCTGTTGGTGTGGAACAATGACATCAATGGGGAAACTGATTGATCTGTTGGTGTGGAACAATGATATTAGTTGGAACTAAAGATTATGAAATGGTTGAACTTTTGTTTTCTACCTATCTCAAGGGCATGGAGTTCCTTACAAGGGATTTAATTGAGCATATAAACAACAAAATGAATTGCTTTGGCCCAATATTTATTTAGAACTTCCTTTTCAATATGCTCCTCACTGTTTTTGTAGCTGTTTGATTGTGTCTAACCACAATATTTATTTGAGGCGCATATAGGGAAGTGAGTTGGTTATGTATTCCCCTCTTTGGTGAACAAACCAACAAACTTTTATGAGATATATTCATCCTATTTTTATTGTTTCCCCTTGGTTTCATTCTCAAGGGCAATATTAGATTATTTTTAGAACCCAAAAGCAATGAACTAATTTTTCAAGATGCGTGCCTACATTTTCCTACTATAGTCATCAATAGAGGTTAACTGTGGATTAATTCTAGATGGCGTTTGTTCTCTAAGTCTTAGATTTAAAAGCTTTCAACATATCTTATCCTATAAGATTTCCATTCAAAAGCATTCAACATTTTTAGTCCTCTAAGGTTTGCATTAAAAAAGTTTTCAACATTTTTAGGGACAAAGCATACTGGCATTAGCAAGTTCATATGAAGGGCTGACTTGGCGAAATAAATTGACATTATGCTTATAGGAGTTCCATGATTATATTACGTGGAGGCTAGTAGTATTCCTTTGATGTGAACTATTGAAGTATTTCTTTTGAAGATGCAACCAACCATTGTAACCATCTTGAAATATGTGAGGTGTTCATGCATGTTCTGGCACTCTTTGTACCAACTTTGTTAGTGTGTGAGTATTTGTTGAACTTGTTGATGCACATGTTAGATGTGTGGAAACTTTTGTGCCTTGTTGACGTCACGTTATTGTGCATGACTTTGATGTGGATGGTGCATAGGATGTCATGGGGTGTTGCTGGTTGAAAACCAAGACATGTTTGGAAAAGACTGTTTTGTAGAATTTGAAGAGTAGTCATGTTGAGTGTAATCCCATATGCTGATTTCAATGCATAAGAGTGTAGTTGACCACATATATTTGGTTGTTTGTCTGTGGATGGAACACTCTAGATCAATCAAGTTGTGTATGTAACACAATCCACAATGTTTGCTAAAACTGACTAACAAAATATGGATTGTAGTCATAAACAATAAATGTTGGTAAGCTGAAGTGGACCTAGTTGTGTGAAGAAAAGACATGCAATGTTTGGTGTGGTGAGGCTTTTCTTGCATACAATTAGGATGGCCATTATGGAGAATTTGTCTACCACAATGAACATAGTCATGTTGGCATTTTGTTGTAGGTAGGGTGCCCAAGAAATCCTTATTGATGAATTCTTGACCATGTCCAAATTGTGAAAGGGGAGTAGAGTTTGAACTTCCTATTTAAGAATAGAGGACGAGTGTTAAATGAAGTTGAACATGACCTTATTACTACCTTCTCAAATCCTAGTACAATAAACCAACTTCAAAGTTGAGTAGAAATTCCTGCAACATAATTTCACTAAAACTTCCCCTTTATACGTGCACAAGACACTCATTTTTTAACTCTCTAAAAAAGCTTCTACGGAAGAAATAATTGTAAAAGAAATTATTTCTTCCGTAGAAGAAATTAATTGCACAAGACACTCCTTTTCTTTTGCCAATCAAAATTAATCTAAGAAACCACTAATTTCGGTGATTGGAGGTAGGCTAGTTAAGCCTTCTCTATCTGACTACCGTTGCAATAAACTTTCGTTGTTCATCTGGCAACTAGAGCTTGCATGTTGTAATTCTCAATGCAATCTTCATCAATTTATCCATACTTTTTTATATTGAAAAGTGATCCTCCTAAGTAAGTTAAGATTAACCATTCAAAATCGATTTGTGTTGCATCTTGGTCATCCTCAATAAGTGTGAAAAGCAAAGGCGTAAAAAAAGATAAAATGCCATGCTTTGCGATGTTAAACTTTCCTATGTTAACTCTTTCGAGAGCGGTCTCTTGCAACTCAAATTGTACTTGAAAATTGGCAATCTATTTTGGCATTTGATTACTTTCTAGATTAGCTATAACCTTTAGTTTCATCAACTCATCAGCACCTCAAAATTCCACGGGCTCTAAGTGTCAGGATTTGGGTATGTTATTCACTTGTAAATAATTCTAGAAGAATGAGTTTATCTATAATTTGATAAGCAAATGTAGAATGCAATACAATATGATGTGATGAGTTTTAGATGTTATGGTACATCATGTATGTTTTTTTACATGCGATGTGGTAGAAATCACAAGATATTTGGGGGAGAAAGAACTCCTGTATATTAAAATTTGTGTTAGTAGATGCATGATTGACAATGCAAGTGCACTTATGATAGAGCTAGAGTTCATGCAATAGAATCCAAGGACATAGTAATGTTCAAGTGGGTGTTCTAAAGTAACACAAACATCTAGAAATGGTTAGATGTTTGTATATGTTACTACAATCTTGCTACTAGTAGTGGTGGCTATATAGGAAGACATGTACACACCAATAGTGTATAGTGAGAATTGTTGCACATTAAAATATTGATTATCCATGTGGAGACATCATGTTTAGTGATATGTGTGACATGTTGATGTAATAGTGTGGTTAGGATATAGTTGTGTGAGTATTGATATGCTATAGGTTGGTTGGATAGTTATATGCTCGGTATTCCATGTTGATGTTTATATGTATCTTGTGTGAAGGTATTAAGACTAAACTAAGTTTGGACAAATAAAAAGTTGGTCATTGGAAGGTTGAATGTAGAAGGGTATGCTATAATACTATAACTAAGACTTTGGAAGAGATGAATCAAATCTTTAAATCCTAAATAATATCAATGACTATCTTTTGGTTGTGGGTTTTCTGTCATAAGTGTTTTTCATGTAAATATTGGTGTCTCATGTAACCTTGTAATTGCATACTATTCCATTTTCTTTTTATTGATGTTGTTAGATAGATTGTTTACTATTTTTATCACATAGTCTTAAGTTTCTTTATCCTAGTGTATTGTCCCAATTTCTAAGTATGAGGGTGTTTGGGTCGCTTTTTTAGTCTTGGGTGGGATTTTGGGCTTTCTCATGCAATCATGTCTTCCTTCATTTGCGACTTCCTTGTTTTCTTGGTCATTTTCCTTTTGTGGCCTTTTGGATTTTCCTTCACCTTTGTGCTATTTCCTTCATTTCTCCAATCACCTAGTTCCTTGTGCTTTAGACCATTGGGCCTTCTCATTTGTGGCATACATTTTAGTCAACCCTTGGTTCCTCATGCTTTCATGCTTCAATATTTTTGGGATTTCCCTACTTGTTTGCCTATTTGTGTCACCCTCACTTTTTTCATTTCCCCCATATTTGAAAATTTTAGACATTCCTCTTTTGGCATCCCATCCTTAGTTGTCCATACCCCTACTTCCAAATTCCTTATCTCTTGTAGGTTTTTAGAGTTCCATTTTTTTGCACCCTATTGTAATGAATTAGTCACCTTGATCCCCAATCCTCATGGCATCATGTATCCTCAAGTCTCAACTTCCACTATATCATGAGCCCTGGGAATTTTCTCTATTGACATGCCTAAAGGGTATCCAATATCTTGAAATTCCAAACCTTGAGCCCCAACTTTTGCTATATTGTGAGCCCTCAAACTTTTCCCTATTGACATATCTAGCAAATTTCTAGTATCCCAAAACCTTGAACCTCACCACCTTAGCATACTTTCACATTTTTCTTTCCCTTATCACTTTGGTGTCAGGTATGCCATATCCCCGATCCTTGATCCCTAATTGTTTTTGCATCAGGCATTGTAAAATATTGATCCCTGCTCCTTGAATTGAGTTATCTTTGAATCTTGCTCCCTACTCCTTCCTACATTGAGTATCTCTGAATCTCCATCTTTGCTCCTTGTATTAGGAACCTCTAAATCTTGATCCCACTTCCCATCATGCTTCCCTCTTTTAGACCTTGAAGGTTTTCCTTATTAATTATCCCTTTTGTGAAATTGTTTGCAAGGTTCCCATTCCCTACTTCCTCGTTGTCTTATCATTCCTCCTTCTTGGGCTTGTAGACCTGTGCTTCCCCTTGCATTCTAGAATACTTGCATCTAATACCCTTGAAACCTTGACTTCAAACCTTCAAAAATATTAATGCCATTGTACTAAGTGAAAATCCTCTAAACACCATCTTAACTCTTGATTCCCCATTCTGTCTTGTAATTGCATTCTTCAGGTTTGTGTTTCCCTAGACCATGGCATTTGAAATTAAAACCATACCTACCTCCCTACATTACCTAGGACACTATTAGCACCCTTAAATGGATGTGATAATATTGTGGAAGAAATTAAAGACCTATTTGCATGTATTGACCTCTTAAAGATAGTTTGAGTACAAATAAAATGGTTGTTGATGTAGAGAAAATGGTTCATGTACATGACCGTGTGAAGGTGTTTCTAGTAGGCATGAGTAACTTGTATATTGGAAGAAAACCCTTGCTTTCCTTCCAAAACTACTTGAGGTGGATTTGAGTGTAGGATTTTGGGCCCTATGCCATGCCTTCAATCTTTGCATATTTTAGGAAAACTCACTAGTTATCATCTTTTTCCACTTATTCAAACAAAACCAAATTTGTAATAACTTTAGCACTTGTGTACATCTATGATCTAACAATGTAACCCTTTGGATTTGGAAATCAAAGGGTAAGATAAAAATCCTTTGGTTTCATGAGCAATTTCATTTAAGAATTGTATTTGTACTAAAATGATTGTAGTCATTCTAGAATATTCAATAAAAATATTTAGTCTATGTGTGAATATTTTATTGTTTACACAATCTATTGCCAAATTATTTAGTCACAGATCATCTCAATGGTACTATAGTTTTGATCTTTCTAGTTTGTAGGGTAGACTGTTGATGTGAATCACGAGAGAATTTTTTATATTGGTAACAAAAGGAAGCAATGCATATCATTTTCAAGATACAATGCTGCAAATACGTAAGATTCAAGATAACTTATAGAAGATCCAAGATAAAGTGACCAAGCTATTGAAGTAAAAGTGGCAACCTCAGAGTAGCAGGTAGAATCTCATTTAGCTAGAACATCACAAAAAGAAGATGTGGATTTGATAGTGTTCCATGCTAAATATAGAACACAGAGTGAATACTTTTGAGATGATATCTCTTTCATAGATTTTTGCACTCTAAAGTAAAAAGAAAAATCTTACTAAACCCACATTCCTAGAGAAAAAATAAATGATAGAACCAAAGTTACAACGATCCATGAAGGAGCAAAGCATGAGTAGGGGAAAATTTTCTTGTAGAAGGAAAAAATAATTGAATTGAAGGTTCAAGAAACTCCAAAAGATCATAAGGAATCTACATGAGATGTTGAAGGTAAAACTTCCATCATAAAAAAGATTCTAGTGATTTCCAATGAATTGGCACACAATGAAAATGTTTAGTTAATGATAAATTAGAATTATATGTTGAATGTGAAGGTTATATAATTGTAAAACAATGTATGATGATTTCTAGTGGTTTGCAAGAAACACTTGTCAATATTTCAAACATTGGAAAGATGGAACCATCACCATTTGAGAATGGTTTATGAGTTGAGTATGTTGATGGGCATGGATTTGTAAACGATGCTTCATTTTGAGAATGGTAGTGCTGCTACAAATCTCTCAAAAATCTCCAAATTAGTGAAAGGTGGTAAGCAGTTTGATTGTTGCTTTGATTAGTACTCAATAAATAAAGAGGATAGAGGCAACAAATGTTTATTTCACCAATTTCATACCATGCCATCACAAAATTATTTTCACCATAGGAAGCATTACAATAGTGGTGAAAAGGTGAGGGATACATGTAGTAAAGGGAACACATATCCTTTCTTTCAAGTTCAAATTTATCCTACATGATGGTGTGGGATCCTAGTGCTATAACCAAATAACTTCAAAAAGAAGATAGTGGGAGTAACATGAGGGCTGAAATTTTTGATGAGATTAATATTGTTGCTATTGACACATTCACCATCCCATTCACTTCAACTCAATATAGTTGTGGATGAGCATAAGGTAAGTAATACTCTATGTTATGAGTACAATGGGTGTACAATAGCTACATTCCATTGGTGAGTTTATACGTAATAATCAATCTAGGGAGATAAAGTTTATATCTAAGGGAAATGATGTGTTGAGAGGTATCTATAATGGACCTCTAGGAGTAGTCATAGATAAGAGGACTTCTTGTAAGGGATAAGGGATAAGGGATAGGATGCTTGGGTAGCAAGTGGCTTGGTGATGGAGGGCATGCACACTATCTCATTTTTCAGTAACGAAAATAGTCACTATTTTGATATTCAAACTCTTTTGAATCAATGTAGTGTGAATCTTAATAATATGCTTCTACAATTGCTACCATATAGAGGATTCCAACATGTCATAGAGTTAGAACCAGGATATAAGAATTTCATGAGCACTTGTCAACACCTCCTACAAACATATAGAGAGGATAAATCGATTAAGGATTTTCTCAAAATGAGCCACATTAGACCTAGTTCTAATGTTTATTATTTTTTCACGTAATCTTAAGTAAAACACATTAGACCTAGTTCTAATATTGATTTCTTTTCACATAACCTTAAGTTTCTTTATCCTTGTGTAATGTCCAATTTTTAAGTATGATGGTGTTTGGGTTGCTTTTCATCATTAGGTAGGGTTTCAATATTTCTCATGTTGTCATGCCTTTCCTTCATCCCTTGCTTCCTTGTTTTCTCGATCCTTCTCCTTTTGTATCTTTTCAAGGTTTCCCTTACCTCAGTGTCATCTTCTTCATTTCCCCAATCATCTAGTTCCTTGTGCTTTGGATCTCCAACATTTCTCATCCTTGGCATGCCTTTTAGTCAACCCTTGGATCCCTATCTCTTTGTGCTTTGATATTTTGGGCATTTCCTTACTTATATACTTATTTGTGTTACACCTAATTTCCTATTTCCCCACATTTTAGAACTTTGGGTTTTCCTCTTCTAGCATCCATTTCCTTAGTTCCCCATGTCTTTTCTTCATGATACCTTTCCTCCTATGGGATTTTAGAGTTCTACTTCCCTCCTTATACTCCCTCCAAATGAATTAGTCACTCCAATTCTTGATCATTATAGTATTAAGTATCCTTGAGTATCGAGTTCTACTAAACTACGAGCTACCTAAATTTTCCTTATTGAAATGATTAATGGTATTTGGTATCCCAAAACCTTGATCCCAAGGTCTTGAATTTTTCTATATGATAGGCTCCCAAAATTTTCCCTATTGGTATACCTAAATTCTATCCAGTATCCAAGAAACTCAAAACTTGCCACCTCAATAGAATTTTGGATTTTCCTTTCCCTCATTGCTCTAGTATTAGGTATGTTGCATCCCTGATCCCTTGATCCTCACTCCTTTTGCATTAGGAGTCTTTAAATCTCAATGCTCTTTCTTGCATAAAGTGTCTTTGAATCTTGATCGTCACTCCTTCCTCCATTGTGTATATTCAAATCTTGATCCCCACTCCTCACCATGCTTTCCTCTTCCAAATCCTTTGGGTCTTATTTACTAATCTTTCATCTTGCAAAATTATTTGCAAGTATTTTGTTCCCTACTTCATTGTTGTCTTGTGATTCCTCCTTCTTGGGTATATAGAACTTTCCTTCAACTTGCATCTTGACATCCTTGCATCCCATTCCCTAAATTCATGACTCCACAACTTCAAAATCTTAATGCCGACATACAAAGTGAAAATCATCAGAATGACATCTTGACTCTTGATTCCCCATTCCCCCTGCAATTATATTCTTTAGGCACATGCATTACCTTGGACCCCTGATGCTCAAATTAAAAACCCTACCTCCCTCCTTACATAACTTGAGATACCATTAATAGCCTCAAATGAATACTATACAATTGAGGAAGACATTCAAACACCTATTTGTATATGTGGGCCCCTTAGAGACACACTTACTGATATAAAGGTCATGGTTTCATGTACCCAACCATGTGAAGATGTTGCTAGTAGGATTGGGTGACCTATATATTGGTAGATGATCCATGCTCTTCCTCCAAGACTACTTGAGGTGGATTTGGGCATAGGATTTTAGGCCCCAAGCTAGATCTTCAGTATCTATATATTTTAGGTAGCTTCATTAGTTATCATATTTTACCATTTTATCAAATAAATTTTAATTTATAATAGCATGAGTACTTGTGTTCATCTATTGCATCTAAGGATGAAACCCATTGGATTTGAAAACTAGAGGACAAAACCCTTTTGGTTCGTGACACAAATTTCATTCAAGAATCGTATTTGTACTAAAAATACTATAGTCATTCTAGTATAATTGAATGAAAATATTTAGTTTCAACCTATGTACAAAAGTTTTGTCTGCTTATACAATTTATAATTACCAAATTTAATATCTATAGGTCATCTCATCTAAATTATTGGTTATATGCAACAAGGCTAGTTAATGATCAATATTTGGTATCAAAACAAGTTTTGATTATTGTGTCTTGTGTAGAAAATTATCATGTCGTTGGGAAACCAAAATAACATGTGTAGTGGCGAACCTTGAGACATTCAATTTATTGCAATTTCTATATAACTCATCAAAACATAATTTTTTAAGGATATTATGAAAAAATGTAGTATTGAATCTATGGATAACACATCAAGGTATGAGATTAAAAAATTCAATGGGGAAATTTTTTAATTAAGGAATTTGAAAATTGAAAGATCTTTTGGTGGAGATAGATTAGTAGGTAGTGGTGTCTTCTTCATATAAACCCATAGGTATAATGAGGAATAGGTAAAATTAGTTAAAAATGCTAAGAGAACTATTCAATTATGTCTTTTAGATTATGTGCAAGTATAAGTGTGTCTTTGGAGTATATTGCTCATTCATTGTGGAAAAAGACAAGTATGTTGCATCACTCAAAGAGTCTTGCTAATAAACTTGTATTGAAAAAATGTACTCTCTAAAAATGAGAGGAAACTTAGCAACTAATCATTTAAATAATTTTCTCGATCCTTTACCTTATGTATCTTTTTAGGGTTTCCCTTACCTCAGTGTCATTTCCTTCATTTCCCCAATCATGTAGTTCCTTGTGCTTTGGATCTCTAAGATTTCTCATCCTTGGCATGCCTTTTAATCAACCCTTGGATCCATGTCTCTTTGTGCTTTTATCTTTTGGGCATTCAACTACTTAATCTACCTATTTGTGTTACACCTACTTTCCTATTTTTCAACATTTTAGAACTTTGGATTTTCCTCTTCTAACATCCATTCCCTCAACTCCCCATGTTTTTTCTTCATGATCCCTTTCCTCCTATGGGCTTTTAGAGTTCTACTTCCCTTCTTACACCCTCCAAATGAATTAGTAACCCTAATACTTGATCCTTAATGTATTAAGTATCCTTGAGTCCCAACTTCTACTAGACTGTGAGCTCCCATAATTTTCCTTATTGACATACCTAAATTCTATCTAGTATCCAAGAAACTTCAAACCTTGCCACATCAATGGAATTTTGGATTTTCCTTTCCTTCATCACTCTAGTATTAGGTATATTGTCATGTTCGTTTTACTAAAAAATCTATTGGAGGGAGGTATCCGAGATTCCTATCGCATCTCGTCTTAGAACATCCATTCGCCTTGTGAAAGGGAACAAAAAATCTACAAAGATTTTTATACACGCTACCCATTTTTCATAAGTATTGGCCTAGTAGGCTAGGATCTATCACTGTTAGAAGTCTGCCAGTCCGGGTTGACTATCCTGAATAGGAGCAATTCCAGGAATCTGTAATGCCCTAAATTTTACACGAAGGGAAAAAACACAACTAATTTTTTTTTCTTTAAAACAAGGTTATGAGACGCTAACAGTTGTTAACCATGCACACGCATGGTAGTGCACTATATGCAATGGGTGAAGTTGCTTGTTCAACTCCACCATCGACACATCCCTCGATGTTGCACAAGTGCTACTCCTATTTGATATCACTAAGTTATACCAATGCCCTTAATATTACCATACGATATGAGATGATACTAGTGTTCAAACTAAACTTGAAATGTAGGATAAGTTGTCATTGTGTTTATTTATTTATTTGGACTCATTTCCCATGTATATATATACTTTATGAGACAACTTAAAATTGTAATAACTAGGGTTATCCTTGACACTAAAATAAATTATTTCCTATTTAATTATCCTTTGACAATATATTTATTTCATATATTTATTTAAGATTTACTAATATCTTTATTTCATCGAGTGGGAATATATCTTTATTTCCCTTAAAAAAAATACTATTTAAACGTGAGAATGAGCTGGAGATTTCTAAGGTTAAAATGCAATTATTACCTACATAGGTTTGTTTTATTTTCTTTTTTCTCTCATTTCATAGAGTTCTTTTGTTACCGGCATTAATTAGGAATTTATTATCAAGTTATAAAACCATGATGTGAAAGGAGGCGGAATTAACATTTATTCACCAAGCTAGTTGATTATCAATGACACAGGCGAATTGATTTGCGAGCAGGTTATCCGTCCGTGCTTATCACATCGTGCTTCCGCAATATGGAGGCACTGCGGGCTGTATACATCGTATTTTCCATTTTGTTAATAATTGTTGAATATTTTTAAATCAGTGCTAATAGTTTGTATTGGGTGGTGAATAGTAATTGTGAGAGTTAAAAATCGAGAATATTTAGGTTTTAGCATTACGGGAATTACTGCCGTAATTCACATTACGACATCCTTTCTTTTATAAAATACAATAATTAATATATAAAATTTAAAAAATAAATATAATAATATTATTTTATAATAAAAAAATAAAATAAAATAAATAATAATATTACAATCATTTTTTAAATGATCTATCAATTGATCTCATGCACTACACAAATGTGTGCAAAAAAAAAATCATTTTTTTTCCTAATTGACCTTGTAATTTAATAAAACAATAGATAATACATTTTTTGTGGATAACAAAATTAAATTAAAATTTAAGCATTTAATACAAATATGAGATAAAATATAAATTCTTTAATTTTTAATTTGTTCAGATTGATGATTCCAATCAACATTTCCAAAAAAATATTATTTTATATTGTATAAACTATAAATATAATATAATATGAATTTATTTTATTATTATATTTTATATTTTGATTAACTTTATATAATATAAATTAATAAATATATTTTTTACATAATATTTTATTTTTTGTAAAAAATAATATTTTAATTATACGATATATATATTAAATATTTATATATGTTATTTACTTATGTATTTATTTTATATATAATATTATATTTATTATCTTATATAAACCACTAAGTATAATATAATATGTAATGAATTTATTTTCTTATTATATTTTTTATAATCTAAATACCTTTTAAATAATATTTTATTTATTATAAAACTATTTTTTTATTAAAATACTATAAGTATTTATAGATTATTTAATTATGTATTTATTTTATACATAAAATTATATTATAATTATACTTATTATCTTATATTTCATAAACTAATATATATAATATAATATGTAAATGTAAAAAATAAGAGAGTTGAAGGGAGTGAGGGGTAGATGAAGAGAGAAAGAGACAAATATGAAGGCAAAGTATAAAGGAGAGAATAAGAGAGGGAGGGACATTCATATCTCTATCCTTATCTCTACACCATCCCTCTCTCTTTATTAATGATCTTTGTCACCTCCTTTATCTCTCTCTTGCCCCCTTTCTCTAACTCTCTCTATATATCACTTCCTATATCATTATCTTTCTATCTCTCCATCTCCCCATCTCCCCATCTCTCATTGTCTCCCTCTTTCTATCTCTCCATCTCCCCTTCTCTCCTACTCTCCTACTATTTCTTATTCATTTCATATCACCTACTCTCCTACTCTCTCTCACTCCTTTATATCTCTTTATATCCATATCTTTCTCTACCTCTATCTCTCTATCTTTCTCCCTATTTCTCTATCTCTCTATATCATTCTCTATCTCTCTATATCACCCTCTATCTATGTATCTCCCTCTCCCCCCTTCTCTCTCTCCCTCTCTACCTATCTCTCCCCCCTTCTCTCTCCCTCCTCTACCTATCCCTCTCCCTCTCCCTCTCCCTCTCTCCCCCCTCTTCTCTCTATCTCTTCCTCCTCTACCTATATCTCTCCCTTTCTCTCCTCGCTTCTTTATCCCCCCTCTCTATCCCTACCTCCCTACTCCCCTATCTATCTCTCTATCTCTACCTCTCTCCCTTTTCATTCCCATATACCTTTATCTCTCTCTTCCTATATTTCTCTAACTCTCCCTATTTTTCTCTCCCTCTCTCTATCTCTCACTTTCTCCTTTTCTATTTGTTTATCTCTAATTCTCTTTGTTTGTCTCTCGATATATCTCTCTTTGTCTTTCTATCCCTCTCTCCCTCTCTCTATATTTCCTTATGTCTCTATCTCTCTATCTCACCATGTCTATATATCTCTCTATCTCCCCCTCTCCCCCTCCATCTCTATCTCTCTATCTCTCTATCTCCCTATCTTTGGCTACCCTATATTCCTCTCTCCCCCTCTACCTCTAAACATGTCTTCCTCTATATATCCATCCATCTCTCCCCCTCTCCCTCTTCCTAGACCTCAGTATCTAATTATTTGCCTCTTGATCTCTATCTCTCTCTATCCTTTCTCCCTCTCTCCCTCTCTCTCTATATAACTTGCTATCTCTATCCTTCTATTTCTCCCTCTCTCATTCTCTCTCTGTGTCTCCCTCTATATGTTTATTTCTTATATCTCCATCTATCCAGGCTCTCTCTCCTCTCCATATACCTATCCTTCTCCTTCATCTCTATGTCTATCTTCCTCTCTATCTCTATCCCATATATTTATCTCCTTACCTCTCTCTCTCGCTCTTCCCCCTCTATCTCTCTTGCTTTTTATCCCTATCTGTTCCTCGATCTCCCTCTTTCACTATTGCAAGCATACTATGACTGTTTGGATCCTTCTAAGTGGATGCATAGATGCATTGATTTTTGATTCAATCATTTCTTGATCCTTCTAAGTGGATGCATAGTTGCTTTGAAGCTATTAGTTCTCCAGCGACACCTTTGTTGCACAAACAACATCATTTGCTAATTGGCCTACTAATTGAACTTATGTATTACACAAATGTATGCGAAAAATAGACCTATTTTTTTCCTAATTTACCTTGCACATCTCTTCGTTGTACCCATTGCACACCAAGGTGCGATTGCTAGTTTTACTGCTAACATAGCAATATCTTCGTTTTACTCTTGCCATGATAGAGGTTTTTTTTTTTTTTTATCTTAATCACTTCTATTTTATTTTAGAACAGTAATTCTACCCTAAGCTATGTACTACGGCCATTGCATAAAATCTATTAGACCTTCAACTCTAGCATGCCAGCGCTGGAGAGGGTGCTATACTCCCGGTGATTTATTTTCGTTTTGCTCAGTCGAATAATTTTCTTTAATGACTTAACCACTTTCATTGCTAGTGGTTCAGGCAGCAACATGTTCAAGCTTGCAACGGGATGCCATGGAAGGTTGCAAGAGTATGATGTATTTTCTTTTGAAGTTAAGCAATTCATCACTGTGCAAGGGGAAAAAGCAAAGCAGATTAATGGGGCGGCCTACCCAGCGGAGGCCTTTCAAAAATGAGAAATCTATTACATTCTGTGTTCCAACATTAAAACGAACCCCCATTGAAGTGGGTGTCGTCTATTTTGGATCTTTAATACGGGTCTAAAAAAAATACGGAATATAGATTAAGTACCATACATTTCTCATTTATTTTCAAATACAAGGAGGAAGAAAAGAAAGCACTAGTTAGCATTCAGATTCTAGAGAACAGTAGGACTTTGATAGGAAATTTATTTTCCCTTTTTAGAGAATACCATTTACTTTTTAAATAAATCTCTATTTATTTTGGATATGAATTGTACAGAGAAAATCAAAGGATTTACTGCCAATTACAAACATAAGACAAGAGGCTTTAATTTCAACCATGCGTGTCCTTGGTTTTAATGTAATACAATAAGAATTTTAAAGTGTGAATAGGTCTACGCATAATTTGAAAGCCATAGTTCATTCTCAGTCAAGCATAAAGTATTGTTTCAGGAAATAAGTGTAGGCTAAAAGCATCTTGTTTGAGCTAGGTTTTGTTTTATTCCAAGAGGAGCAAAAAGTAAAATAACACACTTTCTCTCTGTATAAAACACAAACAGTCATTTTAATACCAGCAACTTGTATATACTCTAATTCAAGATGCGCCATAGAAGCAAGCTTTTCAGTTTTTGCAAATATACTCATCTACATAGACTACAAGCCCACATGCTTCAAGAAAGAAGAAAAACAATTTCATTTCTGAATCTGGTTATACTTACAGTAATACAGAAAGGCAAGTTCTTCTTTCAAGGAATTCTAGTCTACTTCCTCTCTCTCTTTAGGATTTCAGGCTCTATGGCCGAAAAGCTGGAAAGAATTCAAATTCAAAGATCCTTTCTCTGGACAAGAGTGGAGGAGAAGAAAAGGCTTGCCCTTGTGAATTGGGACACTGTCTGTCATCCCAAGTGTCAAGGGGGCCTCAGGATTAGGAAGATCACTAATTTGAATAAAGCTTTTATTGCCAAGATTGGCTGGAATTTGGTGTAGAAGAAGGCTGAATGGTGCAGAATAATGAAGGCTAAATATCTTAATCAGGGACATTTTTTTAGAGCCCTGGACTTGGTTGGTCTCCCTTCTGGCTCTAAAATTTGGAACAACATTCTTAAGTGTAGATCCCTTTTGAAGGAAGGGGTCATATGGCAAATTGGAAATGGGAGATCAATTAGATTCTGGGAGAACTGCTGGTATGGAGGCAGACCCCTTGTTGATAGTCATTTTAATATACTGAGGGAGCACACTAAAGATCTTATTGGTACTTACATTGCTGATTATACTTCACCCAGAGCTAAATGGAAAATTCTGAATTTGATTTTCTTACATTGGCCGAATCTTCTTCCTAAGGTTGCGGAGCTTCAGGAGCTTCTAAATGGAGAACCCCTAAGTTGCCTTGGGTTAAGCTAAATTTTGATGGGGCGGCTAGGGGAGGTATGGCAGCTGGAGGTGGTATTATCAGGGATCATGTCGGTAGCCTGGTGGCTGCCTATGTTGGGAAACTGAAAGATCACACTATCAATCGGGCTGAAGGTATGGCCCTTTTATGGGGTCTTAGAATTGCGCTGTCACTTGACATCAAGACCATGGAAATTGAAGGTGACTCGATGCTAATAGTGGAAGCCACTAAAGGCAAGATGATTGCGCGGTGGTCTTTAAAAGGTATTATGGAGGACATTTGCTTCCTCCTAAATGGTCTCTAGGACTTTACTATCCAACATGTCTATAGGGAGGGGAATGCGACTGCTGACAGCTTGGCGGCGGTGGGTCTTGATATTGAAGGGCTACGGTGCTGGCGAAAAGTTGATTTTTTGCCCCCCTCGGCTCTGTCTTGTTTAAGGGAAGATCTAAACAATTTAAATGATGAGCCCTAGATGGTGTTTTCTCATTTTAGCTGGGCTCCTACTAACTTTGGTTAGTATTTCTGGCGGGAGCATGGTTTTGAATAATTTTCCGTTATGTGAGGTGATGGATATCATGCGATTGTCCTTTGGCATGTATGGCCTCTTTTGGGCCGATGGAAAGGTAAGCCTCTCTACCCCTAGTGGCCGATGGAGTCATCATTTTTTGAACCCCCTAAATTTTTGTGCTGAGCCTCATAAGTTAGCGGATTTTATTAGATTTTTTGAGCTGGCTAAGTATTACGTCGATATCATGCCCTTACGTGCTTGGGGCGATTTGCACGAGGGAGCTGCTACCTTTGCATGGGATGTTAGTTGTGGCATTTATTGCCTTCTTTTTTGACTTTTCTTGTCACTTCTCACCAGCTTTTTCCTTGTGGATGTTTCTAGAATTGGTTGCCATCGCTTTTGCCCTGGTTATCTCTTTACTGTTCCAGTGGTCTGTGACTTTTGTGTGGGCTCTATGGGTGGGGACAGAGTGCGCATGGAGCCAGACAAGTGTGACGAGTGGAAAGTGAATGCCACTATTTGGCACATTTGCAAAGAGGGTGACATTGTCTAGTATATGGAGACCATGACTGGGCACGACGAGGGCCTGTCAATTAAGTTTGTCACCTCTTGGAATGATGGTAGGGTTACTATCAACATAATTTCCTTTGAAGTCTTTGAGGAGGTTATTGCTAGAGCTACGAGACTTTTGAATAGTGGTCGAACCTGGAAGAAAACCACAAAAGTGCTAGACCAGATTAGTCTTAACCAGTTCTTCCGGGGTGAGGAGAAACCTGTCAAGCTGCGGGGTGGCTATGAACGAGAGGCACTTCAAGAACCATGGGACATAATTTGTATGGTGATCATGAAGTATTTCACATTGGAAGGAAGGTATGGGGTTTATTACTATTACCATTTTAACTTCCTCAACTACCTTAGGAATAACTAGTATATTTCCATTTTGTTTTTCCTATTCCATTCTCTGGATAGCACTATTTCAGAGTTTAATGAAGCCTCATTTTCTGGAAAGAATTACACCATCTTGCACCAAGGCCTTATGTCTAGGCTTTACCATTTTCATATGGCCCTTTTCCCTACTCGGCCTATCACTGTGCAAGAAGTCCCTTGTCCGCCCGCTCTTGACGAAACCCCGGTTTCCTCTACTCCCCCTTCTGTTAGCATTTTGGATGTGCCGGGCCCAAGCAAGAAAAAATGCTTAAAAAATCCTGCTTTGAAAGCCCTTCCCCATGGCATGTCCCCTGCGATTGTTCCAGGGGAAAATGATAAGGATAAAAAACGTGTTGCTCTTACACCGAGACCTAAGGCCAAAGCTTCTAAGAAAACAAAATTTTGCCTCCACCAAATTGATTCCGATATTGAAATCATTGATAAAGCTAATACCCCCCATAGATCCAATAGATTGGTCTTTAAGCAGGATAAAGTGGGAAGTCTCAAGGAGGCTTCAGATTCGGATAATGGAAATGGGAGTGACAACAAAAATCTCGAGGAACAGGTGGCGGGAGGGGAGGATCAGTCTATCTCGGTGAGTAGTGCCTCCCACGTGTTTGAAAGTTTGAAGAAGGGCCCTGCCAATATTAATGTGAAGGAAATTAAACCCCGGGCCTCTAATATGGCTGAGGGAAATGCCCCCTTGAAAGAAGATTATAATAAAAAGGAACAGGCGTGGGACAAAGTTGACAAGCTAAAAGGGAGAATCGAGAGATTGGAAAAAAAGGTTCAAGAAGTGTCACACTTTGCCCTGAAGGTCATGCACAGGTCAACTACTAGTTTATATCTGCTGCAGAAGGACAAGTCCGCAGACGATGGTGAGGAGGATGCTAGCTTTAAGGAATTTCTTAAGTTCCTCATGACGGATTGGGCAACTACTATTCAAGACAAACCATGCATGGAAGAAAAGAATTAGGCTTTTGGTTCTTTAAGTTTTTTGATAGTTTATCTATGAATTTTAGTATGTATATGTTGTTTTATGGCTGGTTTGACCCCTGGGGGTCTATGGACTCGACTGCTCCGTATCATGCCTGCATGATGGACTCTTTTTATTATTTAGTGTTTAGTGTTGTTTTGGAGTTTTTGATATGATTTGCTGGGGGTGATGGCTTGGTTTACTCTGCTGTCACTGTGCTGTTAATGTGTTCGCTCTGGATGGCCTTGGTTGCCTTGTTTTGATGGGACAACACCCTTGTTTTTGCTGCTTTTTATATCAAAAACATTATCACAACAGGGGGAGTAGCACTTATTACATTTTCTTGTCATACACAGATCATTCAGAGGAACAAGTTCCTTTTTTAAATGTTTTTATACTCTTTTACATGCTTTTGAAATGCCCATGCACAAGATACAATATAGCTAAACATTGAAGACTATATTTTCTTTTGAAACCCTTCTACACAAATGTGATATTTAAATCTGCAAGTAAACATAGTAGCCAACTTCTTTTCATGGCCAATGGAGAGCTCACCTCCCAACCTTGGGTTGGAAAACCAACCACCCCCAAACTAGGAGGTAACAAGCTACCGGGTACACCTAATAATAGAACAATAAGTCATTCCATCCACAACACTCAAATAAAAACACTTCCAACCAAGATCTATACATTTACATAGGGACTCTTCAAGAACCCAAAGATGGGGATAGAGGTGGACATCACTTCTATATGGGGAGACCTATTAGCAAGTAGAAATAACCAACAACACAATCTTTCTTCTTCTCCAATCCACCCATTCATCAAAGCTCTTCATATCATACATCCTCCATACAACAATCTCCCAATACATCATAACATCATGAAGCAATTTTGGGTATTCATACCCTTTTTTTTGCCACTCCTTCTCAAAGGAGGAACAATCTCCTCATAGAGGTTCCTACTCATTCCTATCCCCCACAAGGATGCTCTTCCCACATTGGGTGGGTTTATCCTATACAACCCCAACCCAAACAAATGGAAATGAAAATGCACATACAAAGAACAAACAATCCACATAAACCATCTTCTCACACTTCCAAACAAGAGATAAAAGAAAAAGAGAAGCATACATAAAGGTAGGATAAAACCTACCTCAAATCCAAGTCAACAATGAAGGAGGGTTGAAGATGATCTCCAAATCTCTACTCCTCCAAGCTCAAGCCAATTTTTCCTTCCCAAAAGCAATCCAAGCACCAAACAAAGAAATAAGAACCCTTCCTTTGGCTTTCCAAAGGGTTGAAATAGGAGTCAAGGGTTGGAAACCCTTGGAAGAGAGAGTTACACATGTCAACCTCCTATTCACTCCTATGGACACGCCTCCCCACAAGTTCTCACACGTGTGAGAACGCTTGGAGGAGTGAAAGGCCAAATAGTGTTCAACACTCAACAAGGCTTTCAAATCTAATAAATGAGATTTTGGAGCCAACACTCCAATCCCATCCCCAAAATCCGTCACCCTTCTTAATGACTAATTAAGAAGGGTCACAACTTGCAATTTTCAAAAATTATAAGTTTGATTTGATCCCTAACCCATAGGTAATCATCCTAGGGATTAATTAACTCAATTAAATGACTAAATCAGCCTTTTAAACCCTCAAAAAAATAATTAAATTTCAAACACCATAAAATAAATTCTAAAATGCCCTAAAACCCTCATCAAAAGTTCAATTGAATTTACAAACAAAATCTCAAGATTCAACATTAAATCTTTTTAATTACAAAATAAAATACAACACAATGAGACTATGGTCCATTCTCCAAATGGACCATAATCGGTTTACACTTGACTAAAACAATTGGGTACCCTTGGTTACCTCCAATCCCATTGGCCATGGGCGTGTACCTGTACACTTAATTTTCACATGTCAAAATATCCAATACAAGATAATCAATAATTAAATCAACAATTCCGTGTACATATATTTAACATAATCAAATCTTGAATCAATAAGTTCAATATCCATAATTATTCTTTATCTAGCAACAACATACTCCAATTCATATCAAGTGATAGAATTATAAAGAAGTATCATATTCACCTAATTCAATTTTAACATCTTATCACTTATATATTAAAACCACTTACCCATTCTTACCATGATAACTATATCAACATGAGCATAATAAATAAGAAATCATAAAATGCATATAATCACCATAGGCATCATAAACATGAAGCAAACATAACATGCAATGTCCATGATCCACTGAAATAGACTAACACACACAAAGTATAAAAAATTTGCATATCAAAACATCACCAAAAAGGGTGTAACAAATAGTAGGTGATAGGGAGACGGATTGGAGGAATCACTCCCTGATTCCTGCTCTAGGCCTTTCCTTATTAGACCTCCTTGGTGCCTTACTCCACCAACCTAACCTATAGGTCCCTGCTCATGGCTAGGTGCCCCTGGTTGTCTGACCAACTCCTCTCCTATCAACAAGCTATCCTTCTTCCAACCAAATCTTGGTGCTTCGCCATGTTCTCTCCTTTGGCCCTTAATCTACCCTAAAGGCCAAATAACCTCAACCTTCTTCAAGGTTCTTGCAGGGGTTTGAAGGTGTTTCAAAAGATTCAAAATGACCAATCTAGGGTCCTTGTGCAACCACAAACCTCCAACTTTCCATCGCTTCCTCAAGGTTCCTTCCTAGGGTTTGAAAGGCTAGTAGCCTTGAGCCCCCAATTAGGTCTCTGAACAGGGGTAAAATGCTTTTCCCTCCTAAACCCACCCAAGGATATAGGGTTTTGTCTTAGGAATTGTGTTTCCCCTGCCCTCACCTCCAAGATTCTTGTGGTTTCAAGCCTGCTCAGGCCGTATGCTGTTCAGACACCAAAATGCTCAAGAACCCTAGGGTTTCTAAGTTTCACAAAGCTATTTGAAGACTGTCAAGGAATGCTCACTCTGGATGAACTGCCAGAACCCTCTCTTGATCTCCAAGCATAGCTAAGACCTTTCTTTAAATTCTCCAAAAAGAATTTCGCTAAGGTCTTTATTCCCTTGCAAGATATCGGGTTTTTACTTCAAGATTGCCCCAACCGGGCCTGCTCTGGCTCACCTAGGGCATCCATTTTCTAGCACCCAATGAAATCACACAAAACCTACAAATTAACCTATTTACAAGCATGGTGACTAGGCACTATTTCCAAAGGGCCGTACAGATTGTACAGAGGAAAAGTGCTCTAGCACCACATCTTCAAAATACAGTCTGATTCAAAACAAAAATAGGGAAACATTGAACAGTATACAAAAATGTGCTTAAAAACTGTACAAGAAACTATTTAATGAATTCAAAATTCTTGAATGTGAACTTCACTACATTCCACAGCTACAAAGAAACAAAAAACTAATCCATTGAACTCAAAACAAGCTGCAAAACGCAAGAATTTCTACATATAATGCTGTTTCTCTTCAATCTTCAGATAGGCCACACAATAATATTGCTTCTAACCCTACCTTAGGGTTGATTCATGCCTTTAATAGGCTTCCAAAACCGTTGGGCTTCATGGGTCGGCCTTTAAGGTGACCTAGAGCAAAGATTGTAAAACACACTATGTTTTCAAAACTTAGGCAATTTTTACAACCTAGCCAAAATGAAGAGCTGAAACTACTTAACTCTTGTCAACCTCCTTCCAACTAATCAAAAACATCCCATAGATCACCTCTAATGGTCTACATGAGCTTATGAACAACACAAAAAAATTTAGAGCTTTAACCAAAAACTTCAATAAAGCTGAACTCTACCAGGTGCTCCTACACCAGTAGGCCTCAAAGAATCTTTCTAGATTCCTCTGCCAGTGCATATTTTAGATTATAGTTTGGAATATGAAACCTACGTTGATACCTGCACATCATATTCAGAGCTTAGGGGAAAATAATCAAATTCCATAAAGTTATCACTAATAGAAAATCACCATGAGGAGCAACCTAGACTCACTTCATCAAAACAAGGGTAGGTATGAGGATTCTTCTGTATTCCTCTGTAGGAGCATATTTTGGCTTGCGAGTTGGAACATATATTTTACAATGGAATTTGCACATCATATTTGAATCTCAAGAGGAATGGATTAGGTATTGGAAAGATATTGCTATCAAAAGATGATTATGCTAGGCAATTGGTACCTATTTCAACATGCATAATGGGAAAGACACCTTTGAATCATGTGACACCAATTTTGGAGCATCAAGATGGAGAAAAGGCCATGCTATTCGAAAAGGCATCTCCATTGGCCTTAGGGCTGACCTAGTGTAACATGTAGTATTATAAATTTTGGGCTTTGACACCAATTTGGCTCAAGCTGACCTGCTCCTTTTGGGAGAGTGATAACATATATAAATATAGGGAGATAATTCTTGTAGAGGGTATTGATTATTATGAAATTTTCTTGTGAATTAGGACACTCAAGGGGTTCTAATTACTTCTATGGACGAAATCCCATAGGAGTTTGTGATCATTGGACGAAAACCCAACGGTCACTAGGATTAGAGGATGAAACCCCTTTGGTTCTTGAGGGCATTATCATTCAAGGATTGCATATGAGATTCAAAAAATTAGTAGGTAAGTAGGATTGTTGTGGGTCTGTGTACACCATTCCAAATTAGTATTTACAATCATTGTGAGTTGTAAATAACATTTTATATGCGTGGATGTAATTTGAATCTCTTTCAAGATATCAAATGATCTTTGTGGTCTATGTTTCTACAATTATCGTTTAGTTCATTAGATCTATCTATAGATCCCTATTTATGATGATAATTATAATTAAGGGACACTATAGTGGTATCAAAGCATGATCTTTCCAGCCTGTAGGGTAAATTTAGTTGTGAATCATGGGTTACTTAGAATCATTATTTAAAAGGATAAGACAAGATGACAATGCAAGAATAATATTCAAATGGTATGAAGAATATCAAAGTTTTCCTGAAGGTTTACCAAAATGCTTAACATTTCAAAAATGGATAGGGTGGGTAGGAAGAACTATGCCCTAGTATGAGGAGATTGTTAGATTCTTTGAGGATTTCTAAAGTTTATATGAAAGTTTTAGGACTGAAGTGTCATTCTATAAGTATTTCAAATGGGTTAGAGAGGAGGAAGAACTATAGAAGAAAGAGAAAAAGGAAAAATTAAAGTTGGAATCACAAATCAGTATTTAGAAAAAAGGGATAAACAAATATTCTAAAATTGTTTATGAAATCAAGGAGATTGAGGACCAAGAGCCAAAAGAATTATTATTGAAAGAGGAAGAGACCAAGACAATAGGGACTAAAGCAATGAAGAACACATCAAAACCAACATCACTAGAAGAGGTCAAGGGAGAAGTTGTGGAGCTAGAAGTAGATCCAAAGCAATAAGAAACCCTAGGGCAAGAACAAAAGGAACCATATTAACAAGTTGAAGGTGAAGATTCTTTTGCTTTTCATAGATGATAACCAAATATGGATGAAGTGAAAGTGGTAAGGTTCCCACATGTTGGATGTGAAGAATTTAAGTTGAAATAAGTTATGCCAAATCATGTGCTACCATATAATCTACCCTATGGTGAGCCCTTGATTGATGAGTATGCACTTAAGGAAAAGACTATGGCTAGCCCTAAGTCTAGAATGTTGAGCCACAAAGATGAAGATATTGAGGCTATCTCAACAAATACTCTTTGGTAAAAAAATGCCAAGTAGTATATTGGCCACTCAAAGTATGGGGTAGATAACCATCTCTCAGATCTTTTGTTTCATTCTATGCTACCAAAAAGAATTTATCATCATGGAAGGTACACTAAGGATGGTGATGGAATAAAGGATATAATTTGTAGTATAGGGATGTGGAATTGTTGTTTCAAATTCACAATTTCTCATGCATAATGTTGTGTGATCCGGGTGCTGCAAGAAAAAGACTTAAAAAGGGAAGAATTGAGAAACAATTAAGGGCTGATGATGTGATCATAGTTTTTGACCATTTTTTCATATCTTGAATGGGGAGTAGGAAGTTGAATGTGACCTTGATTAGGAATAAGGGAAGTTTTGAATTGAGAACTGCCAAGGTTAAGAAAGACCAAGGTCTACAATTCTGGAAGAGACTCCCCATTAATGGCAACCAAGTCATGTTGGAAGCAAACACAATTTTAGAAACTCCTATGAAGCATGAAATACAGAAAACAAAATGGTTGGATGTGATAAAGGGTAATCCTTCCATTATTACCCACCAAAAGGTATCAGGTATGAGAATTCCAATTCAAAAGAAGGGTTATGTAAGTTTGCATTTGGAGTTGGCAAATGAATCAAATTTGGCTATAAGCATGACTTATAAAGTATTTAATATGGAAATTGAAAGTGATGGTTTCTATATTGACTATCAGGGATAAATTGTCTTGATTAGAATGGTAGGATGTTTGCATATTATTGATAAGTCATGGAAAATTCATAAACTCATGAAAAGGCTAATATCAGAGGGAAAATATATGATGCTCAAGAGTAATTTGGATGGAATCTTGGGAATAGTCACATATGAAGAGGTTGCTAACATTAGAAAATTTGTTTGGATGGCAAGAAATTTGTCAACATGGAACATGCAAACAATTTCATTTTTGGGTAAGCCACATGGGCTTCATTTTGATAACATAGTGTTCAAAGATATGTTTCCAAAATTAATTTTAGGTAGGGAATCCTCGCATGTCAATTTTTTTCCTTATCCCTCAAAGAATAACTTGGAAACAAGCCATCATTAGATTTGGGTTTGTAAAGGCTCTAGGTAAAATATGATTTCTAGATGCTTCGTTGTAAAAATGAGGTCTATGCCATCCAATAAAATTATTGCACCAATATCTTCTCTACTCATGATGAACCAAGTGTGTAATGATCAATTGAATAAGGTTTTTTTGATACCCCTAATAGCCAAGCAAATAAGGGTTATAGGAGACCAAAAGGCTATCACCAAGAAACAAGCACCAACTACAAAGAAAATGAGACACGATTAGGCAACATAGGCTAAGAAGCAACCTTGGTACAAATGGAAAAAAATCAAAAGGATGACGATCATCTCTAGAAGGAAATCCAATCATATTTTGTATTCTTCAATTTAAGATTCTCACAATCAGTAGTTTCAGAGGGTGATGTAGCAGGATGGAGATATGAAGGGGACATATGTACTATCAAGGAGGTACGTATCCTCCAAAGGGAATTTTTGGAAAAGGATTAGTACAACTGGAGAGAAGGTTGCACAACCCTTTTGTAATAAGTTCCAAAGGTAGCTGGCATGTCATAACCATAGAAAAATTCATTGGATCACCAATTTTGAGAAGATTGCAACTCCAAGACATATGTCTTTGAACAATATTAGGAGTTTACAGTTGTTTCCAAAAAGATTATCAAACCAAAAAAGGCTACCCATCCACTCTACATGGATCACATTGATGGAAAATTTTGAAAAAACTCCACTCTTATAGAAGGAGAAGGTCGTGGAAAGAGGCCAGAGGGAACTATGACTGGCTTCTAACTTACATATAAGCAAATTTGAGTTGTACTTTGAAGTGGCCAATTTTTGAAAGCCTTGAAGCAATTTTTCCAAACCTTTTATCACAAAAGGAGAGCAAACAACTACAAAAGACCTCCTAATGGAACCCCTAAAAAATTATTTGTGTTCCACTCAAAATTTTGCAAAATCTAGTTGTTTTCATGTCTCAGGGCTGAGGGTTTCATTTGTTATCACACTTTAGGGTTTTTGAGTTGTTAAAACCTTTTTTAAAAATCCTAGGCTTGAATCCTTTGCAATTGTTATGTTTTGCAGTTGACTTCCTTTCATTGGTTCCCAATCACTCAAGTCATGACTTATGTCTTTTAACTTGTCTTGTTATCGGCCCCAAGGTCCTAACGATCCTAGTCATCACCTACCATTTTATTAAAAAAGTTGTCTTATGTTATGCGGGTTCATGATCTTCTAATATTTTCTTGGGTCCTGAGTCAAGGTTTAATTTTTCCATCATTCGCCTAAGGTTTTAGCCTTAAACCTTATGTCCCCATTTGTCATTTACCTAGCGGTGCCCCCTTTTTAAGAACTAACAATTTGCATGTGTAGAATTAATGATCTCATGCAAGACCGTCATATATGTGCAATCAAATATGGACCACTCCTCGTGCACCTGATCTCTTTTATTTTCCATTAAAATAGTCTTATGGGCTAGTAGGTGAGTGCCAAGTGTCTTCCTACAATGGTGGGCTCGACATCTTTTAGAGTCAACAAGTGGTGGTTTGAGGTAATCAATAGTGGATATTCAGTGATGCGACTGCATCTAGGCCATTCCCCACCTCCCTGTTTGATTTTATTTTGCATTAAAATAATGTCACGGGGTAGCAGACAGATGAAATTTGTCCCTTTGTCAGAGGGACCCATTGGGCTTTGAAGAAAGCAAACATCTTTCTAGAAGAGATCGACGGTTGAGGATGGATAATGTGGGGAAATCTTGACCACTCCCCGCCATCTTGTGGGGGATCCACCTTTTCCTCCCATCTCTCATCAGGGAAGTGAGAGAGTACCACGTGGAATCATCTAAAAAAAAATGAACATTAGAAAAGGGAAAATAATAATGAAATATTTTTGTCATGGGTCACAAATATTAAAGCTTGGGATACTAAAGGGATTCTTTAAAGCACATGCCTTGATGTGAATGAGATCTTTTAATCATAATCATCCATCACATCTGACGGTTATGAGCATTGGCAAGTGGTCTTATGGTAAATCATGCACATGTTGAAGGCTTGATATTTAATCTCAGCCCTTCCCCGCCTCCCCGTTGTTGAAAGTTGCAGGTGCGTTAAGACTCACAGGGAAGTAGGGAAGCTGACGTGTGGACATTGCTTTAGCACTAAAGAGATTGTGGAGCCCATGGGTGACTAGGTAGCTTTTCCACAAGGCTTGTTTTCATTGGATAAAAGAAACAACTGCTTACATTCAACTTTTTCAAACTTAATTGACTCAATTTAGATCATTTTTCAATTCGTTTCATTGCACGATCAACGATCAACATTCAAAGTTGAGTTTGAGGGAAAGTGAACTGTTTTGGTTCATGTGAGCGAGTCATAATGGTGGAAAATATGCAAAGCTACCGAATTAAGAGTTTTGAAGCCATAAAAATTGTTTTAAAACATAATTGAGTATTGTTGAGAGCGTCTTGTGCATTCAGGGAGCTCATACCGCAATTTTCAAGCTTGTTCGATGCCAAAGTTAGGGTTTTTAGCTTGCTCTAAAATAGTAAGTTAAAATATTGTCCTACCTTTGAAATTGTTCAGAACTTTCTCAATTGTGCTTTCTCCATCTTTTTGTCATTAGGGTTTTCTAGTTTATGCATTTCTTTTAAGGTTTGACATTTATTTTTAGCAATTAGACGATCTTGTCTTGCTATTTTTCATGTCAAACCCTTGTTCGACTTGTAGGTTTTATTTTGTGAAAACAAAACTCTAACCTGCATAAACCCTAGAGTCATGGCTTCAAAAGTAAAAGCATCCTCATCTAAAGGAGAAGCCTCAAGCTCAAAAATTCCTCTCAAACGCATAGTCCAAGACCTGACTGAGCAATTGAAACCCTTGACCTCTAAAAAATCTAAGGGACAACCATTGTTCCATGGTCCACAAGTTGTAGAAGGTTTGATTGAAAAACATAGTGCAATTAGAGATGCTACATTTCCTTACACCGGATGGGAATTTTTCAATGGCCAGTTTGTTTGGGAATAGAAATTTTGGTATTCAAGCAGGCAACCCATGGAATCTAGATTTGGGAAAGTTAGTTGTGCCAAATGTCTATATGGATGTTGATTTTTTGAAAGCATTGGCTACCAACTACGATCCAGTCACAAGAGCTATGAGAAATTTTGATTGAAAGGACATGGTGAAGATAACCAGGGAGGAGATTGTAGAGATTTTCAAGCTCACAAAATGGAGTGAGGACATGGTTCCAATTGATGAGAAAGCTCTTAGGGAGAAATATGAGAAGGTTAGATATTCATTCATGACATACATATTTCCCAAGTATCTAGCATCTATTGAGGGCCAAAGGATTACATTGGGACCATTGGACAAGGAGCCCTACCTGGTTAACTATTTTGTCCCCTATTTTCAAAAGAATTTCTATTCCATTTGTCAAATCATTCGCTATGACCCAATCACTGGTATTCCCATGGCCTGGATATACATGGTAGCACATATCCAACACCTCAAACATTGCACAGTATATGATTATGGCTCGGGTATCTTGTAGAAAGGATTCATGAATGTTTGGTGAAGTTGAAGAAAGGAGAAGTTGGAGTTAAGTTCAGTTGGTACTCATTATTTATGCATATGCTTTTGTTCAAGGGTGTAGGTTATTTTGGTACAGATATGACACTAGAAAGGATAAAAGGTGACTTGGAATTTCCTATCCAATGTTGGACTACTGTCTTGGATAAGGATGATAGAAAATTTGATTATGTGATCTTTCATAATCTAATTGCCTCCAAGTTGAGGAGAGTTCTGATTATGAACATGCCAAGGATTCCCAAAGCCTTGCATGATTTCTTGAGGCCCTAGGACAAGAGACCTGAATTGGGTATTGATCACAATTGGGGAGATATTATTCCTTATCCCACTTATACAATTTTGAGAGTATATGGTATAACTATCTCACCCCATTTTTTACCAAAGGATGTGCTAGAAAGAATTGAATTTATTGAGGTGATATGGAAACATGGAAATGTGGAAAATAAACATTTGAAAGATTAGGGAAAGGGGTATTTCCCTCATATACATGATTTTCTGATTTTGTGATGACCAAGGGAGGATGGGATAAAATAAATGACATGCTCAGGCCTCTAAACATGAGTAGAGTGGGAGAAAGGTCCCATGATCCTAAAGGATTTATGACATGGTTAAAGATAAGAAATAGGAGTTCCAAGTTTACCCATGTCTTTCATTTCCCTGAGGATGTGATCTGGACATTTTTGATCTTTTCAAGTAGGAAGATAGAAAAGAAAAATGGATAGCTTTTGATAAAATGCAAAGGAAAATAAGGGAGAAGGATCAAGAATTCATTGCTTTCACTGAGATTCCAAATGAGGTGCAAAGAATGGAATATATGTTCTAAAATTTTGAGATAGTGGTTGGTCACATAAAAGGTGAGAAAATAATTCAGAATGAAGGGAAAGCTCATGTTGAAGAAGAACAAGGTAGAGGAGAGATTCTTGTTATGGAGGAAAGGTCAACATACCAACCTCCCAAAGAACAAAAAATGATTATTTTTTCAAGAAGGAAGAATAAAGAAAAGAAAAAGTATGCAACTTCTATCTCTTCTCAGCAAGAGGAGCAAAAATCCCCTATAGTGCCATAGATGCCACCACCATCTTCTCCTAGGTCACTGGGACTTGAGATTGTTGAAATTGACTCCCCACCTAGGCATTCATCACCCACCAAGGCCACCATCATAGAAGAAGCAATGAGTTGAACTTGTTGGCTTAGTAGATTATGAAGATGAATCTGATGATGAAATATGGGTATTAGAGGAAGAGATGCAATAGGGAATGCCCTTTCCATTAGTAGAAATAGTGCCACAACAATTGGGTTTAAGATTGAGCAAGGCCGACCTTGATGGAGTAAATAATACTGATGATATCAGGACTGGGGCATGTACAAAATTCCTTGATGATGATTCTTTTGTGAAATCTAAGGCTTTCATGGAGTTTTCCTATAGAGCTAAGAAGGATGAGTAATGCCAAAAATGTTGCATTGAAAAGAAGTCTCCACCCAGAGTTACCTGATGCAACCATTCAAGCACAGGTTATAAAATAAATAAAAGAAAATTTTTAAGGAATGATTGCATCTGAAGGTAGAGAGCTAGTAAGAAAGAGTGGTGTCTTGCTATTGCTAGTATGGGACACAACCTCTATGATTCCTTTTGATATAGTAAAAAGATGTGACATAACCCTTTACAATTTTGAGGAGGAAGCCATCATAACACTGCAATGATCTACATTCAATGAGCAGTGGGATACACTGGCCATATGGGACTTATCCCCCAGCATAAAGAAGCCTAACATTATGGAGCCTCCTTTAGATTATATGGGAGGCTTGATAATACAAAGGATATTTGATACATTAGTTATTGAATCTACCACCATGTCAGTTAATGTGGCACAATTCACAAAATCCATAGTGGAATCTGTTACTGCTGAGAAAGAGCAATTCAAAATGAGAAACAATGATTTGTTGGTTGATTATGGAAAGAATCAACAAAAAATAATGTAGCTACAAACAAAATTGGCACTGTTAAAAGAGAAATTGCAAAAATTGCAATAAGGGGAACCAATGCAAACTAATGCTACTTCTCCCACTTCTTCATATGAGCCAACAACTGTTGATATTTCACCTCCAACAAGTACCTCATGGGAACTTGTGCCCTACAATATGGGAACTATGCTCATGTCAATGGAGGATCCAAGTACATTAGAAGCACCACAAATAGAGGAAGATGTCAACAAGGAGGAACTACTTGAGCAGATAAAGGAATACAAGGAAAAATGTGACAATCATGATAGGGAAATATTTGTTAGTAATATGAGTATTGTCACTGCATTTTTGAAACATCTAAATAGAGGGGTCAATAATAGATTGAATAACATTCATGTTAACTATTATGCCATGAAGAATGCTATAAATTTTTTTGATACTAATAAAGAATTGGCAATCACTCTCATGGAAGCATGGATCCCAAGCAGAAGAGCTAATGGGTATAGAAAGATGAAAGTTCGAATCAAGGGATTCCAACATCATTACAAGCAAAGGATACACATACAAGTAAGTCTACTCCCCACCCAATTCTTGAATATCACATTCCTTTAATGAGTTATAGTAGGCATGAAAGTCAAGAGAATTTGCTAGGGTTAGACCGTGAAGGAGAAGATGATTGTGATAACAAGACTGTCACAAGTATCCATAGGTCTAGACCCAGGAAAAGAAAAAGTAGAAGTAGGAGCCATCACCGAAATGTTTCCTCTACCTATTCTGTTGTTGTTGGTGACATTATCCCTCTTGCATTTGGTGGATATTCACCTTTACTGCCTGAATTGTTAACTGGAACTAATGATGATCCCCAAAATCATAATTCCCATAACCTAATAGATCTGGAGGAACACTCAGGTCCTAACACTACTCTTCTAGGTCCAAAGGAGGTTTTTGGAGATGTCAATGCTCTTAGAAGGGAAATTCAAATTCGAATATATATGAGGAGAATTAAGGAGAGGGAGAAAGAAGAAAAAAATAGGAATGCTATGATTGAAAGAGAGATTCTAGTTAGAAAATTAGACCAAATGAGACTTATAAACCAGGCTGAACCAAAACCAATTGATTTGGGCCCTGTTGTGTCTGAAATTGTTGACAAGAGTAGGCAAGAACATCCCATAAAAAATGTTGATACTACCACCTGAGCTAAATCAAAAGTTACCAGTGATGTTGCTCTACATCCTAATGAAAATTTCTCCAACACATCAAATGTAAAAGGAAAATAGCCTATGAACAACTTGGTTATAAATGAGAAATTCACATATGAGAAGCATCCCATTTCCCCCAAATTGGACTTTAAGATGGACAAATTAAGGAAAGAAAATGAGGATCTCAAAAGAGAAATAGAGAAAATGGAAATCATGGCTACAAATATTGAGATGAAAAGGAAACTAGGTTTCTTGAAGAATACATGCTCAACAAAAGGTGTTGTTGCATCTGGCTCACAAGATCCTTCTCAATCCACAATAAAGCCCATGTCCTCAAGTGATGCAAAAATTTCTAGTCATGTTGAGCAATCCACTCATAATGCAAAGAATGTGAACACAAGTAGTAGTAATGATATTACTCATAATCAATTCACTAACATAAATGTGGATCACAAGAGAGGAGGTGGAGAAGGAAACAAGAATAATGAGAATAGATGTGATGAGCCCTGCTGGCTCAAACCTCAAACCCCTGACTTTTATTTATCTTTTGTGTGTTTTACATTTTTTAGAGAAAAGTTTCTAGAGAGAAATAGAAGGGGCGCACAACATAAATGCTTATAAAATGTAAATCTGAGCTAGTTTAAGCGAAGTGAAATTACAGAAGGTAATAAATAAGCTCAACAATGGATTCAGAACTCATAAACATACCCGAAAGCTCCCAGATTATTTATTTAAGAAATGAAGTCCAGTTTTCCAGCCAAGATGGAGAAATTTGGAAAAATCTAGTGTAGTAAGCTACAAAATGCGAAGTCTAGCTTGAAAACTAAGGCAAATAAGAGTTAAATGCTAGACGCTAATGAAGGTGAAGAGAAACCCTAAAAAAGGAAGGCGTTTTCTCCTAGGAAGCCCAACGCCCTTGCACAAAGAGCCACGCACTTCAAGCAATAAGCCCAAATCTCAACTTTGAAGGTACGACCATGATGTCAATTGCCTACCATGATGAACGAAGGTTGCCATCTCCACAAACCCTCCTGTCTCTGATAAAGAATTCAACGAACTCTGATAAAGCACAGTAGAACCTCTGTATGAAGCTCTCACAAACTGCACAAATTCAACTGGTCTCTCACAGTCTTAGAAGTGCTCAACACTGAAGAGATTTTGTTCTCTAATGGAAGATTGCGCAAAACCCTGATCACAGGTGAAAGCACAGAAGGAAAAACCCAAGGCAAAGTCGAAATAATCAATAATGAGTTTCTCATTGCCCAAAAGCCTTATATAACCAAGAGGCACGAATTCCAAGAAAAAATGCACTTCCTCATCATTTAAATCTTTTAACATATTCTTATGTCCTTTTCAATAGTTGAGATTTAAATAATTGGTGCCACTTAAAGGTATTAATGATTTAATTTTAAATCACCCTTTTTTCCATGAATATTTAAGTGATATAAAGTGATAAAATCAATTTGACTTTATAATAAAATATTAAGTTAATTAATAACTTAATTCACTTAAATAAGCATAACTTCCACAAATCTTCATAGAATCTTGTGCCATCAGAAGTTATCAACTCCTGAAATGCCAAGGCCTGCAGTGAGCTAATCCCATAATTCTGAAAATGAGAATGACCAAGCTCTCCATAAAGTACCACTGACCCTCTAACCAAACTAGTTAGCCTATGAGAGTCTAAGTAATAGGCTAACCACCACCAAACATGATCATGCCGAAAAAGGGGACATTACATTTCGCCCTCCCAGAAATTGCTTGTCCGCAAGCAATCTCAACAGCAAAGAATCAACCACTCCACCAAGATCCTAAGGATAGTGTTGTGAAATGTCCCTACTGTCATCAACTGTCTCCTGTAACTCTCAAATCTGATTAGCTGGATCATCATGCTGTACCCTGTCAATCTCAACACCATCTGTCACAGGAGAGAGGAACTCATAAGAGAGCAAGTCAAACCGCTGACAACAGCTGCTCCCTAAAATTGCATGAGATATGCTATCATCCAACATGTCTAACACGTGCATTCCAGAATTGTGCATCCGAAATAGGTCATGTACATGATGACTAAAAGTGAAACTGTGTAGATTCCTGACCATGTACACACTAGAAATCTCCTCAACGAGCTCTGTTTGAAATCCCGATGCACTGACGGAATCTCCGATACTATGATCAAAGCTCACCCCTAAATCAGGGTCAAGAGTAGAATCAGTATCCACCTCAAAGAGCAGATTATCACAAGGAGATGTAGCATCTGCCTCATAAAGAGGATTGTGTACAAATTGAGCCTCATAACCGTACTGATCCCAATCAAACACCTTTGATCCCATGGAACTAGAAGCAAAATGATAATCCTCTTGAATCATCTCATGCCCCTCCTCCTCTAGAATCTCCTATTCTATCTTCTCACTTTTTACGTTGACAAGAATGATAGATCGCATACTCCCCTCCTTAAAACCAGCTTGCTGGTCCGTTAAATCAGCAATGTCATCACCCTCATAAAACCACTCCATTTGTCTATTTGAAACCTTAGGCTTAAGAGGACAATTGTGGTTTTGGTCATAAGGAGCTTTTCAATAGAAACATAGCTTCCTCCTACGCAAATCATTTATTGTCTCTCGGTCCAAAGGAGCTACAAACTTCCTCTTTTCATCAACCTTTTCTGATTCCTTAGGTTCTGATTTACTATCACTATAGGATGAAGACGCTTCTGCATTTGAAGTGAACTTACCACATGAAGCTGTAAGTTCCATGCTACGAGCTTTTCTCATAGCTTCATGCAGGGTAGGTAGATTGAATGCCTTGATCCAACCTTTCATTGGGTCATGGAGACCTACAAATAGAATGACAAGTCTCCTCTTTGAGATTTCGGTAACCATAACTGAGAGCTTCTGAAACTCACCAATATAAGACTCCAAACTACCCAACTGCTTTAGTTGAGCAAGGTCTCTGAAGAATAGCTCGGGATCACATCTATCAAACCTCTCTACCAGTCTATCAGTAAACTCTTGGTACGAGGTAATCCTATCATGGTGTAGTGTAGCCATGCCATGAATCCACCAGTCATGTGCTACGCCATCAAGGTGGAGAGTTGCAAATCATATAGCATCTTCCTCTGGCATAGGACGTAGTGTCAGGAATGTATCCAACTTACTCACCCAGGCACGTGCTGTAACTCTACCACTGCCATCATAGTGAACTAAGGTTAGTTTGTTGGTAGCCTGTCTGAGATCACTTTGCTTGTTTCTAGGCCTCCTGTCATTCCTGTTACGGTTATACTCTCTCTTCTGGCTCATGAATCGATCGAAGTTAAGGTGCTCCTTAACTCTCAGAGGAAATGCATCCCATTCATCATACATAGTCATGATGTTATCAACAAAGTTAATTTCACCACCCTGTTCAACCTCTTCCTCTTCCTCAGCTTCATTTTTGATGAAAGTAGGACATGTAGCTCTCTCAAAGGTGTGTGTTGGGGAAATAATTCTATGAGGTTCTCTATGAACATTTCCTTCTCGATCACGATCTTGATTCTGTCCCCTATGAAGTGTCAAATTTTGAACATTTGTGTTGAGCTGCTGGAGAATATTCGCCACCTGTTCTTGGCCTGCAACCATGCCTCTAAGCACATCTCTGGCCTCTCTGTCCTCTTCATTGAGAGGATTCCTGTGAGAACCTTCAGCTTCCTTGTCAGCCATGTTATCAAAGTCCAATTCTTCTTCTTGTTCGTCAAACGAAAATGCTGAAAAAGGTTCAAAATTACTTCTCTGCAAACCAGGACCCCTGTGTGAGTAGTACCTGTCAAACCTATTCTGATGAGGCTGCATAAAGACTGCTAACCCTGTAGGCTGGCAGGATCAGTGCTCTGATACCACTGTGATGAGCCTTGCTGGCTCAAACCTCAAACCCCTGACTTTTATTTATCTTTTGTGTGTTTTATGTTTTTTAGAGAAAAGTTTCTAGAGAGAAATAGAAGGGGTACACAACATAAATGCTTATAAAATGTAAATCTGAGCTAGTTTAAGCAAAGTGAAATTACATAAGGTAATAAATAAGCTCAAAAATGGATTCAAAACTCATAAACATACCCGAAAGCTCCCAGATTATTTATTTAAGAAATGAAGTCTAGTTTGCCAACCAAGATGGAGATATCTAGCAAAATCTAGTGTAGTAAGCTACAAAATGCGAAGTCCAGCCTAAAAACTGAGGCAAATGAGAGTTAAATGCTAGACGCTAATGAAGGTGAAGAGAAACCCTCAAAAAGGAAGGAATTTTCTCCTAGGAAGCCCAAACACCCTTGCACAAAGAGCCAAGCGCTTCAAGCAATAAGCCCAAATCTCAACTCTGAAGGTACGACCATGATGTCAATTGCCTGCCATGATGAAAGAAGGTCGCCATCTCCACAAACCCTCCTGTCTCTGATAAAGAACTCAACGAACTCTGATAAAGCACAGTAGAACCTCTGTATGAAGCTCTCACAAACTACACAAATTCGACTGGTCTCTCACAGTCTCAAAAGTGCTCAACACTGAAGAGATTTCATTCTCTAATGGAAGATTGCGCAAAACCCTGATCACAGGTGAAAGCACAGAAGGAAAAACCCAAGGCAAAGTTGAAATAATCAATAATGGGTTTCTCATTGCCCAAAAGCCTTATATAACCAAGAGGCATGAATTCCAAGAAAAAACACACTTCCTTATCATTTAAATCTTTTAACATATTCTTATGTCCTTTTCAATAGTTGAGATTTAAATAATTGGTGCCACTTAAAGGTATTAATGATTTAATTTTAAATCATCCTTTTTTCCATGAATATTTAAGTGATATAAAGTGATAAAGTCAATTTGACTTTATAATAAAATATTAGGTTAATTAATAACTTAATTCACTCAAATAAGCATAACTTCCACAAATCTTCATAGAATCCTGTGCCGTCAGAAGCTATCAACTCCTGAACTGCCAAGGCCTGCAGTGAGCTAATCCCAGAATTCTAAAAATGAGAACGACCAAGCTCTCCAGAAAGTACCACTGACCCTCTAACCAAACTAGTTAGCCTATGAGAGTCTAAGTAATAGGATAACCACCACCAAACATGATCATATCGAAAAAGGGGACATTACAATAGAGATAACTAGTTTCATAGGTGACCTTTGCAGTTGGAGAGGTATAGACAGTTGTGTTTTGATTGGATCCCTAGATGCCCAAATCCCATTGATAATGATATCAGGATTTTGTTGATAAAATTCACTGGAAATAATGCAATATTTGGAGAGGATCATTTAAGAGTCTTTCTAAACATCTTGGATGATTATGAGGTGGAACATGAGGATGTGGTCATGCAATTTCTCATGCAATCTTTGACAAAAGATACTAGAGATTGGTACAGAGGTTTACCTGATGGTAGCATTGGCTCTTGGAAGGAGTTCAAGAGAGTCTTTAGAGAGCAATATGGAGATAATACTAACCCCAGTTTTATGCTCAATGAGTTTAATAATATCACCAAAGGACAAAATGAAATGGTGGCTGACTTCAATATCAAATTTCAAAAAGCTATGAATAGATTACCCCAGAATTTGAGGTTGAATGATTCAGTGTACCTTGCCACTTATTTCAATGCATTTGATACTAAAATGGCTTACAACCTAAGAGATAAAGACCCTCAGAATTTGAGGGATGCATTTAAAATTTCTTTGCACATTGAAAGAAATAGGAAATCTTCAAGAAAGGTAGGAAGAAGGGATGATGTAAAGATTTTGAAAAATCTGAACAATCAAAGAGATAAGCATGAAAAAGCCTCTAGTTCAAATCTGACATATGATAAATTTTTTGATCAAGTGATGGATACTTTGAAAGATATCAAATACACTATGGCTAAGAAGGAGAAGGGGCTTGGGAAATATAAGTAGTAATTCCAAAATAACAAAAATCCCCCAAGGCTTCAAGATTACCCTTACAAAACCAACTAGAAAAATACAAAGCCAGTCCCAAGCAATCAAAGAGGTAAACAAGATCAAGTCACACGTAATCCTTTGCAAAAATAATCTTCAAATTTTACTAATGAGACCCCTTGGTGCATGGTTTTTCAGTTGCCACATTCGCCTCACCAATGTGCAGTTTCACAATTGGTTGAAGTTGAAGAAAGTGTGCCATAAGATTATGACCAGTTTCACAAGGATGATGTTCAAGTAAATATGATCATGAGCAGGTTTGAATTTGCTGATAATGAATGCTCATCTGATGTGGAGTCTCATGAACTTTATGTGGATAGCTAAAGGCATATAGCTAATACATATTACCAACAAGTTCTTTCTGATGAAGATGATGATAATGATAATGAAGTGTATGTGCTGGAAACAACTGAAGATAGTGTGTCTCTAAGGAGACCTTTAGATGAAGAAATTGCAAGGTATGTTGTAGCCTTGGTTGCACATGCTAGGGGTTCATAGCATTTGAGAAATAGAATGGTGGGTGATGATCAAGGTAAGCCTGCCAACCTCTTCATCAAAGAGCAGAATGTAAAAGGAAAAGAACAAAAATTGATAGAAAAGTGGATGGAACTAAAGCCAAGGAAAGAAGGGAGACAAAATTTGGTCCAAGAAAGTTGATAAACCAAAAGCAGATGGAGAAACCAAGTCTCTTGCTATGAAGACAAAAGAAAAAAAGAAAAAAATATGAATCTACAAAGAAGGATGCTAAGCCTAAAGCTAAGACAACAAATGATCAACAAAAGGAGAGCAATACAAAACAAGGTATGATCCCAATTTATTTGCATAAGTATACTCGTGTTGATATGTTTTAATTGCATAGTCAAGTAAAAGTTTTTGTTCCTTTTCTTGAGATGATGAGAATTGATGAACATAAACAAAAGGCAGTAGCCCTTATCAATGGTGCTACTATAGCCTGCAATGAACTAGTGGTGTCTACTCCACCCAAAGTGAGTGGAAAATAGAAAGAAAAGAAAGAGAGAGAGGTTGAGGGAGTAATCACTGAAATCCCTCATATTTTTCTTGAAAATTCAGTGACTGCCAATCTTGGAAACATAGATCCATTTTTCTAACACTGATTGTTGGTGGAAACTTCTTGAAGAACTATATAATTGATTTTAGGGCATCCAACAATATAATGCCTGTTAAGATCATGGAAGCAATGGGATTGAAAGTTGATAGTACCCATGGAAAATTCTATGCTATGGACTCAAGGGAAGTCCCTGTGATTGGTGTAATACATGAGCTTCCCTATAGATTGGTTGCATTCCCAAAAAAGGAAATCAAGATGAGTGTGGTTGTGGTAGATATCTTGCCCAACTATGGATTTTTTCTATCTAGGAAGTGGAGTGCTTCCATGGGGGGTAGCATACAATGTGATATGTCTTATGCTACTTTCCCAATTGATGGTAAAGATGTCAAAGTGGTAAGAGAATCAAGAATAGCACATATGCTGGAATATGCTCCTAAGGATGATATAGTTCATTTTGTAGATACTGACATCAGTGAGTTCAAGGTGGAAGAGGTTCCAAGAGAAAATGATAGGTGACCTACACCTATTGATAATGACGTTACAAGATTATCTGATAAAGATGGCTTTTGGAAAATGCATTTTGGTGGTGCAAGTTCTAAAGAACGATCAAGTGTAGGTATATTGCTAGTTTCACCTAGTGGAAACACATTTAAGTTTTCTTTCACTTTGTAGAACATGGGATAAAGAAACTAATGGTAATAGGTGATTTTGAGTTAGTAATATCCCAAGTTAGATCTAGATATGCATGTAAAAACAAGAGGTTAAAATAATATAGGAATGGTGTATGGGATTCCATTGAATAGGTTGATGTATTTGGAATTGACTGGATGGAAATAGGTCAAAACAAAGTGGCAGATCTTCTTGAAAACATTGCACTTAGGCTTGATGACATAACGTTTTCTAGTATCTCCAAGGTTGAGGTACAAGCAAGGCCATCAATCCCTAACAATGTGTATAACTAGCAAATCTTTAATGACAATGAAGATATTTTGAAATTTCTCAAATGTGTTGATTAATATGAGAGTTAGGAGATTGAGGAAATGAAGTCATTCAACTAAAGAAAAATAAGATCTCCTAGGGCCTTGTAGTATTAGAGAGAGTCTTTGAAAATTGGGACAAAAGCAACACCAAAACAACTGCTACCCATCCAAAAGAATTAGAAGAAGTAAACTTGGGGACTGGAAATGCCCCTAAAATGGTTTATGTGGGAAAGAAGATGAAACCTAAAATCAAGGAAATGTTGATTGCTTTGTTAAGGAAATATAGACATGTATTTTCTTGGTCATATGATGACCTGAAAGCATATAGGGATGAATTGTTCCAACATGAGATTCCCCTCAAGGAAGATTCCAAGCCTTTCAGGTAGAAGCAAAGACACATTAACCCAACCTTAGCTCCAAAAATGCAAGATGATTTGGTCAATCTAAGGGATGTTGGCATTATAAAGCCTATTAGGAACTCCTCTTGGGTGTCTAACTTAGTGCCATTCAAAAATAAAAATGGTGATAGAAGATTGTGTGTTGACTTCAAAAATTTGAACATATCATCATTGAAAGATAACTATCCATTACCAAATATGGAAGCTATGTTACAATAGGTGACTGGCTGTGAATTATTGTCCATGATGTATGGTTTTTTTGGTTACAACTAGGTTAAAGTGAAGGAGTCTGAGCAGTATAAGACTAAATTTACAACTCCATGGGTCACCTATGTGTATTTCTAAATGCCATTTGGCTTGACCAATGCATGTGCTACCTACCAAAGGGCTATGGATGTAGCCTTTTCTGATTTCATTGATTTGTTTTTGGAAATCTACCATGATGATTTAACTGCTTACTCCAAGAAATAAGAAGATCACTATATGCACTTGGAGAAGATCTTCATCAGGGCCCTGAAATATGGCATCTCACTCAACTCGAAGAAGTGTACCTTTGGAGTTAATGAAGGAAAATTATTGGGACATATTGTGTCCAAAGAGGGGGTGAGAATCGACCCTGAGAGGGTAGCTGCCATTGAAAATATTCCCCAACCAAAGAATGTAAAAGGAATTCAACCATTCTTTGGAAAAATTAACTTTTTGAGAAGGTTTGTAACAAATTTTGTAGAAATTACCTGCCCTATATCCAAAATGTTGAAAAAGGGTGAAACGGTGGAATGGACTAAAGAGTCAAGTAAGGATTTTCAAGCAATAAAACAAGAAATTAAGGAGGCCCTAGTTCTAAGGACTCTTGACTTTACCAAGCCATAGCAAATATTTTCATTTGCATCATTTCGTACTATTGTTGCTTTCTTACTACAAAAGAATGAAGAAGGTTTTGAACAACCTATTGCTTTCTTTAGTAAGTCACTTCAAGCTGCAAAATTAAATTATGATTTAATGGAGAAACAAGCATATGCACTCATTAAGGTTGTGAAGAACTTAAAGACTTATCTTGTAGGAGTAACAGTCATTACTTATGTTCCAACTATAGCTGTGAAACACATCTTTACCCATCAAGAGGTCATGGGTAGAAGATGCAGGTGGATAAATAAAATCCAAGAATTTAACTCCATCACCAAATTGGTGAGAGGTCAGGGATTGGCTAAGTTAATGGCTAAAGTAAACCTAGATTCCAATCAAATAAATCTTGAAGATGATTGTGATAGATCATAAATTTGTGACATGGAAGGTTGTGATTGGTATAAAAATGTCATTTACTACTTGTAGAAAATGGAATGCCCTAAGGGATTAACTAAAAATGAGAAAATAACTCTCAAGTTGCATGCCATTAAGTATGTTATCATAAGAGGTGAATTGTGGTGGAGAAACCTAGAGGGTGTAATGCTAAAATGTGTTGATAAGACCAAGGCATCTGAATTGTTGAATAAGATGCATAATGGAGTGTGTGGTGGGAGTTACATGGCTAAAACCACTGCTCATAAAGTATTAAGAGCTAGATTCTGGTGGCCTACAGTTTTTAAAGATGCACACAAACTGGTAAGACCATGTGATACATGCCAAGGTTTTCTGGAAAATTTAAGTTCGTAGGAAATTTACCACTCATACCAGTTATAGTCCAGACACCATTTCAACAATGGGGTATTGAATTCATTGGAGAAATATCTAATAAATCTAGTGGAGGCCATTCATGGATTTTTGTGGCCACATAATACTTTACAAAGTGGGTGGAATCCATTCCAACAAAAAGAGCAACAAGAAAAGTGGTCATAGACTTCTTGATGGATAATATATTGACTAGGTTTGGAGTACCTAAAAAAATTGTCTCAGATAATGCAATGTGCTTCAAATTTGAGGAGTTCATACATTTTTGCTCAAAGCATGGGTTTCAGGTGCCATATTCTTCACCATTCAACCCTCAAGGTAATGGCTAAGCAAAATCAAGCAAAAAAAGCTTGATGAAGATTATCAAAAGAATCCTTGAGAAGAATAAGAGAGCTTGGGATTCCAAGTTAAAATTAGCTCTGTGGGAAGATAGAGTGATTGTCAAGAAGGCCACCGGTTATGCACCTTTTGATTTAGTATATGGCCTTGTAGCTAGGTTACCCCAAAACAACCTCATGAAGATGTATAAGTTTATCCAAGAGTATGATAAAGAAACTTGCGATGAGATGCAACATAGGATTGATGCATTAATGGAAGTAGACGAGACAAGGAGAGATGCTTGGAAAATAAATGTCAAGTTGTAGTTGCAAGTCAAGAACTCACATGAAAAGAAAGCATCCTCAAGAAAATTTCAAGAAACATGGTGTTGATGTGGAATGCAAGATCTGAGGACAAGGGGAAGCATGGAAAGTTTGAGGCATTATGGCTCGGCCCCTATTTGATTATCAACACTCATGGTGAAGAGTCATACTTCCTACAAGATTTAATAGGTACACTTCTTGAAAATTTAGTACATGGATAGTTCCTGAAGCCATATTTCTCTTGAAATATCCTTTTCTTCCATGTACATTGCAGGTTTTGTATATTTTGTATATAGGTGTGTTTTCTTTGGTTGTTTCTGGTCTGGTCTTGCTACCTTGTCTAGGTAGTTCCTAGTTTTGATTCTCTATGATTGGTTTGCTTCAACCTGAGATTATGGGATTTCGCTCTGCTTTGGAAGAATAGATGTACCTAGTTGGAGCCACTAATGGAACCCCTAAACAATACTTTGTGTTCCACTCAAAATTTTTCAAAATCTGGTTGTTTCATGTCTTAGGGCTTAGGGTTTCGTTTGTTATCATGCCTTAGGGTTTTTGAGTTGCTAAAACCCTTTTTCAAAAATCCAAAGTTTGAATCCTTTGCAATTGTTATGTTTCACAGTTGAATCCCTTTCACCAGTTTCTGGTCACTCAAGTCATGAATTACGCCTTTCAACTTCTCTTGTTATCGACCCCAAGGTCCTAACGATCTTGGTCATCACCTACCATTTTATTAAAAATGTTGCCTTATGTTATGTGGGTTCATAATCTTCTAATATTCTCTTGGGTATTAAGTCAAGGTTTAATTTTTCCATCATTCTCCTAAGGTTTCAACCTTAAACATTATGTCCCCGTTCACCGTTTACCTAGCGGTGCCCCCTTTTTAAGAACTAACAATTTGCATGTGCAGTTCATTAATGATCTCATGTACGACCGTTAGATCTGTACGATCAAATATGGACCACTCCCCGCATCCCCGCTCTCTTTTATTTCCCATTAAAATAGTCTTGTGGGCTAGCAGGAAAGTGCCAAGTGTCTCCCTGTAGTGGTGGGCCCAACATCTTTCAGAGTCAACAAGTGGTAGTTTGAGCTAATCAACGGTGAATATTAAGTGAAGTGGCTGCATCTAGGTCGTTCTCGCCTCCCTGTCTAATTTTATTTTGCATTAAAATAATGTCACAAGCTAGTAGGTAGATGAAATTTGTCCCTTTGTCAGAGGGACCCATTAGGCTTTGAAGGAAGTGAACACCATGCCAGAAGAGATCGATGGTTGAGGATGGATGACGTGGGTCAATATTGATTGCTCCCTACCATCCCATAGGGGACCTACCTCTGCCTCCTGTCTCTCAATGGGGAAGTGGGAGAGCACCACGTGGAATCATCTGAGTGACATAATGAACATTAGAAAAGGGAAAGTATTAATAAAATAATTCAGCCATGGGTCAAAGATATTAAAGCTTGGGCTACTAAATGGATTCTTTAAAGCATTTTCCTTGATGCAAATGAAATCTTTTAATCATAACTGTCCATCATGTCTGATGGTTATGAGCATGGACAGGTGGTCTTATCATAAATCATGTACATGTTGAAGGCTTGAGATTTAATCTCATCCCTTCCTTTCCTCCCCACTGTTGAAAGTTGTTGACAGGTCAAGACTCACAAGGAAGCAGGGAAGTTGACATGTGGACATTGCTTCAGTGCTAAAGAGATGATGGAGCCTATGAGTGACTAGGTAGCTTTTCCACATGGCTTGTTTTGATTGGATAAAAGTAATGGTTGCTTACAGTCAACTTTTTCAAGCTTAGTTAACTCAATTTGGATCATTTGTCGATTTGTTTCATTGCACAATCAACGATCAACATTCAAAGTTGAGTTTGAGGGCAAGTGAACTGTTTTAGTTCGCGTGAGCGAGTCATAATGGTGGATAATATGGAGAGCTACCAAATTAAGAGTTTTAAATCCATAAAACTTGTTTTAAAACATACTTGATTAATGTTGAGAGAATTCTACACAATCAAGGAGCTCGTGATGTGATTTTCAAGCCTGTTTGACACCAAAGTTAGGGTTTTTAGCTTGCGCTAAACTTTTAAGTTAAACCACTATCCTGCCTTTGAAATTGTTTAGAACTTGCTCAATTGTGCTTTCTCCATCTTTCTTTCATTAGGGTTTTCTAGTTTATGCATTTCTTTTAAGGTTTGACATTCATGTTGAGCAATTAGACGGTCTTGTCTTGCTATTGTTCATGTAAAACCCTTGTTCGAGCTGTAGGTTTTATTTTGTGAAACCAAAACCCTAACTTGCATAAACCCTAGAGCCATGGATCTGAAAGTAAAATCATCCTCATCTAAAGGAGAAGCCTCTCGCTCAAAAATTTCTCTTAGACCCATAGTCCAAGACTTGATTGAACAATTGAAACCCTCAACCTCTAAAAAAATCTAAGGGAAACCATTGTTTCGTGGTCCACAAGTTGTAGAAGGGTTGATTCACAAACATAGTACAATTAGAGATGCTACATTGCCTTACACTGGATGGGAATTATTTAGTGGCTGATTTGGGAATAGAAACTATGGTATTCCAGTAGGCAACCCATGGAATATGGATTTGGGAAAGCTAGTTGTGCTAAATGTCTATATGGATGTTGATTTATTGAAAGCATTGGCTGCCAACTGCAATCTAGTTAGAAGAACTATGAGAACTTTCGATGGAAAGGACATGGTGAAGATAACTAGGGAGGAGATTGCAAAGATTTTCAAGCTCATAGAATGGAGTGAGGACATAGTTCCAATTGATGAGAAAGCTCTTATGGTGGAATATGAGAAGGTTAGATATTCATTTAGGACATACATATTTCCCAAGTATCTAGCATCTATTGAGGGCCAAAGGATTACATTGGGCCCATTGGACAAGGAGCCCTACCTGGTTAACTATTTTTTCCCCTATTTTCAAAATACTTTCTATTCCATTTTCCAAATGATTGGCTATGACCTAGTCACTGGTATGCCCATGGCCTGGATGTACATGGAAGCACATATCCATCACCCCTAGAATTGCACAATATATTATTATGGAGGGTATCTTGTAGAAATGATTCATGAAGGTTTGGTGAAGTTAAAGAAATGAGAAGTTGGAGTTAAGTTCAGTTGGTACTCATTGTTTATGCATATGCTTTTGTTCAAGGGTGTAGGTTATTTTGGTACAAATATGACACTAGAAAGGATAAAAGGTGACTTGGAATTTCCTGTCCAATGTTGGACTACTTTCTTGGACAAGGATGATAGAAAATTTGATTATGTGATCTTTTAGAATCTATTTGTCTCTAAGTTGAGGAGATTTCTGGTTATGAACATGCCAAGGATTCCCAAAGCCTTGCATGATTTCTTGAGGCCTAAGGATAGGAGACCTAAATTGGGTATTGATCACAACTGAGGAGATATTATTCCTTATCCCACTTATACAATTTTGAGAGTATATGGTTTAGCTGCCTTGCCCCATTTTTTACCAAAGGACGTGGCAGAAAGAATTGGACTTCTTGAGGTGCTATGGCAGCTTGGAAATGTGGAAAATAACCATTTGAAAGATTAGGGAAAGGGATCTTTATTTCCCTCATATACAAGCTTTTATTATTTTTTGATGATCAAGAGAGGATGGGATAAAATAAATGACATAATCATGCCTCTGAACATGAGGAGAGTGGGAGCAAGGTCCCATGATCATGAAGGATTTATGGCATGGTTAAAGATAAGAAATAGGAGTTCCAAGTTTACCCATGTCTTTCATTTCCTTGAGGATATGATTAGGAAAATTTTTGATGTTTTGAAGCAGGAAGATGGAAAAGAAAAATGGATAGCTTTTGATAAAATGCAAAGGAAAATAAGGGAGAAGGATCCATAATTCACTGCTCTCGCTGAGATTCCCAATGAGATTCAAAGAATGGAATATATGTTCCAAAATTTTGAGACAGTGGTAGGTCACCTAGAAGGTGAGAAAATAATTTAGGATAAAGGGAAAGCTCATGTTGAAGAAGAAAAAGGTGGAGGAGAGATTCCTATTATGGAGGAAAAGCCAACATAACAACCTCTCTTGAAGAAAAAAAATGATTATTTTTTCAAGAAGGAAGAATAAAGCAAAGAAAAAGGATGCAACTTCTACCTCTTCTCAGTAGGAGGAGAAAAGATCCCCTATAGTGCCACAAATGCCACCACCATCTCCCCCTAGGTTGATGGGACCTGAGATTGTTGAAATTGACTCCCCACCTAGGCATTCATCACTGCCAAGGCCACCACCGTAGAAGAAGCAAAGAGTTGAACCTATTGGATTAGTAGATTATGAAGATGACTATGATGATGACATATGGGTATTCGAGGAAGAGATGCAATAGGGAATGCCCTTTCCATCAATAGAAATAGTGCCACAAAAATTGGGTTTAAGGTTGAGCAAGGCTGACCTTACTGGAGTAAATAATAATGATGATATCAGGATTGAGGCATTTACAAAATTCCTTGATGACGATTCTTTTATGAAATCTAAGGCTTTCATGGAGTTTTCCTATAGAGATAAGAAGGATGAGTATGTCAAAAATGTTGCATTGAAAAGAAGTCTCCACCCAGAGTTACCTAATGCAACCATTCAAATACAAGTTATAAAATAAATGAAAGACAAATTTCAAGGAATGACTGCATCTAAAGGTAGAGAGCTAGTAAGGAAGAGTGGTGTCTTGCTATTGCTAGAATGGGACCTAGCCTTTGCAATTCCTTTTGATACAGTAAAAAGATGTGACATACCCCTTTACAATTCTAAGGAGGAAGCCAACATAACATTACAAGGATCTGCATTCAGTGTGCAGTGGGATACAATGGCCATATGGGCCTTAGCCACCAACACAAAGAAGCTTGACATTGCAAAGCCTACTTCAGATTATAGGGGATGCCTGATAATAATGAGGCTATTTGATACATCAACTATTGAAGCTACCACCATGTTAGTTAATATGGCACAATTGAAAAAAGCCACAGTGGAATTTGTTACTACTGAGAAAGAGAAATTTAGAAAGATATACAATGATTTGTTGGTTGGTTATGGAAAGAATCAACAACAAACAATACGACTACAAACATAATTGACACTGTTAAAAGATAAATTACAAAATTTGTAATTAGGGGAACCAATGTAGACTGATGCTACTTCTCCCACTTCTTCATATGAGCCAACAACTGCTACTATTCCACCTCCAACAAGTTCCTCATGGGAAATTGTGCCATAGAATATGGGAATTATGCCCATTTCAGTGGTGGATCCAGGTACATTAGAAGCACCACAAACAAAAGAAGGTGTCAATAAGAAGGAACTACTTGAGCAGATAAAGGAATACAAGGAAAAATGTGACAATCATGATAGGGAAATATTTGCTAGTATTATGAGTATTGTCACTGCATTTTTGGAACATTTGAATAGAGGGGTCAATAATAGATTGAATAGAATTCATGCTAACTATTCTCCCATGAAGAATGCTATAAACAATTTTGATATTGATAAATAATTGGAAATCCCTCTCATGGAAACATGGATCCCAAGATTTTGGGAGTTGAGGATGATGGCTGTGGGAGCCAAACATGATACTAATAAGCCTGAAAAAGTTAATCCTACCATCTAGACTATGAATGGAATCCAAGAATTTAGGGGATAGATTGAGCCTTTGGAGACAAAGATAAGGGATCTAATCAATTTTTTTTATGGAACGCATCATGGTTTTGTTCTTCCCATATTAAAAGATGATGGTAATATTAAAACCTTGTAGTACTAGAGGAAAGAAAAAATGAAGTAATCTCACAATAAGCTACTTTGATTTGTGAAGGACATGAAATGAACTTGTTGAAGAAGAATATGGATATGTTGGCTTATGCAGGGGTTGTTTTGGAAGATTTTGATAAAGAAGCAAACCAAGTTGTTACTAAATATTCACCTTATAGGAAGAAGGCTGATGAGGTCATGAGATTTAGTTGGACTACAAAAGAGGAATTCCAAGCATGAAAGGATAAGTATTTGGATGTATTAGAAGATTGAGCTACAATTATGAGGTGGTGAATACAATTTTGGTTTTGAGTTTGCAACTATGGTGAATAACAGATGGGAGAAGCACAATGCATAGCTTGGAATTAGTACAAATTAGGCTTTTGCTAAAGTATGGAAAAAATATTGTCTTCTCCCCAATTTGAAATTGATGACAAGGTTGTAGATGTGGATGTGTTTCTTGTCTTTTCTTCCTTATACTTTTTATTTATTCTTTCATCTTGATTCTTGCGTACATGGATACATTTTGGAGCACATGGATATTGTCAAATCGACTCAAAGATTCCTTTTGAAGGGTGGGACCTGATATACAACAACAAATGAAAATCACTTTTGTCTCATGTAACATTTCCCTCCATTTGAATATGCAAATATAATTGCAAAGGGAATGTATTTTATAAGTGGTCCAATAGAATAGTGACATGTGTACTTTCTGGCTCGAAGCTTGTTTGCTCCTTCATTTCTATTAGAAGGAATTCAAGGCCAAAAGTATGGGGTTCGTTGTTTTGTAATTAATCACAGAGGAATTTGTAAAGAGAATACTAAGAATTTTGGAGTTAGGTCTTAGGTTTTGAGTTTATCATGCATATGCAATTTTGATAACATGCTAGCAATTGAATACATAATAGAACAAATTCAAAGCCATTTCTCTCCTATGTGCCTATTTCATGGATTATGAATAATATAACCAAGGATTGTTTTATTTGTCTTCATTGATTTCTAGTGGATGTGTAGTCTTTTTCTTGATTTTAATTCAAATAATTAATGAAATTGCTTGAATAAGATTGTAGATTCATGTGAATTGAGTGCTAGGATATCAGTAAGAAGTTGTGATTGAGAATATAATGTTGATGTACTGTAATGTAGTAATATCAAAGCTTAAATGATGTTATGGGTTAAATTGTTATCAGGTTGTATAGGTTTTGAGATTGACTTCATTCTTAGGATGAGGCTCTGATCTAAGTGCGTATTCATATTGTATTTTTTAGGTCAATCTAGCAACAAATCACTTTTATAAACAAAATCTCTTAAATGGATTATAATTGTTATCATTTTGTGTTAAGTTTCACCATTCTCATGCTTTGAACATCGAGTGTTGTTAGGGAGCAACCAACTTCTTTGATACATTTTATTTGTCATGCTATTATATGGGATTCCATCTGTTATTTACAATATATTTAGATATTTGGTGTAGAGGTCTTTAAGTACATTGTGGGATCACCCTACCAGGTTTTGCAGAGCCCAAAGTGTAGGAGGAAAGCATTGCTACTTTCATTCGTTCATTGGCCAATCCCTCTGGGTTGCTAAGGATTGGAATTGGAATTTCCATAGGCAATTCTGAAGATCAACTTGGTTCTTAAAAATAACCAACACCTCCCACATAGAGGATGGATATGACAACTTATATATCATGAAGGAATAGAATATGGATTTGAAGTACAAGAGAGAAGAGTTAGAACTTCTAAGAATTGAAGAAGGAGGTCACATAGGGATTATGATAGAAGATCATTGGATGATATTTGTAACTTTCTCCAAAATCAGAGAAGCACCATTACACACATGGTGGGACCTCAAGTCTGTTATCATTGTTGAAAGGATTGCAAATAGTAATAAGAGGTTCTCAAGTGTTATGTTTATTATTTTTGGCAAAGGGATGCAACATAAAAAATAAAGAACTAAGAATATTTATTCTTCACCAGTTGAGGCCATGTGACTGTATTTAGTCTTAAGGTTGAATGATTGTTGGGTTGCTATATTTGATGGTATGCTTTGGACCTCTAAGTTGTTGAACCTATAAGAGAATACCAATGTCACAACCATCAGACCAACCAAACACTACTGATATACAGAGTTTTGAATTTTGGATGCTACTGTTTGTTACCTTCAACTACTAGTTTGTGGGTCTATGGAAATTTTGCATGCATCATAATGTACACAAAGAGTCTCAGTTAATGAAGTTGTAAAAAAAAATTATACTAGCTATCCCTATATTACTCTGGATAAGGATTTCAATGCATATTGGTAGCTACATTCTGGAGTGTGTGCAAAAAAATAGGTTCAGATTCATGAGGGATCTAACATATCAACATCATCATGTTGATCTTATGATCCGAAGATATAGTGGTGGATTCATAAGAAACACTTATCTACAAGCATCTCTATTTTGGAACATGGAAAAGGAGGAGAGAAACCTTCATTTCCTAAAATAATTCAAGGTTGAAAGGGAAAAAGATTAGAGATGTGGTAGTATCACTTTTTACATTTCTTGAGAACAAGAAATCTTGAGAGGGGAGGACTTGTCATGTCCCTTTTTCCAAAAAATCTATTGCAGGGAGGTATTCAGGATTTCTATCGCATCTCATCTCAAAAAATAAATTTATCTTGCAAAAGGGAACAAAACATATACAAATATTGTTATAAAAATTGCCCATTTTTCATGAGGATTGGCCTAAGAGGCTGTGATCTATCACTATTAAAAGTTTTCCAGTCTGGGCTGACTATACTTGAATAGGAGCAATTCCGAGAATCTCTCCAAATTCCTCTGATAGTGCAAATTTTGGATTAAAGTTTGAAATATGGAACCTACATTGATATCTACACATCATATTTAGAGCTTAGGGGAGAAGGATTGGATTCCAAAAATTTATCATTGATAGAAAATCACCATGAGGAGCAGCCTAGGCTCACTTCATAGGAACAAGAGCAGGTTCGAGGATTCTTCTGCATTCCTCTATATGAGCATATTTTGGATCGTGGGTTGGAACATATATTATACAATGAAATTTTCACATCATATATAAATCTCAAGGGGAATGGATCAAGTACAGGAAATATATTGCTATCAAAAGATGATTGTGCTAGAAAATTCAACATGAAGAATGGGTAGTACACCTCCAGATCGCATGGAATCAATTATAGAGCATCGGGATAGATAAAAGGGACTAGGAAGGCACATGGATAGGCTTGTAGGACCACATGCTATTAGGCATCTCCATTGGCCTTAGGATGACCTAGTGTAATGTGTAATATTGTAAATTTTCAGCTTTGGCACTAGTTTGTCTAAAGCCAACCTGCTCCTTTTGGGAGAGTGATAGCATATAAATATAGGGAGATAATTATTGTAGAGGGTATTGATTATTATGGTATTATGTTTTGAATTAGGATACTTGTGTTCTAATTACTTTTATGGATGAAAATCCATAGGAGTTTGTGATCATTGGACGAACACCCAACAATCGATAGGATCAAAAGATGAAACCCCTTTGGTTCTTGAGTGAATTCTCATTCAAGGATTGCATCTAAGATTCAAGGAATTCATAGGGAAGTTAGTAGGTTTGATGTGGGTCTATGTACACCATTTCAGATCAATATTTATAATTGTAATTAACATTTCATAAGTGTGGATGTAATTTTGAATCTCTTTCAAGATATCAAGTGATCTTTGCAGTCTATGTTTCTATAATTCTTGTTTAGTTCATTAGATATATCCTTAGATCCTTATTTATGTTGATAAATATAATTAAATATAATTGATTATCTCCAAATATTGATCCCTAGTCCTTTTGCATTAGGTATCTTTGAATCTCAATACTCTTTCTTGTGTCAAGTGTCTTTGAATCTTGATCCTCACTCCTTCCTCTATTGTGTATATTCAAATCTTGATCCTCACTCCTCATCATGCTCCCCTCTTCCAAATCTGCTAGGTTTTATTTACTAATATTTAATCTTGTAAAATTATTTGAAAGGATCTTGTTCCCTACTTCATTGTTGTCTTGTGATTCCTCCTTCTTGGGTATATAGAACTTTCCTTCCCCTTGCATCTTGAAATATTGAATCCCATTCCCCAAATCCATGACTCCAAAACATCAAAATATTAATGTTGGCATACTAAGTGAAAATCATTAGAATGACATCTTGACTCTTGATTCCCCATTCCCATTGCAATTATATTCTTTATTTATGCATTTTCTTGGACCCCTAATGTTCAAACGAAAAACCGTACCTACCTCCTTACACAACTTGAGATACCATTAATTGCCTTAAATGGATACTATATACAAATGAGGAAGACTTTCAAACACCTATTTGTATATGTGGGCCCCTTAGAGATACAATTATTGATTTAGATGGCATGGTTTTATGTACCCAACCATGTGAAGATGTTGCTAGTAGGATTGGGTGATCTGCATATTGGTAGATGATCCATGCTCTTCCTCCAAGACTACTTGAGGTGCATGGGCATAGGATTTTAGGCCCCAAGCTAGATCTTCAATATCTATATATTTTAGGTAGCTTCATTAATTATCATATTTTATCATTTTATCAAATAAATTCCAATTTATAATATCTTGAACACTTATGTTCATCTATTGCATCTAAGGATGAAACCCATTGGATTTTAAAATTAGAGGATGAAATACCTTTGGTTCATGAGACAAATTTCATTCTAGAATCATATTTGTACTAAAAATATTGTTTCATTCTAGTATATTTGAATGAAAACGTGCAGTTTCAACCTACATGTAAAAGTTTTGATTGCCTATGCAATTTATAATTACAAAATTTAATATCTATAGGTCATCTCATCGAATTTATTGGTCATATGCAATAAGGCTAGTTAATGATCAAAATTTGGTATCAAAACAAGTTTTTCATATTGTGTATTATGTAGAAAATTATCATGTTGTTGGGAAACCAAAATAGAATGCATAGTGGTGAATCTTGAGACATTTAATTTGTTGCAATTCCTATATAACTCGTCAAAAAGGAAATTTTTAAGGATATTATGAAAAAATGTAGTAATGAATTTATAGATAACACAAGGTATGGGATTAAGCAATTCAATGTACAAAACTTTGAATTGTGGAAGTTGAAAATTGAAAGATCTTTTGCTCAAGAAAGATTAGTGAGTAGTGACATCTTCTTCATATAAAACCATAGGTATGCTTGATGAGGACAAGGTAAAATTAGTTAAAAAGGCTAGGAGCACTATTCAATTATGTCTTTTAGATTATGTTCTTATGATTATGTCTATGAAGTATATTTCTCATTCATTATGGATGAAGATAGGTATGTTGTATCAGTCAAAGGGTCTTGTTAATAAACTTGTCTTGAAAAAAATGTATTCTCTAAAAATGAGAGGAAACTTACTAACTAATCATTTTAATAAGTTTAATATGATACTTAGTCAACTTGTGTTAATAGGATTCAAAATGGAAGAAGAGGATGAATTCATTATATTACTTTGTTTTTTACTTGATCCAAGGGAAAATTGTTAATGTTAATAGATAATAATGCTATTTCACTAAAACTCAAGAATATCATATGCATTTTATTAAGTGAAGAAATTAGAAATATTTCCATGGATAAAACTTCTCTTGATTCCATAGTTACCATATGTAGGTCTAAGGACAAAAGGGGTAACAAAAGAAATGAGAGAGAAGAAGTTCAAAGAAAAGTGTAAGCTAAAATCTCTAGGTAAATCAAAAGTAAAATAATAGAATTATGGAATAAAATGTCACATTAAGAAGGATTGCAAATCTAAGAAGAATGATGATTATTCTCATAGATCCTTATATGATGAATATAGTAGTGATTTTATTTCATTTTTCCTAATGCCATTGTTGATGAATCTTAATTAATTGACCTAGATGCATATAATCATATGACATCACATAGAGATTGATACTTCAAATATAGAAACTATAAAAAAAGGTTAAGTTTTTTCATAACAACTCATTGAAGATAATTGGTCAAGGAAAGGAAATGGTATCCTTCATGGATGGACGAGTGAAAAAACTTTAATATATTATGCATATTTCAAGTTTAGCTAAAAACTTATGTTTATGTTTAAGATGATTGAATATAGGACACATGTTACTTTTGATGGTAAATATTGCACATTGGAAAGAGGCAACTTGGTGCTAGCTAAAAGAGTGAAACATGGTGCCTTGTTTAGGTTGGATACATCAACATTTTTTAGGCATGCCAATGTAACTAAATTTGAATTCGGGTTTTTGTGACATCTCGAGATGGGTAATTTGAGAAAAATATTTTAAAACCTTGATGAGTAAATATATGGTAGATACAATTATTAATTTTTTTGTTGGATTTGAATTTTGTGAATATTGTGTGCTGGGAAAATACAATAGAGTGTATTTTGTCTCTAGAAGTAAAAGGGTAGAGGGGATTTTTAAGGTGATACATAATAATGTTTTTGGTCTTGTGAATATCAAATCCATTGGTAAATCTCTATGTTAGATAACTTTCATTAACACTTATTCTAGGAAATCTTGGGTTTATTTCTTAGAATAAAGTTTGAGGTATTTCTTAAATCCAAGGAGTATTAAGCTCAAGATGAGAATAAGAACAATAGGGAAATCAAAGTGCTTAAGATGGATAATGGTGGAGAGTTCTACTAAAAGGAATTCAAGAAATTCCATAAATACACTAGTGACAAGGGTCGTTGTACACCTTACATTTTGTGTTAACAAAAAAAGTATCCCTTTTTCTTAATTTGGAAATAATTGATAATAAATGAACCTATAGTTTCCTTAATTTAGTGTTGTAATGTGTTTTACACATTCACATTAAGTTTAGGGCCCTTTTTAACTAAATAGACTTAATTGTGCCTTATTTAGGGTGTTGTAAAGTGTATCATTACACTTTCACACTAATCTAAGGCTTTATTAATTAATTGAGGATAATTATGCCTTAATTGGCCACTTTAATTCAAAACCAAGCCTAATTAAATGCAAATTACGAGGGATAAAACTAGAAATTCAAAAATTTCATTACACAACACTTAATTTTTTGAAGGTGTGTGTCCTAGGTAGGTGACCTAGGACCCATTTTCCACATGGTGAATGGGTCCTCACCTGGTCCTATGACCCTATTTTCACATAACATTTCACATTGTCTGAAGTCTGTCCTAGATGAGTGACCTAAGACCCATTTGCCACATGGCGAATGGGTCCTCACTTAAACCTAGGACCCCTCCTTGAAATATGTTTTTGGTGGTATTTTGATGATTTCAAATCCAAGATTTGATGTCGGCTTGTGATATTTGAATTTCGGGAATTAATGTTAAGTTATATTTAAATAAGAGGTCATTTCATTATGTTTCACCTAGAAAGTTTTCATGAGCACCTAGAGCATTCAAGTAAGCATTATCAAGAGCATTTATAAGGCATTAAAGTTCAGATTATTGAAGAATATTGTAGCAATCAAGATCCATTTCATCATGTCAAAGGCATAATGCATCATGCATATCGTTTGAGCTAATGTGTTGATGTAGCATTCAAGATAAATCAAACATATTCAAGGAATTGTTTCTAATCAAGGTTCATGATCAAGATCTACACTCATTGAGGCTACTTCATGCTAGTTTATAGATTTATCCAAGGTTCAAATAAGTATTGGTGAGTTGTGACATTGCATTTTTTTCATTCATCATTCCTTCATGTTTCATTGTTTCATTTCAATGTTTAATTACCAAAATAGGGTTTGACCAAGGCAAACCCCTATTCCCTAACAAACAACATTTTTCTCTCCTTTGATGTGTGATTGTAGCTTTTAGGATGAACATCAATTGGAGAGGAAAATTGGAGAAAGTTGCAAAGTTGTCATATTTCTTGCAAAATCATGAAAAACTGAGCTATAGGATTTATTTTCAACTTTTCAATAGCACCCAACTAGAATCTGGGAGTGCAGACTAAGAGGAACAAAACCCAAAAATATATTTTCTAGAGCCCCAGCCAAGACCCATTCACCATAGGGTGAATGAGTCCTTAGTGAGGTCCAAAAACACCTTTTATAATAGGTACACAACATTTAACGCTTTCCATATCTGTCTTTTGATGGTTATTTGGGTTATATTTGATTTATGTTGCTCATTTATACATTATAGCACACATATTGAATGAAATATAGAGAAGTAGATACATTGTTCATCAATTCATTTTGGTGAACCTATTTTTTGATGTTTCATTATGACGAACCCAACATTTTGAGCATTGTAATTTTTTTAATTTTGGAGTCCTTTTCATCCTAGATTTAGATCTTGCATTCATTTTAATTTAATTAGGTCTCATTTAGGGTGTCTAGTTTGCATTCAACTTTACATTGCATCTAGGGTTTTAGGATTGTATTTTTTGTATTCTTTAAATCTAAAAAATACAAAAAAATTAGTCATCTTGCATATCATTTACATCATATAAAATTGCATTTGAAAATTGAAACAAAATTTCATATCAAACTAGGTCTTTTAAGTCATCATTTTGTCACATTTTCAACTTGCATTTCACATTGCATTCACAAAAAACTGAAACTGAAACTTGTTGCAACCAACCTAAATCTAAAACCCGCTAAAAATAACCTAAAAATTAGTAAAAATCAGTTTCAAAAACCTAATCTAGGACCCATTTTCCATAGGGTGAATGAGTCTTTGATCAAGTCCTAATCTGCATTTTTGGGCATTAAAATAATCATTTATGTGCTTTTGTTTGTTGCTTTCAGATTTTTGTTACAATTTTTTGAGTTTTTGTTTCATCAATTTCATCATATTTAGCTTAATTTGGTAAATCTAGTGCATTGTGTGATTTCAAAATTGCATTTACAAGATTTCATTTTAATTGTTGCATAGTGTAATCATAAAATTACCTTGTTTAGAATATGAAAATTGCATTTGTACATTGTATTCTATGTCATTGCATTGCATTCTAAGCCTCTTTCCATTTTGTGTTTGTACACTAATTTTGTGAAACTTGTATGAGATTTACAACTTGGTGTTCTATTAGCAATACTATTGTGAGACACCGTTCGAGACTCATGTCATCCCATGATACACCATTCACTATGGATCTTGGGTTTTCTAACTCTCTTTTTCATAGTGTTGATAATCAACCCCCTATGGATCATAACATGCATACTTCATCTCCTAGGACTTCACTTCCTACAACCAATGTGCATGATGTTAACAACACCATCCCTACCATGACTATTTGTACTCAAGCTTTGGGGTATAGCCAAATCCAAGGTGGAACTTCAATTCCTCCTTCTATAATACCCATTTCCATTCCTACATACACTAGTACTCAAGTTACCACAACCATTAAGCCTACTAAAAATGTCAACACTTCCTTAGGTATTTCCATAGGGAATCCTTCTAGCTTTGTGCATTCACATACCATATCTCCTCAACCATCCTCCCTCAAAAATTTACAATTCACTTTCCCTCTGCATACATACACCACTCCATCGTATTCCCCTCCACCTTACAATAATAACAATGATTCCATCCTTAACACACTTTTTCAAAGCATGTCATCCATTCAACAACAAGTCACAACCCTAACTCAACCCAATAATGGTCAACCTTCACAATACATCAAAACCAACCCATTATCCTTGTAGATATTGAGATCACCAATGCCACAAGGTATAGAAGTTCCTAGATTTGAGAAATATGGTGGGAAAGGAGATCCTGTTAGCCATGTTTCCGCTTATACAACCTTATGTAGTGATTTTATCTTTAAAGATAAGCGTTTGGCCAAACTATTCCCTAGGTCATTATTTAGGATACTACTTTAGAGTGGTTTTCTTCCTTACCAAATAATTCAATTGGTTCATTTAATGAGCTTGTTGATGCATTTTACAACCACTTCCACATTCACATGGGTCCCAAGATGACTCTAGCTAATTTAATGACATGCAAACAAAATGATGATGAGAAAGTGACTAATTCCATAGCGAGATACTAAACAACTTATTCACAAATAAACATTATTATTGCTGATGCTGACCTTCAGTGAATTTTTATTGACAATTTACAAAGAAAAATCCAAACCAAACTTGAGATGTTGAAATTCCCATCCTTCACACAATTATGTACAACCCTTTGTGATTATCAAAATTCGACTTATAGTCGTGATGTGAAAAATCTTCCTATCCATCCTGAAAAGTTTGAATCTGCACCTCAAATAGTTACCAACCTTTCAAAAAATAAAATAGGGTATTTTTATAACTTAATTCCCCTCAACCAAATCAACAATCTTATAACCAAGTGGATTCTATAAAGATGACAAATTCATATGCCTTTGTGGGTAGGAATAGAAAATTCACCCCTTTACTTGATACCCTTCATAATATCATGTTGCAGCCTGTAGAAAAGAATATGATTTCCTTACCTCACGTCATAGCTCCCAATCCTAATAAACCATTACCTACAAAATATAGATCAAACTCTTATTTCCATTGCCACCAACAAAATGGAAATGATACATAATATTGCAAGCATCTTAAACATCTTGTGCAACACCTCATTGATTCTAATCATCTTCTAATTAGAGGTGTGAATGATCAAGGTAATAAATATTCCTCCTAACCAAAACTTACAAATATTTACAAATCCCATGCCGAAACACACTATTTTATTTGTTAAAGATAGTGAAACAAAGAATGATGTGATGAATGTTGACATAGATGATGAGATCACAAAACATGTAAATATGGACGATGCGGTTAAAGTGGTGTCATTTATGAAGCTAAACCTCATAAGGGCCCAACCAAAATGCCCCTTGATATTGCTTTCTCACAAAAAGACATACTCAAACATACACCCAATGTTCCTCTTTACAAAGTTGGAAGAATCAATGACAAGCCTAATAATGGGATATTAATTGATCCCATTTGTGTAGAGAATGTGATCATTGAAGAATTCCTATTTGTGCATGAACTCTATCAAGATACATATGAAAAACTGAAAGCATGGATCAAAATGCATAATGGTTTTTCTTGCCCTACGATTGGATCGATAAATCTACCTCTAAAAGTTGGACCGAAAACATTAAGTGTCTCATTCACCATCATCCCATTGTCAGAACAATTTCATGTGAAGTTATGGTATCCATGGATTCACTCCATGAATGCCATCCTGTCGGTTGTGCATAAATGTTTAAAGTTTCCCTTTGGAAATGAAATCTTTACTGTGCATCATAATGGCTTTAATCATGTGTCTTCCTGAGGGAACTTTTCATTGGATTTATTTTGGCTCAAGCCTATTGAACCTATTAGACCTCACGAGGCCTACTTTTTTAAAGCATATCAAAAGTTTAAGGAAAAGTGCATAGTAGAATTATCTCTTATAAATATGCCTCAAATTGTGATTGAGCCACCCATCCTTGGTGAAACTATAAATGAACAAAAAATACCTTCCAAATATCCAAGAGCAGCCTATGACACATTCTCCTAAAATTTCCTATAAGATATCATGAGACAACCAAAACAATCCCATTGTGCCTCCTAAAATCAAACAAGTTTACAAAGCTAAAGAGAAAGTGGTCGAACAACCTCCTATGGTGACTTTTGCTCCTCCCCTAAGGGAAGAAAAGAAACCTATGGTTGAAAAACCCACTCCTACACAATTAAAAATTGACAACAGATTGAAATGAAATCAAAATTCTAGAGAGCATAGGCGTAGACATTGTGCTATTGCTCATATGTTACAAACTAAAGAAGAAACATGCAATATAGAAAATCAAAATCCAAACTTTCCTGAAGCAATGCGTGATGATCCTATACCCTCATCACAATATAAACAAGAACCTTTTAGAGACATTATCATTCGACTGCCTATTGTGATTAATCTAGATAATTACATTGATATTGCAAAGATTGATGAACAAATGCATAAAAAGTTGATTTCATTATTTTCCTCTTCCATGAACTTAAATGACAATTTTACTAATAAGAGTTTTGAACTTGGTGCTTCCCCTAGTTTGACACTTGTCGTTGTCCCTTTGGCTAGTTATCCACCTTATGCATATACTGATCGAGATTGGGATGTGGACGACCTACTAATAAGTTGACTCACATGTACCTTACTAGTATTTTACATTTTTTTCTTTTTCATGTTCTTTATGCGATTGCATGTGTGTAATGTGATCCCTTGTGCTGTTTTGTTTGATGTATCTCTCTCTTTTTGTGCATTCTTGTATATGTACCTACATTCTTCTCTATTTCATAAACATCTTACGTTTTTCATTTGACTTGTGCTTTTCTTTTGGGGATGATGCAAGGTATTGAGACATTTAGGTCTCTTCCATGTTGACCTGGAAGGCTCTTTCTTTGTTTTTTCTCTCCTTGTGTCATTCTGCCAATTATATGAGTATTTGGAGAATGATGACATTTCTGAGCTCTATAACAACATTGTAGCAAAGACATACTGACCTCAAATCCATAGACCCCTTATGTATTTTTTGGGGGCAACCCCTCCCTACTTTTTTGTGATGTAGCTTTATTTTGGAAACATATGACTTGGCATAGGGCTTTCCGAGGAAGCTCTCATCTCTTAGGAGTAAAAATTGGATACTTTAAAGAAGTTTCTCACAACAATGGTGTTAGTAACCACTTTAAAGTGGATAATACATTGATAACATCTTTTGACATTTTGCAAGTTTCATGGTGCAATTTTATTTTTTCTTGTGATGCATCCTTTTCTTGGTGGTTTCATTGGGTTTCATGTCCTCCAAGAGTGTAATATTTCTTAGTGTATGACTTTCCTCTTAGTGGTGATGTAACACACTGCATTCCCTAAGTTGTGAATCTTTTACTCTTGACTTGTCCTCTCTTGGAGACATTAGGCATGATGTTCACTAAGAAGAAGACCTTACATGAACAAAGCAACATCCCCTTGAACAAAAAATTATGTACAATGTTCATAAGTGTTCAACATAATAAACTTATTGACCTTGTGAAACTCAAAACCCTAAATTCAAGGCCACCTAGCATAACACACCTTGCTTTCTTCTAGAGCCTTGCCTAGCATTGTGGTGCCTTATTGAAGTTGTTAGGAGGATAGCTTTGATATGGTATGGGATCCTAATATGATTCTCTCATTTTCCACCCCTTTTTTCTTTCTTTGTGGCACCTTATTGAAGTTATCAGAGGGATAGCTTTGGTATGGTTAGTATGATGGGAGCCAAAACATAGGCATGACTTTCTCACTATATGGTGAGAGCCGACACATAGGCATGAATTTCTCACTAAGCCATTTTATTGGGAGACTCACCTAATGGACAACCTAGAGTTCCATTGCCTCAGAGTGAGTGCAAAACCGATAGTCTAGATGTGTTCCTAATTGTGTTGACCATTTAGGCTTGATATTCTTGGTCTTTGATGTTGTATGATTTGTGTATCTTTTTCATTGCTGCATACATAAGTTTCTTGAATGTCTAATTTAGTGTGAGTTTGACATGGGGCCATACTCTCACTAAAGTGGGGGAAAAATGTATTAACGGAAAAAGTATCCCTTTTTCTTAATTTGGAAATAATTGATAATAAATGAGCCTAATGTTGCCTTATTTAGTGTTTTAATGTGTTCTACACATTCACATTAAGTTTAGGGACCTTTTTAACTAAATGGACTTAATTGTGCCTTATTTAGGGTGTTGTAAAGTGTATCATTACACTTTCACACTAATCTAGGGCTTTATTAATTAATTGAGGTTAATTATTCCTTAATTGGCCCCTTTAATTCAAAACCAAGCCTAATTAAATGCAAATTCAAAGGGATAAAACTCGACATTCATAAATTCCATTACACAACACTTAAATTTTTGAAGGTGTGTGTCCTAGGTAGTTGAACTAGGACCCATTCACCACATGGAAAATGGGTCCTCACCTGGTGCTATGACCCTATTTTCACATAACATTTCACATTTTTTGAAGTGTGTCCTAGGTGAGTGATCTAGGAATCATTCGCCACATGGCGAATGGGTCCTCACTTAGACCCAGGACCCTCCTTGAAATATGTTTTTGGTGGTATTTTGATGATTTCAAATCCAATATTTGATGTCATCTTGTGAAATTTTAATTTCGAGAATTAATGTTAAGCTATGTTTAAATAAGAGGTCATTTCATTATGTTTCACCTAGAAAGTTTTCATGAGCACCTAGAGCATTCAAGTAAGCATTATCAAGAGCATTTAAAGAGCATTTATAAGGCATTCAAGGGTAGATTATTGAAGAATATTGCAGTAATCAAGATCCATTTCATCATGTCAAAGGCATAACATATCATGCATGTTGTTTGAGCTAATGTGTTGATGTAGCATTCAATATCAATCAATCATATTCAAGGAATTGTTTCTAATCAAGGTTCATGATCAAGATCTACATTCATTGAGGCCACTTCATGCTAGTTTACAGATTTATCCAATGTTCAAATAAGTATTGGTGAGTTGTGACATTGCATTTTGTTCATTTATCATTCCTACATGTTTCATTGTTTCATTTCAAGGTTTAATTACCAAAACATGGTTTGACCAAGGCAAACACCTATTCCATAACAAACAACATTTTTCTCTCCTTTGATGTGTGATTGTAGGTTTTAGGTTGAACATCAATTGGAGAAATTCACAAAGTTGTCAAAGTTGTCATCTTTCTTGCAAAATCACAGAAACTAAGCTATAGGATTTATTTTTAGCTTTTTGATAGTTCTTGACTAGAATTTGGGAGTGTAGACTAAGAGGAACAAAACCCAAAAATATATTTTCTAGAGCCCTAGCCAGGACCCATTCGCCATAGGGTGAATGAGTCCTCAGTGAGGTCCAAAAAGCACTTTTTGTAATAGGTACACAACATTTAACCCTTTCCATATCTGCCTTTTGATGGTTATTTGGGTTAGAAATTTGATTTATTTTACTCATTTATATATTATAGCACACATATTGAATGAAATATAGAGAAGTAGATACATTGTTCATCAATTCATTTTGGTGAACCTATTTTTCAATGTTTCACATTTAAATAGAGTTTTATGCCTAGATGTCAAATCTAGGGCATGTCCATGGCTATTTGTAGTAGACCTCTACCTAGTAGTATTGCTAACAAATTTTAAACATGAATTATACTCCTAATTAATTGAAAACATTTGGAATAATTGAATAAATACCTACTCATTCCTTATAACTGTTGCTTGAACATAAATTGATCTAATGAAATCATCAATTACAACAAAATATAACTGTTGCTAAAAATGAAATTAATCTAGAATGAAACCATAAATTACAATAGAAAATAGATTTGTTGAAAATGAAATTAATCTAATGAATTTTTAATGATAACATGAAATGCAATTTGAATAAGAATCTAATACTTAAGAAATACTAGGACCTATCTATTGGCTGAATTGGGCCCTTGCTCTAGCTCCAGAGAGAGACCAAGCAACTTTTAGTAGTAAAAAAATGAATGAACTCACTTCTTCTTCTACTTCATATTTTGAATTAAACTTAAATACTTATTTCAAAAAATAAAAAAGTTTTGATATTTGATTATTTATTTCTAAAATAAATAAAATATTGTATATCTATCTATGCCATAGTTCTATATATACTAATTATTTCCTAACTGATAGATATGACGTCTGTTTACATCCTAAATAAAATTCTACAAAGTTAAATGAGTTATTTATCTAATCTAACAATTACATGTTTTATAATTATAAGGTAATTCATTCGATTATTCTCAAGAGAGACATGTAATAGCACTAGTTATGTATCTCTTTATAAGAACGACATCCTTAGGAATCATCTACAATTGAATGACATTGAGAGTTGACTTCGATGGAGGATAAACAAAGTGGAAATAAAGATGACAAGGTCTCTCTAGAGATTATTTTATATGGAAATGCTACTTAGTGTTTCTCTTCATCCCCATTAGATGCATCAATTCAAGAGTGAATAGTAGTCAATTTATTCCACAAAAATCTTGAAGTACAAATTGATAGGTTAGGAGAATATTTTGTAGCTGCTCAAAATATCTTCAGAGTTTTGTGAGCCCTATTTTAGGTATCTCTATAGTCTTTTTATGGAAAAAAATTATGCTTCTACATAACCAAATATTAGTTCAATCCTACTATCTAAACTCTCTATCCCATAAATTATTCTAAAAATTACACTTATATCTTAACATAGTTAAGATTTCTCAACAATTCATGCACAAATCTTGGGAAAAGTGGAATTTAGGCAAGGAAAGGAAGGTATATTTACAAATTTGGATTAGTATTCCTTGGGGATCATGATTTTCCCCAAAATCAATGGTTTGTAGATCCTTTGATATCATTCTAGAGCCTTTATTTATTCATTTGATACAATCTCATTGTACAATTATACTCTTCTTGATATGTGTCCCAGTTCCTTCTTCTAGTATTTGCATTCCCATAATACTGATCCACCTATTCTAACCATGCTTGAATATTAGATTACTCCATTATATTTTCCCACATAGGCATCAATTTAGTAATGAGCGGAGGCATGAATCTCATCCTAATTTTGTTCACCTTATATTTTTCTATAATCTAATAAATTGTCTTGGATTTTCTCAAGAACCACCTTAGGTTCCTTGGTGAGACCAGTTCCCTCATATTTTGATTTGTGGACATTATATTCCATCTTCTATTATAGGTTTGTAGAGAAGGGGATTTTCTACTCCCAAGATGATGAAGTACCAAGGAGAAAATATTTCTCAACTACCTCAAAGGACATAGCCGAAGTGACAATATAAGATGATGAAGGGTATTTATTTATGTTTTATACAAAATTAAAATATGGGAGTTCTAGAAACTGAAAGAGTAGGTCAAGAGGTCTTCTGGAAAAAATAAAAATCTCTCACCTAGGATGACAGTGTAGTGCATCAATGTCCCCACGGCATGCTAGAGTCTCATACTTATCAAAAATCAAGAATTTTCCAAAAAATAACTAAGTGACTACTTATCAATTCTGTTTACTAGGAACTCTTAAAGTGGAGGAAAATAATAGAAACTAAAGAAATGCAAACTAAATGAAATACAAATGATGAAGTGAGAGAAGGGGAAGAGAGAACACACAAGGAACCAAGAGATGAAGCCTCCAATGTAATGAAATAACCTCAATACCTGTGCACACAAGACCAAGGAAAAATGTTGGGGTTGTTTAGGGGCTTGCCTCAATCAAATCCCCATTTTTATTTTTCCACCACCATGGAAAACTAGGTAGGATTGAGATAGATAAAACATATAATGAAAATAAGTATGATAGAAACAAACCCTACAAAGGATAAGAACACCTATCATAGATGCAATCAAATGAACAAAGAAAAAGGTGCAAAAAAAGGTTATCTAAAACCAAACAACAAGAAAGTGTTACCAATAGCCTATGATTCTCCTCTTAAGTTGATGGATGTGACAAAATTGTGAGAGATATAAATTTGTAGAGCTTCACTGAGAGTGAGAGAGCACGAGAGATCAAGATAATATAAATTATAGGCAGTATAGAGAACTTTGATAGATAGATTCAAGGAGAGATTAAAAATTAAGTGTTCTAGGGAGTTTATACATGTAAGAGTCGTGTCAGCGCACCTACGAGCTAGAAGAGGATTTATGTTTTCTAGTAGGAAAGAAATGTAATGTCTCAATAGCTATTGCAGTCAAGAATCTATTTATGAGGTTCACATAGTGTGCAAACATCTATGGAGTGCGTGTTCATCCATGACATAAATCCACCTTAATGACAAGAAACAAATGGGATAAGAATGAAATTAAAGTTGGATCAAAAGGACATTGCATTATTATCTTTAATTTATCTAAAAGGGAGGCTCATGAAATGTAAAATTAAATATAGGATGCAATTTACAACATTACATTTTCCCCTACTTTTGCGAGCATATGCACTCTAGCAGATTCAAGCTAAAGTAGAGAGAGAAAGAGGTTGAAGAGGATGCAGGTCTTTGATCTTGTATATACAATTGTAAATTTGATCTAGGACATGAAGAGGAAATGAGTCTTCTATCTTGCAAAGATGACTGCAAATTCACCATGAACATTTTAGCTACAGACAAACATGTTAGGAAAAAATAAAAAATAGATGTGATAAATTTGATCAAATATAATGATGATGTTGATAAGTATGGATAGCAAGTTGTGTTATGTTAGAGACCATAGGAAATCTCAAAAGAATGTTGCTGTTACAAATTGCATTTCATGATAGTTACATAAAAGATAAGTCTAGTCAAGTTTCCCCCAATCTAGACAACGAGATCAAGATAAAAGAAAAGTCTAGTTAGGTTTCCCCCAATTTGGGTTAGGAGATCATAAGACATCAATATTTTTAAGGTATATTAAGACATATTTATGAAAAGTAAGTATAACTAGATATGATACCCCCCTTAGAATGATATGTGCTATACAGAAGAGCACAGATCATTCCAAGGAGAAGAAAGACAAAAAGAAAGATGTTGTGTCATGACACATAGTGAGATGTATGATCCATGGAATGTTATCATGCAAGGGATAATACATAGAATCCACAACATCAAGAAAAATTAGAGATAAAATGATTGAAAACATAGGGGGATCCAAGTATTTGGGGTCATAACTAATCATAAATGTATATATATTGTAAATTATATGAATTGTTATCACCTCCCAAATAGATTAGAATGAGAGGAAGAGCACATGAAGACAAATAAAAATCTAGATCAACATGAAAGAGACTTAAATGCCTTGATGCTTTTCATCATCCCCAAGGTGAAAGCAGATCAATTTATGAAAATAGAAGAATTATGAAACATATAAAAGAAGTTACAGAAGAATTTCTCTCCTATATCCAAGTACTTACAAGGGTATTGAGGGTTATCTAAGGGAGAGCACAAACATAAAAAAACAAGTACGGGGGAAACAAACAAACACACAAATCTAATCTAAAGATAAGAAGATGGATTGCTCTAGTTGAGCACCTCTAACAAGTCATCCTTCTCCCAATCTATATCATCATAAGGGGAGGGAGGACAAACTTGTAGAGGGAGAAGAACAAGAAGTGTCAAATGAATCTCTTGAAATAAGATCCAAGGAGGAGACCACTTGAACATCCTCATATAGGAGCTCCTATGAGGCTAATGCCATCGACCTAGCAAAGATAGATGACGAATTTGGAATATCCTCCAACAAGTTGAACATGCACTTCTTCAGAGTGGAGTACAATGACTGAACAAGAGGCTAAGAAATTGAGAGTCATTGCCAACATTCACAAAAGGGATAGTGACAAAATCTGAGGAAGGAGATTTTTCCATCACAAGAATGGAACAAACCGTACTAGAACTAGGTGAAGAAGACATTTAGAAGAATATTTAAAATCATCCTCCAGAATGAGGATGTGCTCTAATTTATGCTTGCAAGGAGGATGTGGAATCCTTATGTCAGAAGCAAAATAAATGGAAGAAACAAAAGGATCCACAGTAGATATGACCTTCATGTGAGGAATATCCATGGGCTTGGAAAAAGGAGGAAGATTAGATAAATGATTCATCAAAGGAGGCTCTGAAGAGGGAGCGATGAACACTTGTACCTGATTACTTGGTAAGGTTCATCAAGATCCCTCGAGGAAACCAAAATAAAAACTAAAGCAATAGAAATAAAAATAACGAAGGTAGAACCAATAGAATTAGGGACAAAAGTAGAAATAGAGACAAAAGGCTCACCCTCAATATTTTGCAAGGTATCACACTTTTGGGCTAATTCCTGTTGACGATGCTTATGCTCACATGTAAGTCAAGTTCAATGATTATGAATACCAAGAAAAAAATCTTGAGAAGACTCCAAGGGATCCTGTTCCACTGGAGGAGTAATATTCACAGTTGTTATTGGTAGAAGAATAGGCTCCTTAGGAGGGACATGAAGTGCCATAAAAGTAGATACTTGAGTCTAAATCATGGGCTCCTTTCATTTCTCTTCTTTGGAAGTAGGTAGAGGAATGAGAGGAGGCCTTGGGGGTCAAGATGTAAGAGCAACATAATAAGAACTAACTTCGATTGCATGCTTCCCCTTACCATATAGGGTAGGGTGAGGGATTGTAGGAAAAATTGGGAGTTGGTGAAATTTTGGGAAAATATGAAACCCTAGGGTTTAATTAGGATTTCATGATTTTTATAAACATGATCATTTGGGTTCAGATTGGCCAAGGACATAAGATTAAATTACAACCTAGAAGGTGAGTCAATCAACCCTTTAGATTTAAATTTTGTGGGGGATTGGAATGAATTTGAAATTAATCTTTGATGTAATGCAATGTTATGACTAGCCAACAATGAAGATGAACTATTCTGATATTAAAACAAAGAATCTAGAAATTGGAAGACAAATTTAATGACCAAAAATAAATAAAGTAGATTTGTGTGCACCTGTGATTTGAATTTTGACTTGATTTGACTAGACAAGGCTGAACAAGGCGCCTTTTTTGGATGAATGAAACTAAAATATTATTTGATAGTCCTTAGGTACTTGATCAAAGGCTTCTTCCTTCCGAATCTTGTTGTTGGATTTTTGTTTGTTTCCTAGATAATCAAGTTTCTGTATCTTTTCAAGTTGTAGGGTTTCAATGTAATAATGATCAAATATTCTTCAATATTCCTCTAATATTTTTTAGACCTGTAACCTACACATTCAAACAGAGAGGAAGGGTTGATCCATATAGGGGCTTACCTCGGTCAAACCCCATGTTGGTGTTTCCACCTCCATAATGGAAAAATTGATGAAAGAGAGCTTATCCTTTTGAGGGATAGAGGCTTAATTATAAATGAATAATGAATCAACAATTGGATGCAACTCACCACTCAAATTTGATTTCCTTGAAAGACTGAAGTCATGCGCATTTTCTCAAGACTTGATTGTAATTTGGATTAGCTTGCTTTGAAGACCTACAAGTGTTAGTCCTCACAATAAAATACATGCATACACTAGTACACAAACAACAATATATGACTAAATAAACTACTAAAAATTGCATATAAATGATTAACTTTAGTCATGCGACTATTAGTGGTTTATTTGTAGTAATTTATAACATCACTAAATTTATGACTAAACAATTTTAGTCATTTATTTAGTCATTGATTTTAGTCATTAATTTGGTCATTGATTTGGTCATTGATTTAGTCATTGATTTAGTCATTTATTTAGTCATTAATTTTAGTCACGTGACTATTTTAGTGGTTTATTTGTAGTCATTTATAACACCAACAAATTTATGACTAAACTATTTCAGTCATTTATTTAGTCATTGATTTGGTCATTGATTTAGTCATTAATTTAGTCATTAATTTAGTCATGGTAGTGATTTGTTTAGTCATATATTTAGTCATTTATTGTTGTTAACTGGTCATTTATTTAGTCACAGTAGTCATTTATTTAGTCATTACTTTAGTCATTAATTTAGTCATATATTTAGTCATATATTTAGTCATATATTTAATCATTAATTTAGTCATGTATTTAGTCATTAATTTAGTCATTACTTTAGTCATATATTTAGTCATTACAAATCAAATCTAACTTAATTAATCCTCACAAATTTATGCATATAAACTTCAAGTATCATAGATATTCAAATGTTAAAAAACACCATTAAATGAAGACTAAAATGCTTGAACAAATATGATTGATCATACACAAACACAAATAGATTACAAATCAAGAGGAGCCACAACATAGTATTTATGAGTAGAGAAAAAACCACTCTGAAAATTTACTTCATTAAGCCTCATTGGAAAATCAAAATCTCATTGGTTACAGTCAATGCCTCGATGACACTGTACAACTTACCGACACTATATAAACAAAATAATCCTATTTTCATATACTTATACTATTTTCCCCTTCCTTAACTGCAATCCTTTTGGAAGGGAAATGACCTCCTATAGGGGCTTGACCCATTTAATCCCCTTGCAAATCCATAGCTTTCCCGCTACTATTGGTTTCGGCTCCTCCAAAATCTTCCTCGCTGGTATTCACCTTTCAATTCTCCAATTTGGAGCTGCAGCCTGGAAATAAGGTTTCAAAATTTGCACATCAAAAACTTAGAAAAGTCAAATAATACAGAGGATAAAATTCAAACATTTTCTTTTCCTTTTCCAACTATGGCACCCTAAACTTAGGCGCTAGATATAGTGAATGTATCAAAATTAGATATAACATCCATCAAAAGCATATTTGGAAGTAGATTTTTATCAGATATTGTAGTTGCAAGTTCCACTAATTATAATAAAGATAAATAGTTTTACGTTTTTGCATCCACTAATGCAATTCTGACAACTTTTAGAGGATCAACAATGCTAGCCTTTATCATATCAACATACTCACCTGCAAGTTGCAACACAACATTAAACTTATTAATTAGACTCAACATCTAAGAAAGAAAAAGAAACTTCAAACATTATCAATTTAGTTAAAAAAAATCAATTTCAAAGATCAAAGTAGCCAATGCTTCACTCTCTACATTCTCTGCTACAATCAAAAGAGGCCTTTGTTTTTGTGATAAATGCAACAAGAAATTATATTATTTGTCAAAACTTATCACTATGTACTTATGAACTCAAGATCATTTAAATTTTCAAACTAATCGACATGACTACCTAATTTCTTTCTATCACATACACTTTGGGTATACAAGATCATTGAGAATCCCAATTATTGAACTATGAAATTCAGCAACGCAACAAAATTATATCTTAAGTAAAATGTAAATCAAATAAACATTACATGTATCAGCTTATCAATTGATCTCAAATTGTATATACACCTTTTTCATATAGCTTAAGGACATCTACAATAGATATGCACAAAATGAATTTGGTGAAAAGACTTAATTTTTTTTCAAGTGAATACAATTTGCGAGTGTAAAGCTAAATTCCACAACCATTGCCAACATCCTCCCTGCTTGTGCCAAAATGGGAGCTTTGAAACAAGATATAATATCCATCAATGTGTAGACAATACATCCCTATAAGAAATATTATACTCCCTCAAAATATTATTGCATATTATTCTATTGGGGGCAATCTACTTTATCAGGGGGAATTTTGTTTAGAAAACCTAGATCACCAGCATATCAGCTCATGTGAGAGGTCAATAACCCACTATAAAGCCTACACATGGCACATGTATGCACAAAATAACAAAGAAAAATAACAGATCATGCATCACACAATAAGTATAAGACAAAAAAATGTCAAAAGAGTTGTGTTAGGACTAAAAAAAAAAATCCCACATATTTGCATTAACATCTATTCATTTATCTCCTAGTCCTTACAAAATATTACTAGACTCAATTTCATGGTCTAGACAAATTACTGAGGTTCGTGAAAAAAATCCATTTTTGTAACCAACATACCCAAATAATCACATTCATGAAATCCATTAAAGTCCTTTGATACCATCAGGATAACAATACTCTGTCGGTGGAACTCCCATCACCACCCCACTGATAGCTCGATAGGGGCAATTCATATCCTTACATCGGCGTAATATCCTTCCATCGGGCTAACTTCCAAGGTAGTCTCCCTAACGGGCCGATGGAAACAACAAATATTATCACATTGCCACAACTCTAGTGCATCGGCAGAATGAATGATGAAGCTCCTCTGATAGCCCGATATAATCATGGGGTATCAAATTCTAACACTTATAGGTGAAGCTAATATGCATCGGGGTAACATTGTTTGATGTATTACTGATAGATCGAAAGAAAAACACTTATCAGTGGAGAAGTTGTCCATCGGTGGAAAACGAACCAAGGTCCCAATGATATAGCGATGAATGATTAGTACTAGCTGATGTGACATCAAAAGCATCGTCAGAATATTTAACATAAATGCTCTCCCCAATGACAAGATTGAAGTGGTATATTAATGAGCCAGACAAAGGTGAATTGCACCACAAATTAATCATACAATTTGCAGAAACCAAAAAGGCTACGCTAAGGGTAGAAGTAGAAAGGAAAGAACTCAAAGCTCTCATGCAGTGAAGCCAGGAGAAGCAAAAATTCACGTAAGTACTCCACTCTTAGCTAGAAAGTTTCATTTTTTCAGAGTTTGCAATGGAAGAAAATGTGGAAAAACCTAAGGCAAAGAAAAAAAAATTGAAAAAGAGGAATTTAAACCAAGACTTGATAGATCAGTGTCTGGGGTTAGGGCCAAGACCCAGAAGAAGTGTTCAAGCAAGTAAATTGTTAGATAAACATAAGGGTCTGGGGATGTTTGGATGCCACACCGAGGCTATGAGATTTTTATGTATAACTACAGAAAACAATTCATATTTCAACCAGTCTATAACCCATGGAGACTGAACTTAGGAAGACTTGTGGTGCCAAATGTGTTCATCAATGTAGAATTGGTGAAAGCTCTGGCCAGTTGGTATAATGCCAAGAAAAGAACCATCCAATCACCAAATGGGGCCGATATGCTTGTTATCCCCCAAGACATGATCTCTAATGTATTTTAGTTTGAAGGTCCCATGAACTTTCCATTCACCATTAGAGACTTTTTAACAAAATACTGTTGCATGGATACTAGTTACAAGAGATGGAAGCTAGCTTTGCACAGACCTAAGAATGAGCAAGGTCAATTCAAAAAAAATTTGAGCAATGAAAACCCTCCATTTCATATATATTTGTTTGAAGAATACTTCCAATATACCTACTACTCAGCTAGTCAAGTATTGGGAATTGAGGTTCCACCACTTATGTCTATTGCACCGATGGTTGTAGCAGCTGATATACAAAACAAAGATGCTAGGTCATTTGACTATGCAAACTATTTGGCGAATGCCCTAAATCAAGGGCTTGAAAGAATAAAAAAAACAATGATTGCATAGATTTCAAACACTATTTCTTTTTAATGCATTTACTTTTATATGAGGGACATGCTAGAAATGTGTGGGGTAAAGAATTAAGAATCAAAGATACAAATAAAGATAGAAACTTTAAACCTGTATAGATGTGGAATGCACTATGGGATAGTCGATGTGAGAGGTCTCACTATTTATATTTTGAAGAATATTTTGTTAAACCACTAATGAAGTTGCTAGGCTATTCATATGATCACAATTTATCCCCTGAGGTGCAGAGATTTTTGAGTCCAAAGGAAAACAACCCGAGAGGCAAGGTGAACCATAATTGGGGAGACTGGTATGCCTTCTTTGATTGCACAGTAGTAAGGGTTTATGGATTTGAAAGGGTTCCACATTTTCTATCCTCAGTGGTTCCTAACAGAGTTGCTTATTTGGAAATAGTACGATAATTAGCAAGGTCTAATACTAAACATCTCAAGAGTCATAATAAACAATCACTCTTTCCTAGCACTCTTTGTTTTGGAGATTTCACAATATGTGCCATTGAAGGATATGAAGAAATTGATGCTAAATTAGCTCATTACAACCTTCCTCTTGGGTATGAAAGAAAGAAATTTGATGTAGAGGGATTTATTCATCAAGTAAGATTAACTCATAATTTGTCAGGGTATGAGCATTGGTTTGCACTTGATGATGTGATCAGGAATCGAGATGAAGCTTCCACTGGTGAGAGAATGGATTCATATAATAAAGTTGTGCTTGTAGAGGAATGGAAGATAAAGAATGTCCCATCATATAGAGAAGCATTTGCTGATATACAAGATCCCTTGGCTAGGATTGAGCAGCTTATTGCTCATATGAATGAAATAGTAACAGATGTGCCCTCATATGTTTTTGATACATCTCATACTAGTTACACAGGAATGCAGGCTGAGGATGTGGAGCCTTTGGATCACATACCCTCACAACCCACCCCTGATGTATGTTTCTCCACTGACAATAGTGAAGAGGAAGGAAGTGATGAGGAGAGTGATGGAGAGGAGCAACTAGTGGAACAAATAAAGGCCCTTGTGATTACACAATATGAGCCCCCTCAGGAACAAATAAAGGCCCCTATAATTATTGTTATCACCTAAAATTGCACCCTCATTGAACCTAGTGTCCAACACTCCAGTGTAACATGGCAAGACCTCTAAAGCTATGGGTCACTTGTAAACAGAGGTCAACCTTCGGAGAAGGCCGACTTCCTTTGTGTTATCACCTAACTACTGATTCTTGTGGGGAAAAGGGAAGAAGGAATGCATAAAATAAAGATTTAAATCTAAGGTGATACACCAAAATGGTGAGGAACTCTGAAAAGAAAAACATAATGATCATACACTGGGAAACCTAAATGTAAATGTTTTATGTGCTCAACACAACTTCTCCTAGACTTATGCATCAATCTTAACAGGTTCGATCTACATACACATCTCATAAAGGAAAAGATTACTTTCACGGCTCTAAGATATAAGTGCAGAATTTATAAAAAAATAGTTAAAGACTTGCATAATCAAAAGAAAGATACAAAAATGAGAACAGTACAAACATGAACACTAGCTTCCAAGGTAAACTCTGTGTTGTATTCAGGATTCCAGTTGAGTTACAGAAAACATACATTAAGTCGAGAAATGATTGACCAAAAATCACTAACTCTTTCGAGTGCATAATCTGAAAAACTATTTATAGAAAGGCAAAAAATGCCTTATATACAGACTGCATCGGCCCCTTAGGGTTTACAAAATATCGGGGTCAGAAAGATCTATCCTCAAATCTTTTATTGAATTAAATGTTGAAGCCTGCGTGTCCCTACTATGTGTGTCAGTGAAGAGTTACCCTCGTAGAAGCCTTTTGATATTATGTAGCTACCGCATTCATTTGATCCATCATGTCCCATTTGAGCTACTTCAGCTGAACGCCTTGAATGCTCTAAGCTTGCAACAGATACACATCGCCCTTCACCCTGTTGATGTTCTTTAGATTGCCACGGTTTACCTTCAGACTTCTCTAATTGGCCAAGTGAAATCCATGCAGCTTCCTCGGGCGGTCAAAACTTCCCCTAAAAAGAATCGCATCTCGGCGAGACACTAAAAGTGTCTCACTGATGCGATTATACCCCGTAAAACTATCGACATAATATGGAACTGTCACTGAGAGCTCTTAGCGAGCCTAAAAGATCATTCCGATGTCACCTCCGTGGTCACCAAAACAATCGTTATCAAAGAGACCTCCTACTGAGCTCCCCCCCTTTGCTGAGATCTCCTTGTCTTTCGCCGTGACTCTCACCAGTCAGGAAAACATTTCCCCGAGCTCCTTTAGCTTCGGTGAGACAAACGACCCTCAGAAAGACCCTTCGGCGAACCTTAAATATTTTGGCGAGTTCCCTCTCTTGTTGGGGGGGACAACCTTACTTCGGAAAGACTTTTTGATGTCGGGGAGACATCATAACGGGCGCTAAGAGTCACATCGACATGTCAATTCATTCGGCAAGACCTCATGGCGAGCGGCTAGAGTTATATCGATCTCATAAAAAACCATCGACGAGACCCCATCGGGTCGGTGAGACACTATGGAAAAGGCAAGGTCCTTTGGTGAACCTTCTCCATGTCAGGGAGACTAGGATGCCAGGGAGACATCACTCCGAATTGATTTCATTTCACCAAGAACACCCTGCTATCGGCAGGACCTCTTGTCGATATCCTCATCTCCTGGCGAAGGCATTTATTTTCACTGAGAAACTTCATAACTAGTGGGGGCGGGGCCAAGACGAAACCAGAACAGGGAGGAGAAAGGCGGCGGGAGCAAAAGGAAGAACCCCGTCGAAACCGGGATCGGGACCAAATCCATCCCTGAAACTTTCTTTAAGTTTCAGGTTTAGATTTGGTCCCGCTCCCGCTCCTGAAAAAACTCAAAAGATGAAGAAAGAAAAGGAAAACATGAGGAATCAAGGAGGAAGAGGCAACCCTCAATTCAACTCCACGAAAAAAGGAAAGAAGAAAGAGTGGGATCGGGGCCGGAATCGGAACGGAACCAAGAACTAGAATTTTTGGAAAAGTTCCAAGTTCGGGTTCCGATCCGGTCCCAGGCCCGGGAAAAGAAAGAAAATGCACAAGGAAAGAAAGAAAGAAAGACAGGATCGGAACTAAAACCGATCCCGGGAAAAACACAGCGGGGGCGAGGGCGGAAAAAAACCTGAACCTAAAACTTTCATCAAGCTTCAAGTTCGAAATCCGTCCCAAACCCGCCTCCGACAAAGGCAAGGGAGGGGCCTGACAAAGAAAGAAAGGCGGAACTAGGGTCGGAACCAGAATGAAACTAGGAACCGAAACTTTTGGAAAAGTTCCAAGTTCGACCCAGTTCCACCCCCGGTAGAACAAAGAAAAGACAAGAAGGAAGCAAAAAGGATAGAGGGAAAGACAAGGAAAAACATAAAAAGAAAAGCCCACCCCCAAACTAAAGATATGCACGCTGGGCTCAACCCTCTTGGGAGCCTCATTTAATCCACGTGCCGAATGTTAACATTACTTTCCCGTGCATCTGCACAAGCAGCAAACAAGTTAGAAAATAGGTGATCTTGATGCAAGTGTTCCTCCATTTGGTCTTCAAGAACATCTGAAAGCACGGGTTACCCTACCTGATTGAGCCCATAGGTGAAAAATGGGTAACATTTCTTGCAACCTTTGCTGGATGTTTGCCTGCTAAACAAGGAAACCAGTAGCCTAGGCCTATCCATTGTGCATGGAGTTATGGGAAAATTCAAAAAAGATCAAGAGCAGCTTTGTACAGGGCTGTAACTCATCTTGAGACCCACAGATCATAACAGGTTGCCAAAAATGGCAAGATAGGGGAAACTGAAAAGAAAATATCTACTGTGCTGAAACAACACTTATGGAAAACATAAAGCCTAAACTAATATGTACAATAAATGGACCTGTCAAACTTGGAAACAGGGCTTGAGGTGTATCCCATTAACTGAGATAGGAAGTACCTCACCTTTTGTTGTGGCCAGTCGATACGCATTGTGCTCCTTATAGCCTATGACAACAAATGGACCGGTCCATATGTTGTCAAACTTGGTGTGACAACCTGGCTTGCTTTTTAGAATGTCCCATTTCAGCACAAGATCTCCTTCCATGAAATCTCTTAATCTAGTTTTCTTATCAAATGTTATCTTAGTTAGGATTTGCTGATGTTCCATGTTCTTCATAGCCTTATTCCTGGCTTCTTCTAACTCCATCAGCTGAGTATATCTTAAGGCAAGTGGGTCAGACTGTTCAAACAGAACCAGCTGACTGGTAATGTCCAAGGCGGGCAGCTCAGTAGAGATAGGTAATTTCACCTCTTTATCGTACACCAACATGTAAGGCGAGTTCCCAATCACCTTCTTAGGGGTGATTCTATTTGCCCAAAGAGCAGTTTTTAGCTTAGCATGCCAATCCCTCTGATTGCTTTGCAACGTCCTTTTGATAATGTTAATCAATTTTTTGTTAGTGGACTCTGCAAGTCCATTGCCCTGAGGATAATAATTGGAGCTTGTGTTCAAATAAATTCCCTTCTTTAATTCCCAATCAGCGACCTTCAAACCAACAAATGCTAGGGCATTATCAAAAACTATAGAATCTGGGACTCCAGATCTGCAAACCATGTCTTCATAAAAACTCAGCACTGCTGCCTCATTGGCTTCCTTTAGGGGCAAAGATTCTGTCTATTGTGTAAAGTAATATGTTGTTGTGATAATCCACCAATGGCCCGCACTTGAGGGTGGGTTAATTTCCCCTATGAAGTCAATTCCCCACTTCATAAACGGCTGCTCTATCTAAATTGGTTGCAATGGCAAAGCAGCAAGCTTTTCCTTGCCTAAAAATAAGGTGCACTTGAAACATCTCCTGACATACGTGTGTGCATCTCTGAACAAGTCAGGCCAATAATAGCCTGCTCTTAAAATCTTACAGGCTATTTTCCTTGTAGCATAGTGACCTCCAGAGGGTCCATCATGGAACTCATGTAGTATTTTATCCACTTGATCATTATCAATGCACTTGAGCAACACTCCATTATGATCCTTCCTATACAACACATCATCAATCAAGACAAAGGGAATAGACTGGAGTCGGTAGTACCTCCTCTTGGTTCTATTCAGATTAGGTGGGCATTCCCCGGTTCTTAAAAAATGTGACATTTCTAGCAACCGGCTGGTGGCTTCCTCATCTGTTGTCCCAATATTGACCAAAACTGAGTCTCGTTGATCCTTTGTTGTTGAGAAATCTTCCTTAGCCAGTTGCTGGCATAAACCCTTACCCCTTACTAGTTTAGTGACTTGGATATCCACATCATACTCCATAACTCTCATGATCCATCCAGCCTATCTTTCACTTAAATCTTTGCTGAGTAAGAATTCCTTTACGCTGGAATGTGCCACTAGAAGATGAATTTTTTTGTGAGACAATAGATGTCTAAATTTCTTCAAAAAATTTACAACAACCAACACATGTTTCTCTACAAAGGTATACTTCTGCTCATAGACTTCCAAACCTTTACTGAAAAAAGCAATGGGCTGCTCCAACCCTTCCACACCCTTTTGCACCAAGATTGCAGAGATTACATCAAAACTACCAAAAGCATACAAGGTAAAATCCTTACCAAAATTTGGGTTGACTAATGTTGGGGCTGAAGCTAACGCCTCCTTGATCTTTTGAAAACTATCCCTTGCTTCTCGGGTCCACCCGAACTCTGCACTCTTCCTTAACATACCTGTAAGGGGTTTTAGTAAGGCCGCTATATTAGGAAGAAATCTTCTGACAAAATTAATATGTCCAATGAAACTCTGAAGTCCCTTCTTATGTGATGGTAAAGGCAACTCTAAGATTGCTGCCACTCTTTTAGGATCCACTATGATCCCCTTCTTAGACACTACATACCCGAGAAGATTTCCTTCATGGACAGAGAAAACACATTTCTTAGCATTTAATGATATACCAAACTCCCGACAACATTCAAAAATTTTCCTCAAATGGTCAATGTGATCAGCTACCTCCTTGGAATAGATGGTGATATCATCAAGATATACTAAAACAAACTCATACATCAAGTTGCTAAAGGCCATGTCCATAGCCTTTTGGAAGGTTGCTCCAGTGTTAGACAAACCAAATGGCATTTTCCTATAGGCCATTGTACCCCACTTGGTAGTGAAGGTAGTTTTAAATTGATCTTCTTCCTTTACCAAAATTTGGTTATAACCAGAATAGCCATCTAGTAAAGAAAAATGTTCAGAACCTGACACACATTGAAGAATCTGCTCCATAGACGGAAGAGGGTGCCTGTCCTTCAACGAAGATTTGTTCAAATCTCTGAAGTCTACACATAACCTAAGCTCTCCGTCCTTCTTCCTGACAGGAACTAGATTTGCAACCCAGCTAGTATGCTTAATGGGAAAGATAATCCCACTCTCTATAAGTCTGAAGATCTTTCTGCATTAGTGGCTCCAGTTTGGGATTGACTGGCCTTTGTTTTTTCCTTATGGGCTTGGCCGTTGGCTCCAATTCTATTGTATGTCATGCAAGACGTGGATCAAATCCCTTCAAATCTCTATATTCCCAAGTGAATATGTCAATGAATTCTTGGAATAATTGCATAAAAGACTTCTTCTCAATAGCAGTGTTTATTTTTCCTATCTTGAGGCTTCTCTTGGGTGCAACTTCTAAGTCCTCATAATGATCTTGTTGAGCCAATAAATTGGCCTTGTTACTTTTAACCTGATCATCAGAGTTAAAAATACTTTCTAAGGTAACCAGACCCTTAGGCAACTTGTTGTTCTTTAATTGCAGTACCTGGTCTCCATACTGTTGTTTGATTCTCTCCTGGTTTGATACTGCAAATACGTCTTCTTCAAGTAGAAACTATAGAATCTGCTCATCACTCTCAAAGACCTACCAGTTGACATTGTTATCGGCCACGGAAGGCCTGATAATAACCTTGATATGCTGCTGATCAGAATCCTTGTTTACACTGTTTGAAATATCAAATTGAGCTCCCACAACTGCTAATCTATCAGCATGCTGATTATGATTTCTTGGAATTGAAATAATATTGAAGGCCTCAAAATCCTCATTGAGGTCCCAAACCCTGTGCTTATATAATTTAAGAACATTATTTTTAACAACATTCAGACCTCTAACCTGATTTACTACCAATTCACTGTCCCCATACACCTTCAAACACTTAATTCCACATTTCCTTGCCCATTCCAGCCCTTGGATGAGACCTTCACATTTTGCTGTGTTATTAGTGCATGAAAATGCAAACCTAAAGGCTGCATAATATCGTTCAGCTCCTGGGGAAACTAATAATGCACCCCCACCAATGCCATGCCTACTCCTTGAGCCATCAAAAAACATTTTCCAAACTTCATCTCGCTGATCGTAAACATTCCCTGACTTCTTAACCAAGTTAGGCATCACATATCAGCTTCTTGAAACATGTAGTTGCCCATTCCAACATCTGACACCAAGTCACTCTTTGCACTAGAAGTCTGGCCTGCTACCCATTCATCTAGAAGTATATCAGGAATGTCATTGACAGCAATGTGAGGATAAAAGATAGCAGCATGCTGATCTTGCTCAAAAATTACGCAATTGGCATTCATTGCATTGGGCACATAAGGTTCTATATTGTCTTTTGCAAGTAGCTCAAACTTAATGGTTACTCTAGTTCCATATATAGTACGGAATAACATGTGAGACCAGTCAGATGAAAGGTATCCCCCTATTTTAGCCGTAAACTCCCTTGACAAACATAACCCATAATATGGAGGCACATCTACCACATAAATGTCTAGGAAAATTGAAAATTTAGGGCAGGCATGCAAAATTAAGCTAGTATCTTTGATAAGACCTACTGTATTAACAGATGAGCCATCCAGCTGAACTACTCCCTTTTCTAAGGGTTCATACCTTAAACCTAACTGATTAGCTACTTGTTTGGGCATCATAGAGCAGGTAGCGCTGCTATTTACCATACAATTGTGCACTAATTTTTTTCTAATAATTAACAAAACATAGAACGGAGGAGGTCTCACATTCTTACCTTGAGTCACAGACTCCCTTTTGCTACTGGGATTAGCAACTTTCTCTTGATCATCATTAGCCATCAGGACTCTTTGGGAATCAGCGGCGACTTGTTCAAGATTTACATCTTCAACCAATGCCCTTTTGAGTAGATCAACCTGTCCCAAAATGCTTAAGGAGTCCCACATGGTCATATTCATGCTTATCCTCTTCATACTATCCATGATGTTGTAAGGCACAGCTGAAGTTACCTTCTGAGGTCCTTTGGCAACAACCGGTTCTTTAGTCTTATGAGGCTGTTCATTAACTGGTAAGGCGACAACTCCTTTTGGTACATTTAGAACGGGTGTGGATGATGCTCTTTCAGTTGTAGGCCCCCCACTTCTATCAGTTGAGTGCTCCACCTCCAGAGCTCTTTTTTTAGCTCTTGTATTGGCTGCAATTGGTGAATCAACATTCACACCACAAAACTCTTCACTTTGCCAATTTAAAAATGCGGTCTCATTGAAATGCATATCTGGTTGTTGTTTAGGTGTATCGACAGGTGCATATAACTATGGACTGACAGCATTCCAGGCCATATATGCCTGATTAACTGCCCCATTTGAGCATGAGGATGGGTTATGTGCTTGATTGCATGAATGACACCCCTCACTTTCTGTCACAAAGTTGTTCTGGGCTGGAACCATATCCTTCACTGAACTTGCAGCATTGAGAGGAGCTGGGTTATAAGATTGGACTGGTCTTTAATTGACATTTTGTCTCTGATAACCACCTTGATAGGGTTGCCTATTTTGCTGGTACTGATATCCCTAATTTTGATAAGACTGATTTGTATTCTGGCCTTGTGGTTGGTTCTACTATTGAAAATTCGGCCTTGCCCCTTGATACTGTTTCTTCATGCTGGTCAACTCATTTCCTATGGTTTGTAAAATGATTTCTATCTGGTGCTGACTAGACTTAACCTCTTGCAATTCATTTGATGGTCCTGAAGCTGACACCCCATGGCTCTCAGCAATGGGTAAGGCTGGAAGAGTGGGTAAAGGGGCTAAAGATGGCATTTGTAGTGGCATATTTGATTGAATTTTAGGGAAATAGGGCATAGGTGGACTAGGTGCTAACTTTCCTGCTTGAATAAGATTATTCTCTGCCTTAATAGCTATGCTATAAGCTTGGGGTAAAGAAATACCCCCCATAGACTATATCATGATTGAAATATCACTATTTAAACTTTTCAAATAGTATAAAAATGCATAATCAGCAGAAGGCCTTACCATAGCAGGTATTCTATTCCAAGTCTTTTGAAAATGGGTATTAAAGTGAGCCATTTGTTCTTGCGGGGCTCTTTTGTGTTGGAATATGTGCCTCAATCGTTATTGACATGGAACTCCTGAAGGGAAAAGTCATTGTGACAGAGTTAATGTTTGGGCGACTAATATTTCTGAAGCTCTTGAAATGATCCTATCACTGTGACAGAGTTGATGTCTTTCTGAATAAAGTCTATCACTGAGACTCTCTGAGTTCGGCATGACCTTTTGGTGATCAGAAGAACTCTGGGCAACAGTTGATCTCATCGGTGTAACTCTCAGGTCGTGAGGAGATGTCTTGGTGAAAGTCTTGAGTCTTGCTGACAAATGTTTTCGGGCTAACTTTGGAAGCTCGATGAAACGTCATGGTGAAAGTCTCATGTCTTGCCGACAGAAGCCTTCGGTAAAGTGTAGTGAGCTCGGAGAGATGTCATGGTGACAAACACAAGTCTTGGTGATCTGTAGAATGTCTCGTCAATGTTGAGCTATCATATGGTTATCGGGATATCTCAATAGCTTCGCTATGATGTCCTAGCGACATTAAAATGTCTTGCTGATGATGAGATCCTTCCAGTTTAGGTCTTGTTGAATGGTAGTCATCAATGTGTCTGAGGGATTTGGTATGAAGTCCTGGTGAAGATGATAAGTCTCACCAACTCGTCAAAGGCTTCAGTGCACAAGGAACTAGAAAAAAGGTCTTGGCGAAGACGTAGTGTCTTGCCAATAGACTGTTTGCTCACTGAGACTAGTGAATTCGCTTTGTGTCTCACCGATAAGGGAAATATTTGCCGATAGGATCATATTGGACATCGTTGGTTTTGTTGTGACCTGTTACAGTCGTTATAGCGTCTTGATGACTTGGGGAAGCTATAGCGATGCCGGTAGAGAAACTTTGTGGCATCAGGGAGACACTGTGAGTGTCTCACCGATATGCCAACAAAGTTGAATGATCTTGACCAGTCTGACCATCCTAGGTGGAGCTTCGTGGTCCAATCACAGGAAGCAGTTTTAAAGCATGATGACGGTTGATTTTATGCATCAGTTGAAATGTTGGAAAAATCAGCATGCAAGGAAAAATCAAGACTCGAATGGAAACTGTCTATGGTTGGCATTGGCGGATAAGGATGCACAGAAGATTTAAAAGAAGATGGATTCTATTTTTTGAAAAAAAAAAGGAACAGAGTGATGAGTTTATCGAATGGTATGAGAGCTATTTTTTCTGAGGGAGTCTGAACAGTGAGAATAAGCTACTATGATTAACATCAGAGAGTCATATTTCTGATTGTATGTAATTATTGATTACTGTAATACAAAGAGATTCAACTTGGTGTGGTGGGTTTTTTCCCGTAAGGGTTTCCCACGTAAATCTGTTGTTTGTTTTGTCTTTGTGTATTTGCTCTATTTTTGTTATTCCTTCATGTGTGTTTTAATTGAATTGTAATTTGGAAAAATTAATAGCCCTGCATTGCATTCTTCCCTGTAGATTTGGCATTAGGAAAGTGTTTCCATACCTCTGCTTTCCTTACATTTTGATGGTTGTTAGTTGCTCTACCAAAGACAGGTGATCAGATTTTTCCTCAAAAAATCTGGTGAATTCATCACCAAGCTCATCCCATGTCCTTATAGAACCCACTGGCAAGCTTCTAAACCATTCCAATGCCTTCTTCTTGAAAGATGCTTCCAACAACCTCACAGCTACATTTTCCTGTGTCACATGATGCACATTGCACAATGCTGCCACATCTCTGATATGCTCAAAAGGTGTCACTTGTCCTTCTCTAGTAAACTCTGATAGCCCTTTTAATGCTGCTAACAGAATATCATCATGTTGTTCTAGATTTAGGGGACTACCCTAGTTGAACGGTATGAAAGCAAAGGCCCTTGGGGCTGCCATCGAGCTGGAATGCGTTGGTATGCTTGTTGAAACAGTACTTGAACTGACTGGTACTAAATTTGAACTTGGCTGAAAGGTATTTTTTGTAGCAGAAAGATTATTTATCGCACGATTGAAACCCCCAAATGATGAGGCAGAAGGTTCTGTTCTAAGAGCAGGAGACGCTGAACGCCCAACTAGAGAATCTCTTCTTTCTCTTCTTTCGTATGCAAACACTATCTTGTTACTAACACTAGGTGATGCTGAATGAACTCTAAGAGAAGGAACAGTCCTTCTGAGAGTCCTCCCTCTTCTTCTTGGAGGAGATAAATGTAGAAACTCTACAGCTTTTGAACTTCTAGTTTCTATCTTTCTCATATAAATAAGCACATTGATCCTTTCCCCCGCGCAGAGTCACCAGATATGCTTAAAAACAACCTCTAAAAGGCTATTAGCTTACTGTCAGCACATCAAAATAGCAAGGCTCAAGAATTTTACTTCTAATTGGGTCCCACCAGGCATGCCAAAACTGTTATCACCTGAAATTGCACCCTCATTGAACCTAGTGTCCAACACTCCAATGTAACATGGGAAGACCTCTAAAGCTGTGGGTCACTTGTAAACAGAGGTCAACCTTCGGAGAAGGCTGGCTTCCTTTGTCTTATCACCTAACTACTAATTCTTGTGGGGAAAAGGGAAGAAGGAATGCATAAAATAAAGATTTAAATCTAAGGTGATACACCGAAATGGTGAGGAACTCTGAAAAGAAAAAGAGAATGATCGTACACTGGGAAACCTAAATGTAAATGTTTTATGTGCTCAACACAACTTCTCCTAGACTTATGCATCAATATTAACAAATTCAATCTACATACACATCTCATAAAGGAAAAGATTACTTTCACGACTCTAAGATATAAGTGCAAAATTTATAAAAAAATAGTTAAAGACTTGCATAATCAAAAGAAAGATACAGAAATGAGAACAGTACAAACATGAACACTAGCTTCCAAGGTAAACTCTGTGTTGTATTTAGGATTCCAGTTGAGTTACAGAAAACATACATTAAGTCGAGAAAGGACTGACCAAAAATCACTAACTCTTTTGAGTGCATAATCTGAAAAACTATTTACAGAAAGGCAAAAAATGCCTTATATACAGACTGCATCGGCCCCTTAGGGTTTACAAAATATCGGGGTCAGAAAGATCTATCCTCAGATCTTTTATTGAATTAAATGTTGAAGCCTGCGTGTCCCTACTGTGTGTCGGTGAAGAGTTACCCTTGTAGAAGCCTTCTGATATTATGCAGCTACCACATTCATTTGATCCATCGTGTCCCATTTGAGCTACTTCGGCTGAACGCCTTGAATGATTTGAGCCTACAAGAGATACACATCACCCTTCACCCTATTGATGTTCTTTAGATTGCCACGGTTTACCTTCAGACTTCTCTGATTGGCCGAGTGAAATCCACGTAGCTTCCTTGGGCAGTCAAAACTTCCCCTGAAAAGAATCGCATCTTGGTGAGACACTAAAACTGTCTCATCGATGTGATTATACCCTGTAAAACTATCGGCATAATATGGAACTGTCGCTGAGAGCTCTTAGCGAGCCCAAAAGATCATTCTGATGTTGCCTCCGTGGTCTCCAAAACAATCGTTATTAGAGAGACCTCCTACCGAGCTCCCTCCCCTTTGCTGAGATCTCCTTGTCTTTTGCCATGACTCTCACCGGTCGGGAAAACATTTCCCCGAGCTCCCTTAGCTTTGGCAAGACAAACGGCCCTCGGAAAGACCCTTCAGCGAACCTTAAATCTTTTGGCGAGTTCCCTTTCTTGTCGGGGGCAACAACCTTACTTCGTCAAGACTTTTTGATGTCGGGGAGACATCACAGTGGGTGGTAAGAGTCACACCAACATGTCAATTCATTCGGCAAGACCTCATGGCGAGCAGCCAGAGTTATATCAATCTCATAAAAAACCATCGGCGAGACCCCATCGGGTCGGCGAGACACTATGGCAAAGGCAAGGTCCTTCGACGAACCTTCTCCATGTCGGGGAGACATCACTCTGAACTGATTTCATTTTGCCGAGAACACCCTGCTATCGGCAGGATCTCTTGTCGATATCCTCATCTCCTGGAGAAGGCATTTCTTTTCGCTGAGAAACTTCATAACTGGCGAGGGCGGGGCCAAGACGAAACCAGAACTGGGAGGAGAAAGGCGGTGGGAGGAAAAGGAAGAACCCCGTCAGAACTGGGGTCAGGACCAAATCCATCCCTGCAACTTTCTTTAAGTTTCAGGTTCGAATTCGGTCCCGGTCCCGCTCCCGACAAAACTCAAAAGACGAAGAAAGAAAAGGAAAACATAAGGAGGAAGAGGCAACCCTCAATCCAAGGCCACAAAAAAAGGAAAGAAGAAAGAGTGGGACCGGGGCCGGAACCGGAACGAAACTAGGAACTAGAATTTTTGGAAAAGTTCCAAGTTCGGGTTCCAACCCGGTCCCGGGCCCGGGAAAAGAAAGAAAACACACAAGGAAAGAAAGAAAGAAAGACGGGATCGGAACTAAAACTGATCCTGGGCAAAACACAGCGGGGGTGGGGGCCGAAACAAACCCGAACCTAAAACTTTCATCAAGCTTCAAGTTCGAACTCTGTCCCGAACCCGCCTCCGACAAAGGCAAGGAAGGGGCCCGACAAAGAAAGAAAGGCAGAACCGGGGTCGAAACTAGAACGAAACCAGGAACCGGAACTTTTGGAAAAGTTCCAAGTTTGACCCAGTTCTGGCCCCAGTAGAACAAAGAAAACACAAGAAGGAAGCAAAAAGGATAGAGGGAAAGACAAGGAAAAACATAAAAAGAAAATTCCACCCCCAAACTGAAGATATGTACACTGGGCTCAACCCTCTTGGGAGCCTCATTTAATCCACGTGCCGAATGTTAACATTACTTTCCCATGCATCTGCACAAGCAGCAAACAAGTTAGAAAATAGGTGATCTTGATGCAAGTGTTCCTCCATTTGGTCTTCGAGAACATTTGAAAGCACGGGTTACCCTGCCTGATTGAGCCCATAGGTGAAAAATGGGTAACAATTACACAATATGAGCCCCCTCAAGAACTTGTAAAATTTGAAACATCAGATGAGTTATCTGATGACATTAGTGTCAAGGCTAGTCATGAATTCATTTCTGATAATGATTTTGTTAAAACTCCTTAGTTCAAATCATTTGTCTATGAGTATAAGGGGAAGAAAATAAGACAAAAGGAGCAAGACATTAGTCTTGAAAAGGAAGTTGATGCCTTAGAAGAATTGAAAAATGAAGTTGACAGGGAAATGCAATCCATCACTCTTGAAAGAGGTAGAGAATTATTTCAAGAGGATAGGGTACTACTTCTACCAGGATGGGACATGAGCTCAACAATTGTGTTCGACAATTTCAAAAAAAGAGGGGATACAACAATGAACTTATCAGAGGAAGCTAGTGATAAGATATATTTAGGTTCTAGATACAATCTAGATGAGGATTCCTTGCTTATTTGGTCACTATACCTTCATGCGAATAGTCTAATAGTGATTGAAAATCCTAATCAAGTATTTGGACACTTTTTGGTCAAAAGAGTTGGGGACACTAATCCCTTAGAAACTGCAAAGTTGAATGTCAATGTGGCAAAATTCACTAGAGCACAAATTGAAAAATTGGACAAAGAGAATGAAAAATTGAAAAAGAAGTTATCACATCAAATGGAGAAGCCATCTTCCTCTTCTGCTCCAGAATTATATGCTCCATGGCTAGAAAAGGATAAGAGAGTGTTAGATGCATTAGCTGATGCAACCTTTTGGAAAAATTCCCATTTGAAAGCCCAAGAAAAGTGTAAAACACTGGAAAAGGAGGTGAAAATCATTAAGTACAATACTATGTCCGAGATAATCAAAGAGAGGTTTAATAAGCTGATAAAACATGCTAATGATTATTGGGGTGTATTTAAAAAAATACAATCAACACTAGAGGAGAATGTTTGGTTACAAGTAAGAATGATTGATAAAAAGAAGGAACTTCTGGGTAAACAGATCCTAAAAGACCAAACACTGCAAAGATATAATGACTTGGTGAGATACCACAACCAATATCAACAAAGAATCAAAGAAGACCTCAACTATTTTAATTTGGTTCCTGCACTCCATGATGATACAAGGAATATTCGAGAAAGGGATGATTGGAAAGCAAAATTTACAAAGTTTCTAACAATTACATTGCAGGAGATCAACGATGAGGATATGGTCTTGCAAAATACTCATAAAAAAATTGAGAAATTCATGCACATAGAGTATGATATGAAGGAGGTCATATCTAGTGCTAACAGTCATGCAGAATAGGGGTACATTGATCACCTCTCAACTTTCAATCTATTTATAAATCGGGTAGTGGATAATCTGGGCACAACTAAGCAACAGTCATAATTGGTCAGTGGTAATGATGTAGACCCTATCATATAGTAAAAGCTTTGAACAGGTCTTAGATGACCACAAGATTTTACTTAGAGATTAACAGATTGGTACACATGTTTATGATTGTGTTAGTTTCTTAAATTAAGTTCAAAATCATGTTTTGTTATCAAGAGTCGTGCCTTTTGGTTTGAAGCTTGTTGCCTCTTGTGTAAATAAGAGAGACTAGGAGTAGGTGAATAGGGGTAGATAGACACTAAAAATCTTCCATAATGTTTCCATTTCAAAAGGCTATGTTGCAGATATAATTTTGAGGAAATCAATGAAAGATCTCTGATTCTGTGGCTTTATATTGGTATCAATTGTTTGGTGAAAATATTCAATTATCTGGTTGTCTCCAGTTTTATATTTCCTTATTATCCATTTCATCATTGAGTTTTATCAAATTTGTTTTCAAAACCTCACATCTGTTAACTGAACGTATTAAATTTCACCTTGATATTGCTTATACAATTTATACCAAATTAGGATTACATCTCTCCACTCTTAATTGCCATTGTGGATAGATTGTTCGAGTAGGAAACAAATAGTCTAAGTCTGCTCCATTTGCATATGTACACCCACCTAGGTTTGGAAGAGCCTAAAGAGAAGAAGGTTCAAGTACACCATTTGGCCTTGTTCATTAGCCTAAAATGTACCAACAGCTTGGCAACCTCTTGTGGTTTTTCAACCAGTGTTTTTGAGAGCTAACAAGTTGCTCTATGTTTCCCAAAAGTTATAAGTCATTGATTTGATGGAGGAGCATCTATTTTCCTCAGACATGCAATTTTTTTCATGTTGCACTATATTTAGCATTTCTACAAAACTTGACAAAAATGACCTACAACAACTTTTGATAGTTTGCAATTTTACAACTTTTTTGTAACTTTGTCTCTTTTACCCAATTGACTCTAAAATCATCCTAATTCATAGTGAATGGTCTCACAATACCTAAAAATGACCTCCTCATATGCTAAAATGACCTACTAAGATGCAATGACCTTCAAATTTGAAAATGGAAGCTTAGGTGCTCCTACACCAACATGTATGCTAAATATGGGATCATAGACAAGGCACTTGAAGTGTTTGAAAAAATGCCTCAAAGAAATGTGGTCTCATGGACTACAATAATTTTAGGATATAAACAAAATAGATCTATTGAAAAGGCCTTAGAAACTTTAAAGAAAATGCAATTTGCAGGTTTAATTGCAATTTGCAGGTTGTTCCAAAACAACCTATGGTGAATTTGGGATATGTTTTAGAAGTAATTAAAGGGTATCTGAAAATGGTTTTATATCTTGTCTATAGTGCTTGAGGATTGAAGGAATTGAGAGATTGAAGCCTATTTTTTGTGAAATTTGTCTAAGTGAGGTTGAATGGTGCTCCTGATTGCTATCAGGCTCCATGTTGGAGATGCCCATGCTAACAATAGAGACCTTTTTGGCAGATCAATATATGGATATTGAACCCACCATGTCGGTCTACCAAGATTATGGGACCATTATCCAATCATCAAACAAACAAGATCAAATCACTTAAATGAAATATAACCTCCTATAACAAGTCAATGAAAGAATATAATAGAAAGGTGAAGATACAGGCAAAGTTCTTGGCATTCACATAAATTTGATGAACCAATTTTCCATTAACACAACTCAAGAACTCAACCAAGGTAGCAAATAATTGAAAATCCAATGGGGGCAAGGAACCAATGCTTTGGAAAAGGATTTAGCCAACCACATAATAGGTGGGAGCACATTGTACTAGATAAAGTTTATGCAAAATTTGATTATAGTGGAAGATTATTTTGTTTCTAGAACTCCTCACAAACAAACCAAATCCTATTGAATCATTCTTGGTCGAATTATCTAGAAAGTTTAACAAGGCTACACATAGAGCCACAAAAAGATCAGTTAGATTGGTTTTCAACACCCATCTCACATCTTAGTTGGTGTGATTTGGTCCTCAATTGAGCTATGGGCATCTTCATTTTCTATTTGTTAGTGAAATCAATCCCCACAAATTTGTTTTCAAAGACTATCTCAAGTGGGTTCAACTAAATATGAAGCTTATCTACTTCTTATCCTTTCAACACAAGAAGATCAGAACCTTGGTTTTGTTGGTGTTGACTTAGCTCATGAGCACCAACAACATCGACCCGTTGTTGGAACCACTACGCAAGTCTCGATGACAGGCATGAACTCCACTGACGACATCCCCATTAGACCATCATGGGAATAGGAGACCTCATCCCACCGATAGAAGATCCCCACACCAAGGAAAAAATAGAACCGTTGACGCATCGCTGGAACCAGAAGACACATCCAACCGATAGACCGATAAGGTGGGGGCAGTCAATTCCATTTTTGGTAATGTGGTAAGAGTCATATAGGTAATGCTATGTCAGGCTGGGGAACTCTTCTTGGAGGTTCTAAATGATTTTCCTCTTTTTTATAAGACTATGTTGGCAGTGCCACCTAGATCACATTTGTTTGGTGGGATTCCAAACCCAGACAATGAGGTGCAGTTGTGGAAATCTCATAGTGAGAAGCTACATGCTACCATGATGATTTTGTTGAGGGAATTTATATCAAAGTCTTGCTTAGCATGGCTTAAGACATGTGCAGATTATATTCTCTCCATAGATAGGCTTGGGGGAAAGTATTTGCTTGATCTTGTGAAAGGTGGCAAGGAACTTGTAGAGAATGAGACATTGATCAGAGAAAAAATGGATAGTCTGGATGCATTTGAAGGGAGCTTGGAGTGGCTAAAAATGGTTTTTGGTTCAAATGTTGAGTTTCCATGGAAATTCGCGTGTGAGATTATTTTGAAGCACTCAAAGAGTCTGTGGGATGAAATTTTTGAAAGCCTATTTGTTAGTAGGATGAAACAAATAATAGCCGATGGATTTACAGATCTGTGTGAGAGAGTTAAGGTTGGTAAATGCCTTGAAGTTACATCTTTGGAAAGTTACAAAGATGTTGAAACCAATTTGCACAAAATTAATTATTAGTGAGGGATGGCTTGTTAGGAGAGGGGACCTAAAAAGTGTCAATTTACCTGGGTTGAGTTTTAGATTTATGATGACAAATGATGAAGACTGGTTTGGTCGCCTTAATGCTTATTTTGGAACTGAGGTTAGTCAAATAAAAGATACCATAGATGAGGGGTCCAAGAATATTCTGGAAGACCTCCTAATTTTTTTTCATGCACATAAATCTCCTTCAAGGATAAATGATTTAGCACCTTATTTGCAAGAGAAATGCTTCCATTTTATCTCAACATTGATTGTTGAGACTGGAGAACATCTTGCACATTTTTCAGAAGCTCTCTATCAAGAAAATAAAAATGAGGAGATGCCAGAAAAAATGAACAAGGAGACACTAGAACTGACAGTTATAGTGTAAAGGGAACTTTTCTTAGGAAGGCTTTTAGTTGCTCTCGGTTTTGATTCAACTTCCCTTCCACTAGTTCTTGGCTCATCTTAGCTCTAGTTTTTTGAGAACAAAGCTTCAATTTCAGGGAAAGGATATTTTAATTTTAGATATTCTAGTATTGATTTTGATTACCTTCTTCTAGACAGTTCTGGAAGACAAATACTATGAGAGGGGTTGGTTTGAATCCTGAATCACAGGATAAAAATAATAGCACCAAATTGAATAAAATGAGAAGAACTATGCACAATCTTTGTATCAGAGCTCATAGCATGTGGATATTGTGGATAATTGAAGAGCTTTCAGACATTCTCACAAGAGATCTAAGAGAGGATGATTCTTTATCCATGAAAACTCTTTTGAAGGCCTGTATTCTCATTTGCATTGCATATTTTGTTTGTTGTGGCTTATGGATTTGGTTTCATTTCCATGATTCATCTAATCACTAATCTCTTCTTGCATTTTTCAAGAAATTTATTCTAGTTCTTATTTAAGTCATCATGGTTTATATCTGGATATATTAATAACCGAATGAGAACAAAGCATCTAGAGTAAAGAGCTACATTTGATTCTTTCTATCACTTAAAACTCTTTATTTCCCAATAAATGGAAAAGACTAATATGTTCCCTTTCAACCATTCCACTCCATATTAATCATGGAGATGTAGTCTGTAAGTATGCAAAAAAGTATCAAAGGGGAGCCAAAAAGTTAGAGATTTTCATAGGGCCTATGAATCAACTCTTGTTGTTTTTATATGAAAATATTGCTGTTTGTTTTCTATTTATAATATCTATTAGTGTCATTTGTGAACTCCTATTTTTGGGAATTCAGTAAGAGTTCTCAAAAAAAGTAGGATGCCATCTACTATACAACTGAACATTTAAATGGAATTTGAAGCATGATTTTATTTAATTTTTAATTTGCTCCCTTAAGGCATCCTCATAAAATGCCCTTTTCTGATTGGATATCAAACTACCTACTGCTTCTTTTATTTTACTGTCGCAAGTCACAATTTTAATGTTGTATGCTTGCTCCCTCTCTTTTAGTTTTTTGTTCCATGATTTCAAGGCTTACCATTTATTAGTCTATGATTTGTAGGGTTGGGAAGAAACTAAATTGAAACAAGAGCATGAGGGTGGAAGTCAACTAGAGTTAAGGATGGTAAATGCCTTGAAGCCATAGTTCCATCTCTGGCAAGTTACAAATATGTTGAAACCCATTTGCACAAATTAACTACTAGTGAGGGCTGGCTTGTCAAGAGAGGGGATCTAAAAATTGTCAATTTACTTGGGTTGAGTTTTATATTTATGATGACAAATGATGAAGACTAGTTTGGTTTCTTTAACGCTTATTTTGGAACTGAGGTTAGTCAAATAAAAGATGCCATAGATGAGGGGTGCAAGAATATTCTATAAGACCTCCTAAGTTTTCTTCATGTACATAAATATCCTTCAAGGATAAATAATTTAGCACCTTATTTACAAGAGAAATTCTTCCATTTTATCTCAACATTGATTGTTGAGATTGAAGAACATCTTGCACATCTTTCAGAATCTCTCTATCAAGAAATGAAAAATGAGGAGATGCCAGAAAAAATGAACAAGGAGACACTAGAACCAACAATTATAGTGGAAAGGGAACTTTTCTTAGGAAGGATTTTAGTTTCTCTCAGTTTTCATTCAACTTTCCTTCCACTAGTTCTTGGCTTGTCTCAACTCTGGTTTGTCAAGAACAAAGCTTCAGTTTGAGCGAAAGGATCTTCAACTTTCAGATATTCTAGTACTGATTTTGATTACCCTCTTTTAGATAGTTCTGGAATACAAATACTAATGAGAGGGGTTGGTTTGAAGCTTGAATCATAGGATAAAAATGATAGCACCAAATTGAATAAACTGAGAAGAACTATGCAAAATCTTTGTATCAGAGCTCATAACATGTGGATAACTGAAGAAATTTTAGGCATTCTCATAGGAGATCTAAGGGAGGATGATTCTTTATCCATGACAACTCCTTTGAAGGCATGTATTCTCATTTGCATTGTATATTTTGTTTGTTGTGGCTTATGGATTTGGTTTCATTTCCATGATTCATCTAATCGCTGATCTCTTCTTGTAGTTTTCATGAGATTTCTTCTAGTTCTAATTTAAGTCATCATGGTTTATATCTAGATATATTAATAAACGAATGAGAATAAAACATCTAGAGTAAAGAGCTACATTTGATTCTTTCAGTCACTTCAAACTCTTTATTTCCCAATAAATGGAAAAGACTAACATGTTCCCTTTCAACCCTTCCACTCCATATTAATCATGGAGATGTAGTCTATAAGTATGCAGAAAAGTATCAAAGGGGAGCCAAAAAGTTAGAGATTTTCATAGGGCCTATGAATTAGCTCTTCTTGTTTTTATATGAAAATATTGTTGTTTGTTTTCTATTTATAATATCTATTGGTGTCATTTGTGAACTCCTATTTTTGGGAATTTAGTAAGAGTTCTCAAACAAATTAGGATGCCATCTACTATACAATTGAACATTTAAATGGAATTTGAAGCATGATTTTATTTAATTTTTAATTTTCTTCCTTAAGGAAGCCTCATAAAATGCCCTTTTCTGATTGTATATCAAACTTCCTACTGCTTCTTTTCTTTTACTATTGCAAGTCACAATTTTAATGTTGTATGCTTGCTCCCTCTCTTGTAGTTTTTTGTTCCATGATTTCAAGGCTTACCATTTATTAGTGATTTGCATGCCCCCTCAGAAAGTAGAAGCTACTTTTAAGAGTTCAAATTCTGAAATTTGTATAGACAACTCAATCTACATGTCCCTTAATATCATTTTTTATAGATAACAATAAGTTCTCTTGTGAACTATACAATTCAATAGTGGAAAATTCGAAGAGAAACAATCACTTTTAAAATATCATAACATAAAAGAAAAGAATAAACAGACCTCGATTCTAAGCTCTCTATATAAATCCTTAACTTTTGTAACACAAGATGGATATGCTTTTCCATAATTAGCCTAAAAAAGAACATAATCACTATTAGTCAACAAGTAGCTAGTAAAATTATTAAAAAGAATGGATCATATGGCCCAACCACATATAGATTTGAAAAGTAAAATTAACTGAAACCATGGAAAGTGACTTACCACAAGATTCTACACAAATTGTGTCCGATGGAGAAAAATGTGCAAAGGTTACAATCCAAAATTAGGTGTCGCGCTTTACTTCTCCATTTTGGGGGGCTACCTTGAAAATAAAGTTTTGAATCATTGCTCCATTTTGGCGGGCTACATTGAAAATAAGGTCTTCACGAAGGTTTTTGAGTATGTTTATTAAAATGAAAATTATGCTTATAAAAAATATTTGGTCCTTTTTCCTCTTAGATTATTTGGTTGCTTATTCTTATCTTTTGTTTTTTCTCTTCCTTTTTCTTATTTTTTTGTTTTTCAAGGTTTTTGTGTTTTAGTTTTTTAGGTTCTCCTATGGTTTTCATTAATTTTTATAATTTGGTGGTTTTTTGTCAATTTAGAAAAAACTTTGGTGTTCATATGATGACACCACAAAACAAAATATTTATTCCACAAAAAATATTTATTAGTAATTTTATTTGTAATATTTTATTATTAATTATGGTAGGCTATGATTGAAAATAAGGTCTTGACAAAGGTTTTAGAGTATGTTTATTAAAATAAAAATTATGGCCAAGATTTTAGTAATGAGCACATTTATTTAGTTATTTATTTAGTCATTTTTATTTTTCTGATATTAGTCATTTATCTAGTCATTTTTATTTGTCTGATATTAGTCATTTATTTAGTCATTTAGTTGTGATTTTACATGATGACCTAATTAGTCACTTATAAATGACCAGATTAGTCATTTATTTTCTAAATACTACTAGTGTTAGTCATGTGACTAAAAGTTTTAGTCACATAGTCATTTATTTGCCAAATTCTACTAGTGATAAACATGAACAAACTCACATAAAACTTGATATGATGCTTTGACAATAAGATGCTATAATGACTTTTCTCTTGACTGCTCTTGACTCTATAATAATTACTTCCAAAAGTGCTTGATCACCAAAATGTTTTCCATTAGTTTTTAAATGATGAAATGACTAGATATTTATATGTAAAAAGTCTAATTTCTCACAAATTAAATCCCAATAGATGATATTTAGCATTTGAAATTCAAATAATAAATTTCCAACACTGACATATTAAAATTTGGGGCCAAATTAGGAGGACAAGGCCACCTAGGGCACCCTTTTCTAGGCCCTATTTTCAAGATGTGAAGCATCAGGGGAAAATTATTAAATACCTACTTTGATTTATACATATGATCCCTTGATAAATGATTAAATGGGCCATAAAATGCATAATTTAGAAAATTAGGAATACATTTAGGTCCATGCACATAGGAGGGAGCAAAATGTAGTGTAAAATTGTCAAGGGTGACAATTTACGATGATACATTTATCCCCCACTTTAGTGAGAGTATGAACTTACACTCAGACTCACACTAAAGTAGAAATATGTGAAGAGGGGTTCAAGTGTCCAAATGTTGAAGAGATATGATGAAAATGAATCTAGGGGGAGTGTGAAAGCCCCTAGGATTCAAGATCCCATGGAAAACCAACATAAGAACAAAGGAACACACATGTATGAAATGCAATGTAGTATGAAAACACAAACCAATGCAAACACAAAAATGCAAATGCAAATGTAAAAAGGTGAGTATGACAATCATAGACTAGCAAGCTCTATAGAAATATTACTAGGATCCATACCCAAGGTGTTCATGAATCACATGATAACAAAGTTTGATATTTGATAGGTGAATCATGAACCGAAGGAACCACAGGACAGTGAAGTTTGATATTCACTTGGTGAGATTTTCAAAAATAGTAGCAAAATAAGAAACACACAAGGGCTAGTGTGGACTAGTTTTCACTAGGTGTGTACCCATGTCAACCATACCAAGAATTATAGTCCAAATAATTTTGATAAGGTGCTACACAAATCACCAAAATGTTAAGCCAATGCATCACTAAGTCCAATGTGTGTGAACAAAGTGAATCACATAATGGAATGTATGCCCCCATCTTAAAGTAATTGCAAAACACCATGTTGTGAGTAATTGCTTTAAGGTAGAAAAATAAATGCAATATGATAAAGTCATGAGAGCTTATTTAGAAATCCCTATGCTAACGATATGTTTCCAAATAAAGCTAGCTCATAACAAGGGGTTTCCCCTAATTAAATGCCACAAACAACACAAACATGATCACATAAGGGATACATAGATCTGAGATTAGTATACATCTTTGCTACAATAATATAAGTGAGCTCAAAATTGACATCATTTCCCCAAATACTTGTGGAACTACAAACACAATGGAAGAATGACATATGGAGATAACAAAAAAACTTTTGGGTCAACAAGGAAGAGACCTGAATGCCTCAATTCCTTGCATCATCCCTCAAAGAAAAATACAAGACAAAAAAAATGTTCATGACATAAAGAAGAATGGAGATACAAATAGATGAATGTCACACCAGACCTTCATAGAAATAGCATGATATGAAGGAGGATAGACAACATTAGGGGATGGAGCTACAACCTTGTACCTAAAATAATCCCTATAGAACAAATCTCCATGGGGTGGTAAAGGTCCAACAAGAGCAAGCCAAAAATGATCTAACAAAAAGCCCCCACACGACACTAGTGGTTTATACCCAGTGTCATGAATAGTGTACACCATGCTATTATGGGGGAGATTCAAACACTTATGGACTACCAACATGATCCCATTCATGAAAATTAGCCATGGAATTCCTAGTCTCACTCTGAATAGGTCAAATTTTGGAATCATGAAAAATGAAACATCAACAAACTTAGGTCCAACTAGGACCGTTAAAGAAATAAAGCCAATAGATGGTACAAAAAAGCCACTGTGAGTACAAATCATAGCCTTTGAATCCTCCTATTTATCATTATACAAATTGTTAATAAAGAGTGTCTCCTTCATGATAATATTAACCCTGTTAGTAGGGTAAACCATAACACCAATTACGATGTTATTACTGACTTGAGTGAGGATGTAAAGAGAAGGATCCTTATTAAGGGGGAAGTCATGTGGTGTGAAAGTTATGTCAAGAAGCTTATCCATATGAATCATAGGAGGAATAGGAATAAATGAGACCATGTTCACATACTTGAAATGACTAGATTCAAAATATGTAGTTGTAATTAAGTTAGCAGAATGGGATGGAAATGGATATATTCATAGTTAAAAATTAGCCTTAGCCATAGATTTTTTTGAGTTTTTTTTCTATCATCGAGTTGTATGGCACCACTATCTATGCGGTCCTAGATTATATGTCAGAAATGACATAGTGTCTAGTGTCATGACCTGGGACCTAGTGTTACTGACAAAACGTTTGTGAATCATACCAAATAGGGTATGGCATATCATCAGGAAGCATCCTGATTTCCAGAAGGTTAATCAAAGTATCTTTTAATAATTTTTGAAGTACACTCTAGCATAAGATTCAAATAGTTTGTAAAAATACTATTATGTCCTGTAGTGTTACTTTCAATAGGAATAGAAACAACATTTACTACTACTTTATTCTTTTTATACTCTCTCAAAATAGAAACAACTGTCCAATTATCAAGAAGGGAAGACGAGAGGGACCCCGATATTGCATAACCATCTATTGATAATCTTTAAGCATAGTACATAGATGAGCGAAGGATGGATATTTCATTAGAAGGTCTTTTCCCCTTAATGCCAACTATAAATTCCCCATAAATACACATTGAACAACATAATCGGGTAGGGTATAGGGGATCTAAGAAAATAAAGATTGATAACAAGCAATAAAATTAGTAACTTTCTCATGAGATCCCTGCTTACATTAGACGAGATCAGTGAACATGACCATTGGCCCAATATTAGCCTGGAACTATTTCAAGAATTGGTTGGTTAATTTCTTGAAGGTGAAAATAGAGTTGTCAAGAAGGGAGAAAAACCATTCAAACACTAGGTCCTTAAGGGACCATAGAAATAGTTTAGCTAGCAACTCATTCTAATAGAGGAAATTGCTACACATGCCAGTTAATGATGAGACATGTGTCTAGGGATCACCTCTACCATTGTACTTATCAAATTTTAGAACATCCAACCTTGAGGGATAGGGACATTCAAAATTTTTAGGGCCAAAGGACTACAATGGTAGTAAGGTTACAAAGTAGAATGAGAGGTGGTGTTGGCTAAGATGGATAACTATAATTACATCTAATCCATATTTTATAATAGGGTATTTAAAATAGGATTAGATGGTGAGGAATATTATCATGGTGACAGAGGTTCAAGGTGCAGATTAAGGCAGAGGAGGAATGTTGTACCCAAAAGGAGTGTGGGATATATTGATTCTAGGATTAATGGGGTGGACAAACACAACATTTATATCATCAACATAAGTCATCAGAGGTATAAAAGGATTAGTATCTACCATATGCATAGATACCACATGCATCAAAATTCTCAATTGATTACCAGTGATATCCAACTAGGTATCTTGGGATTGACTCAAGATTGACTATATGAAGGTACATGGGTTTTCACTATGTTAGATAGTGCATAGAGAAACTCAAGGCCCTTACAGTTTGAGAGAAGTAAGTTCCTCCAACTACTAACAATAGGAGCAATTTGAGTGTATGTGTTACCATGACTTAGAAAATATTCAAATTATTTAAGCCTCTCCTCTATATACTGAACCTACTCAAAGGGGACCCCAAGAGTAGCTTCATAAAATTCAGAGGGAGACCCTAGAGGACAATATGAAGGAGAAAGACCACCATATTCTGGTTGAGAGCTAGAATGATCAGGGTTTCTAAAAAATATTGGACTAGGTCTAGTAGGCCTATACCTATTAGGAGGGATGGTGGGATTCAATATTTTTCTTACTATGTTTCTAAAGGTGGTAGATTGGGTTGTAAATCTCATAGAAGAGAACTTGCAACACACAAGCCAACTCCAAGAAATAAGAGGAGTTAAGAGGAACTAGAGAGTTAAAATTCTAACAAGAAAATGATCACGGTTTTGGAGGAAGGTGAATTCGCATTAGGTTCACCAAAATGTAGAGGAGGGGATTTTCTACTCCCAAGATGATGAGGTCCCAAGGAGAAAATATACCTTAACTACCTCAAAGGACACAACTCAAGTGATAGGATAAGATGATGAAGGGTATTTATTTATGTTTTATGTAGAATTAAAAGGTGGGAGTTTTGAAAATTGAAAGAGCAAGTCACATAGGTCTTCTAGATAAACTAATGATCTCTTGAACTAGGATGATAGTGCAGTGTGTAGATGTCCCCATAGCACGTTGAAGTCTCATTCAAACTAAAAATTGAGAATTTCCCATCAAACAACTAAGTGACTACTTATTGATTATGTTTGCTAGGAACTCTTAAAGTGCAAGAAAATAATAGAGAATAACAAAAACTAAAGAGATGCAAATTAAATAAAATATGAATGATGAAATGAGAGAAGGGAAAGAGAGCACTAACAAGGAACTGAGAGATGAAGCCTCTAGCAATGAGATATCCTCAATAACTACACACACAATACCAAGGAAAAATGTTGGGGCTATTTAGGGGTTTGCCTCAATCAAACCTCGTTTCGGTGTTTCAACCTCTACGAACAACCAAGTAGGATCAAAATAGATAAAAAATATAACTCAAAGACATGTAATAAAAATAAATCCAGAAAAGGAAGAGAAATCCTATCATAGATGTAATCAAATGAAAAAAGACAGGAGTGCATAAACGAGATTATCGAAAACCAAACAACAAGAAATCATTACCAATTCCCTGCAATTCTCCTCTTGAGTTGATGGATGTGACAAAATTGTGAGAGATAAATTCTACAAATATTTGTAGTGAGAGTGAGAGAGCAAGAGAATATAAATTATAGAGAGTATAGAGAAGATTGATAGAGATTCAAGGAGAGATAAAAAAATGAAGTGTTCTAGAGAGTTTATGCATGCAAGATTTGTTCCAATGCATCTATGAGCTCACAGAGGAGTTACATTCACTAGTAGGTGGGAAACATAATGTCTCAATGACTACTAGTCTTGAGAATCTATTTAGGACCATGTATCCTACAGACGTATGCACAACACATGTTCGTCTGTGACATAAATCCGCTTTAACAACATGAAGCAAATGGGTTAAGAATTAAATTAAAGTTGGATCAAAAGGAAATTGCATTATTATATTTAATTTATTTTAAGGGGAGGCTCATGGAATGTGAAATTGCATAGGATGAAATTTATGACATTACATTTTTCCCCACTTTAGTGAGATTCTAGCAGATGTGAGCTAAAGTAGAGAGAGAAAGATATTGAAGAGAATATACCCGAGATGAAGAGGATGTAGGTATTGGATCCTGAATGAAATTATAAACCCGAGACAAGAAATGAAGAGGACATAGATCATATATCTTGCAAAGCTGACTACAAATTCACCATAAGCATGTTAGCTGCAAACAAACACATTAGCTGAAAAAATTAAAAATAGATGTGATGAATCTGATCAAATATAACGATGACACTAATAAGTATGGATATCAAGTTGTGTTATGCTAGAGACCATATGACAAGATGATAGGCTTGTGGTTGGTGTAAACCACATTGCAATAAATTCACAAAAAAGACAAGTTTGGTCAGGTTGCCCCCAAGCTAGATGACAAGATCAAGATAAAAGACAAGTATAGTTAGGTTTCCCCCAAGCTAGATGATGAGATCATAAGAAATCAATATTTTTAAGGAATATTAAGACATATTTTTGAAAAGTAAGGATAACCAAATATGATAGCCACCCCTTAGAATGATATGTGTTATACAAAGAAGCACAAGCCATTCTAAGGAGAAGAAAGACAAAAGGAGAGATGTTGTGTCATGAAATACATATTGAGATGTATCCATTGAATGTTATAGCATGAGGGATAACACATAGAATCAACAACATCAAGAAAAATAATAGATCAAAAGATCAAAAACATAAGGGATCCAAGTGTAAGAGAGGGGGACCAACCACGTTCAAGGCCCTAGGTCATGAAGAGCCAAGAGCAGAAGGCTTCCATAACTTACCTCACTCTAAAGGGGTGTTTTGAAATGAGGGACAAGAATGATGAGGACTATAAGGCCCTTCAATCACTCTGCAGACCCAAAATCCAAAATGGGGCTAGGTGAGCTAGTTTTCAGGTTCAACACTGTACCTCAGGTAGCTCTCTATTTGAGGAAAAAAGTGCAGTTCTGGGATGGCAGTGTGGTGCACTAGCATCTCTCAGGTGTGCTAGAATCTGTACAACTAGAGGATCAAAAATATAGTAAGAACCACCAAAAAATGAGCTGATGTCCTAGCTAGTGATTTTTAAGGGAACAAAACAAAACTATAAAGTAAGAGAAGTATAAATGAATGTGGTAAAGTAAAATATTAAAGCTAAGGTGACAAAGATAATCTCACAAAAGAGTTTGTTCGCAAGCTAGCTCCAAATGCATGTCCACCTACAAATAGGAAAGAGGAAAATTGTTGGGTGGCTGTATAGGGGCCTACCTTAGTCAGACCCCCATTTTGGTGTTTCCACCTCCATAGACAACCAAGATAGCCACAATAGAAAAAAGTATGATAAAGGAGGAAAGAAAGTAGAGAACACAATGAACACTACAAGATAGTAAAGTGTAGAGGAGAGGAGTGAAAATGCTTACCACCTCCACCAAGAGCTCACTAGCTAATGGAGGAGAAAAGAGGACTCAAGCCCCTCTTGCAATGGTTTGTTCCACACTTGCTATACAAAGTTGATGGAGTGTTGTTGTTACTACTACAGAGTTCCAAAGTGTTGTTTGAGAGTGAAAATGAAGGCTGGGAATGCAAGAAGTGATTTCTAGAATGCTCAGGGAGTGCAAAAAGATGTGAAGAAGATGAAATGAATGAAGAATGAACCAATTTGTAGGAAGAATGAGCAAGAATAAGGCGTTTTCGGGCTGGTTGGTCGAAGAGGGATGTTAAAAACTAACCCCAATGGGAAGTGTAATGCCTCTACTAGCTTTAGACACAACAATCTGTCAGGGACCTAAGTGTGTTGCATGGACATCTGCGCATCGCACGGGCATCCCCGGTAGTTATTCTGCTACAGACACAAAAAATAGATGCGAAGTGGAACAAAGGTAGTGGGCTAATGTGAATTTTCACTTTCGGATTTGATTTTCTAAGGTGAAGAAGTTTAAAAGGGGAATTTTTGTAAGGGGTGCAAATTCACGCCTATACATTTTTCCCCCACTTTAGCAAGCACAAATACTAATGAGTGCTTCGGTAAAGTAGATCAGAGAGTGAATAGGGTTAGAAATGTATACTTGAACCATCGAGGAAGTAGACCGTGATCTAAAGAACTTGAGAGCACATGACAAGTAAAGGAATTCATAGCCCCACATAACTATGAAGTTGTAGAATGAAAGCATCTTGCAGGACCACGGACCTACAAGGAGGTGACCCCCAAAATCTCTCACATGAAGGAATCCCTAAGAAGAAAGCACCTCACAGGTCCTCAAACTTTCGAGGGTATCCTTCAAGATCTCTCACATGAAGGAAACCCAAAAAAGTGCCTTACAGACCCACAGACCTGTAGGGAAGCATCCCCCAAGATATCTCACATGGAGGAAGATGAGAAAGTACCCTACAGACCACAAACTTATAGAGAGGTATCCTCCAAGATAGATCTCACATGGAGGAAACCCAAAGAAAGTGCCCTATAGACCTGTAGACCTGCAGGGGAGGTATCCTCCAAGATCTCTCACATGGAGGAAACCCAAAGAAAGCGCCCTATAGACTCGAAGACCTATAGGGGAGCTACCCCCAAGATCTCTCACATGGAGGAAGCTTAGAAGAAGCACCCTACAAACCCATAGATCTGCAAGGGAGTGAACCCCAAGATCTCTCACATGGAGGAAGCTCAAAAGAAGTGCCCTATAGACACGCAAACCTGTAGGGAGGTATCCCCCAAGATATCTCACATGGAGGTAACCCAAGGAATGGGACTCCACAGAGTTAGAAAATGGCTTCATAGGCACACCCGTAAAGTGACATGTTTACCCGCAAACAAAACATGTTAGAAAGCGTCCATACAGGCAAGTAGGCAGATAGTCGCACAGACTACCAAAACGTTGGAAAAATTTCAAAGAGGTCCCTCGAGAACCCAATGTGAAGAAGGGGTCCACTCAAGGGTCGCGTTGTTCGAAAGAATGGAAGAGATGTTTCTTTCTTGAATTGATTCATCATGAAGGAATCCTTTTGAAAGATGTTCACTTCATCAAGGAATTTGAAAGGAAGAAGATGCCCCCTCATGAGGGGAAGATCAAAGCTGCTCCCACCTTAAAGGAAAGATTCTCAAGCTCTTTCTTTATGAACCCATTATGCAGGAAACACGTTTTGTTAGGGTTTCAAGTCGAGAATGTGATTCTTTGAAAAGAGTTTGTGAAGATTCTTGAGAAAAGATTCATTGGCAATGAATGCACTTTATGAAAATCAAAGTGTCATATAAGTGGTGTTGTCACACATGAGAGGGAAAACTCAAGCAAAGAAGAGAGAAAGATAAGAAAAGATTGAAAAAGAGATAAGCACAAAGGGCACAGGGGTAGCCTGATATTTTAGGGTCAAAACTGATCATAAATATATATAAGTATAATAATAGTATATAAAATGAATTGTCATCAACCCCCTACTATATCAAACCACGTGAAGAATGCACAAGAAGAAAAAGTAAAAATAAAAAAATTAGGTCAACATGGAAGGGAAGCCTAAATGCCCCAAACACTTTGCATCATCCCCAATTTTGTCAAAAATCAATCACAAACATGGAAGAAAGATGATACACATAGAAGAAGGTTTACAACACAAAAACCACACCTATATCCAAGCACCAACAAGGGTGACAAGGGTCATCTAGGAACACATAACACGATTACGGGGGAACACATCACAACACACACACATCTATTCTAAAGATTAAAAAGGTGCCTCCTCCTAACACTAATCGACCAAGAGGTCGTCTGCTTCCCACTCTAGATCATCATAGGGGGAAGAAGGATGAGCCTGTAGTGGTGGAATGTTAAGAGGAGGAGCATCCAACCCTCCCACAATAAGGGCTAAGGAAGAGGGCCCCGCAAGGTCCTCTCCACTAAGATCTTATGGAGCTAAGGTCAAAGATTTTGTGAAGATCGCCGACAAGTCCAGAACTTCATCTAGAGAGTTAAACATGCACTTTACAGGAGTGCCATGTTTTACCTCAACGGACAGAGAAGACTACACCGGAGATTCATCGCTAGGTTCACCGAATGATTCGGGAGTGGTGACGAACTTAGGGAAAGCCAAGATTGGTTCCATCACTAGGACAAAACAAGTCAGTGCAGGACCACCTTTCAGAGAAGGTGGGATCCTTTTGCATCCTCCATTCCTAGAAGGACCACTCTCTACATTTTGCTTCGTCGGGGGATGCAAACTCCCCACAGACAAGGCAAGAGGTGCAAAGGAAGAGGAGGAAGAGAAAACCACAGTAGATACCACCAATTTTTTTGTCATATCTATGAGTTTTAGGAAAGGTGGGACATTTGGAAGGGATATAAATAGAGGCAGCTCCATCGAAGGAGCGATGAACACCTGCACCTTTTTAAGGTTAGGAAAATTCATACTCATAATGAAAGCCGATAGTGATACAGAGCTAGATTGAACAGAAACAAAGGGGAGGAGAGAGGAGGATGTAGTAGGAGGCCCTGATAGAGGGGCAGTCGTCTCCTCTTCCTTCGTCTGTAAGGAGGCCTGCTCATCCATGAGATCCTTTCATCGGTACTTATGCTCACGTGCAAGGCAGTTTCTGCAACTCTTTGAACCAAAGGCTAGAGGCTGCGAAGGAACAAAAGGTTCCTGCTTGACCATGGGAGTTTCCACTACAACTATTTTTGGCAAAGGAACAAACTCCTGAATGGGAGCAGGAAGAACAGGTTGGGGAGCAATGGGGGGAGTTGACTTAAGTGCCTCGACAACAGGCCTCTTCTCATTTACTACTTTTGGAGCAGGAGTGGTAGGAGGCCGCGGAGGATTCCCCACAGAGACTTTTCTTCCTGCTATACCGAACAGGCCTAGGCTCTGTGGGTAGGACATGAAGTTCGAACACGGGATGCTTGGGCTTTCACCAAGCGGGCACCATAGGATTCTCTCGCAGATGCAGAGTGGAATCTGATGGTGCCACAGTGGGCGAGAGGAAGTGTCAGGCTGAACAACAGAAGAGGAAGAAGGATCTCGAGAACGCTTCTCTTCTTCCCTTCTACGTGCCTTGGTGGCATCACTTTCAGCTTTTAAGCAAGCCCTATGTGAAATGACATAAGGTGATGGAGGGTATCTCACTTTTGGCCTTAAACGTCCTTTCTTATAATTTTGATATGTTCAGTATAGAAGGTCCTTCTTAGGTGGAATAGGACCAACGAGCGTATTCCAAGAGTAATCCAAGGAGTAACTACCATGAGAAACTGACGGTTTATAACCGGTTTCATGAATCACATGCATAGAACCCTCGTGGATAAATTTTAAACATTTATGTATGACCGAGGGAACTACATTCATAGCTACTAACCAAGGGATTCCCAACTTTACTATAAAGAGTTCCAATCCAGGGATTATGTCGAACAAAAGCTTCACAGATTTAGGTCCTACCAAAATCGACAAGACGATACTACCCAAAAGGGGGTATGGAAATTCTGTCATGCATGTAGATGGTGCTCATAGGTACATCGTACCCATCTTAGGGAAAAAAGTTGATTAGCATGATCTCCTCAATTATGATGTTTACTTGTGATGTCAGCTCAACAAGAACACTTGCTACGATGTTTCTGTTTATTCATGCAGGGATGTAGAGAGGAGATGGTTCCTTATTAAAACCCATCGACAGATCCTGTGAAGTGAAGGTTATACCATTACCACTACTCACAGGCTACACAGAGGGGATAGGTTGATGCAGGAAAGAGGCCATCGCATGCAATGAATGACACTCTCGGGACCCTCTAAAGGTTGCAAGGTAGGACAGTGACCCAATTAAGGTTTCATTATGCAACACTTTTAGAACCTTCCAACTACACCTACTAAGGGTCACAGGTTAGGTTGTAAGGCGAAGGCCTCACAAAACTCACACCTACAATGCTCCTAGAATATGAGGAAAGGAGCTTTCAGTATCACAAAACATAATCAAAATGGTTCACATCAGGTTCACCAAAAATGTAAGAGAGGGAGACCAACCACATTCAAGGCCCTGAGTCATGGAGATCCAAGAGCGGAAGGCTTCCCTAACTTACCTCACTCTAAAGGGGTGTTTTGAAATGAGGGACAAGAATTATGAGGACAATAAGGCCCTTCAATCACTCTACAAACTCAAAATATATAATGGGGCTAGGTGAGCCAATTTTTGGGTTCAACACTGTACCTCAGGTAGCTCTTTGTCCAAGGAGGAAAGCGTAGTTCTGGGATGATAGCATGACGCACTCGCATCTCTTAGGTGCACTGGAATCCGTATGATCAAAGGACCGAAATACAATAAGAACCGTTGGAAAATGAGTTGATGGCCTAGCTAGTGATTTTTAAGGGAACAAAATAGAACTATAAAGTAAGAGAAGTACAAATGAATGTGGTAAAGTAAATATATTAAAGCTAAGGTGACAAAGATAATCTCACAAAAGATTTTGTTCACTAGCTATCTCCAAATGCACATCTACCTACACACATAAAAGAGGAAAATTGTTGGGGGGCTATATAGGGGTCTTCCTCAGTCAGACCCCCATTTTGGTGTTTCCACCTCCATGGATAGGCAAGATAGCCACGATAGAAAAAAATATGATAAAGGAGGAAAGAAAGTAGAGAACACAATAAACAATACAAGACAGTAAAGTGCTAATCAACCAAATTGTAGAGGAGAGGAGTGAAAATGCTTACCACCTCCACTAAGAGCTCACTAGCTAATGGAGGAGAAAAGAGGACTCAAGCCCCTGCTGCAATGGTTTGTTCCACACTTGCTCTACAGATTTGATGGAGTGTTGTTGCTGCTACTATGGAGTGCCAAAGTGCTGCTTGAGAGTGAAAATGAAGGCTAAGAATGCAAGAAGTGATTGCTATAATGCTTAGGGAGTGCGAAAAGAAGATGTGAAGAATATGAAATGAATGAAGAATGAACCAATTTGAAGGAAGAATGAACAATAATAAGACATTTTTGAGTCAGTTGGTCGAAGAGGGACGTTACAAACTGACCCTAATGGGAAGTGTAATGCCTCTACTAGCTTTAGACATAGGAATCCATTAGGGATGTAAGCGCGTCATGTGGACGTTTGCACACTACACAAGCATCCCTAACAATTATTCTTCTACTAACAAAAAATAGAAGCCAAGTGGAATGAAGGCAATGGGTTGATGTGGATTTTTTCCTTCAGATTTGGTTTTCTAAAGTGAGAAAGTGTAAAAGGGGAATTTGTGTAAGGGATGCAAATTTGCGCCTATACACCAAGTATTCAACATTAGAACTGATCATAAATGTATATATAGTGTAAATTATATGAACTATCATCACCCAAAAAATAGAATGGAATGAGAGTAAGAGCACATGAATAATAAAAATTTAGGTCAACATGGAAGAGGCCTAAATGCCCTAACACTTTGCATCATTCCCAATGTGAAAGAAAATCAATCTACAACAAATAAAAGAATGATAAAACATATAGAAGTTATGAAAAAAATTTATCTCCTCTATCCAAGTACCTACAAGGGTATTAAGGGTCCTCTAGGGGAGAGTACAAACATAAATAAATAAGTATAGGGGAACACAAACAAACACATAAATATATTCTAAAGATAAGAAGAGAGCCTGCTCTAGTCGAGCACCTCTAACAATTCATCCTCCTTTCAATCTAGATCTTTGTAAGGGGGGAGAGAATGATCTCACAGAGGGAGGAAATTGAGAGCAGTGCCAAGCAACTCACCTACAACAAGAGAAAAGGAGGAGGCTACCTGAACATCCTCAATTAGAATATCCTATGAGGCTAACATCATCGACCTAGAAAAGATAGATGAGTAAAAAATGCAATTCTTTGAAGTGCAGTGCAATGATTGAACAAAAGGAGGCTAAGAAACTGGGGATTCATTGTCAACTTTTAGAAGAGGGACACTACAAAACTTTGGGGAAGGAGATTTTTTATCACAAGAATGGAACAAACCACACTAGAACTAGGTGAAGAAGACAAATAAGAATTTTTACAACCATCCTTCAGAACGAGGACGTGCTCTAATTTACGCTTGTGAGGAGGATGCAAAATCCTTATTTCATAAGTGGAAGAAAGGGAAGAAACAAAAGAATCCACAATAGATATGACCTTCATGTGAGGAATATCCACGAGCTCAAAAAAAGGAGGAAGACTAGGTAAAGAAGTTATCTAAAGAGGCTATGAAGAGGAAGCGATGAACACTTGTACCCACTTAGGGTAAGGTTCATTAGAATCTATCGAGGAATCCAAAAGAAAAACAAAAGCAATAGAAACAAAAACAAGAATGGAGATAGAACTAATAGAATTAGGGACAAAAGAAAAAACAAAGACAAAAGGCTCACCGTCAATCTTCTTCAAGGTATCACGCTCTCGGGTCAATGCCCATTAGTGACGATTACAATCATGCATAAGTTGGTTTTGATGGTTACAAATACTATGAAAAGAAGCTTGAGAAGACTCCGAGGGGTCCTATTCCATTGAAGGAGTAATATTTACAATCGTTACCAATGGAAGAATATGATTCTTAGGAGGAACCAGAGGTACCACAAAAACAGAGACCAAATCTCGATCATGGGCTCTTTTCCTTTATCTACTTTGGAAGCAGGTGGAGAAATGAGAGGATGCCTTAGGGGTCAATACGAAGGAGCAACACGACAGGATCTAACTCTGGTTGCATGCTTCCCCTTACCATATAGGGTAGGCTGAGGGAGTGTAGGAAAAATAGGAGTTGGAAAACCTAAGGTTTAGATTTCACCAACATAGGCACCTTTCCTTTTTATGTACTAAGCACGATAGGAGGAATAGAGAACAAAATTGGAAGTTGTGAAACCATAGCAAAAGAAGGTCTATTTATGGGAGTGTGCTTGTCTATAGCCTTCAAGAAGGAAGCCATACATGACAAAGCATGTTGTTGTGCATGCATAGAGGCCTTCATAGAAATAACATGAGATGGAGGATAGAAAAAATTAGGGGAAAAGCTCTAGTCTTGTACCTAAAATAATTCTTGTAGAACAAGTCTTCGTAGGGTTGTAAAGCTCCATTAGGAATAGGCAAAAATGATCTAACAAAAATCCCCATGTGACACTAGTGGTTTGTACCCAGTGTCATGAATAGTATACACTATGCCATTGTGGTGAAGCTTCAAACACTTGTGGACTACTAATGCTACTACATTCACAAAAACTAGCCATGAAATTATTAGTCTCACTGTGAGTAGGTCAGATTCAAGAATCATGACAAATGAAACATCAACAAACTTAGGTCCAACTAGGACCGTTAAAGAAATAGAATCGATAGGTTGTACAGAAAGGCCATCATGTGTACGGATTGTAGCCTTTGACTCCTCATATTTCTCCTTATGAAAACCATTAATAAAGAGTGTCTCCTTTATGATAACAGTAACCTTGCTGACATGGTCAACCATAACATCAGTTATGATGTTACCATTGATTTGAGCAGAGATGTAAATAGGAGAAGGCTCCCTATTAAGAGGGAAGTCATGTGGTGTAAAAGTTATGTCAAGACCCTTATCCATATGAATCGTAGGAGGAATAGGAGTAAATGTGACCATGTTCACATACTCGCAATGACTAGATTCAAAAGATATAGAAGCAACTGTAATTAAGTTAGAAGAATGGGATGGAAATGGATCTATGTAAATCTATAGTTGGCTATTAGACAACCACAAATTATTTTGAGGTTTTTTTTCTATCATTGAGTTGGATGACACCACTATCTATATGGTCCTGGATTATATTTTGGAGATGCACATAGTGTTTAGTGTCATGACCTGGGACCCAATGATATTGATAAAATTTTTATGCATCATACCAACTAGGGTATGGCTTATCATTAGGAAGTGGTTTGATTTCTAGAAGGGTAATTAAACTATCTTTTAATAATTTTTAAAGAACACTAGCATAAGATTCAGATAATTTTATAAAAGTCCTATTACATCTCGTAGTGTTCTTTTTAGTAGGAATAGAAATATTATTCACTACTGCTTTATTCTTTTTAGACTTTCCCAAAATAGACATAATTGTTTGATTATCAAGATAGGAAAACAAGAAGGAGCCCCCATACTGTGTCACTGTCTGTTGATAGTCTCTAAGTAAAATACATAGATGAGCAAAGGATAGATATTTCATTAGAAGGAATTTTTCCTTTAATATTGGTTGCAAATTCTCCATGAATACACTTTGAAAATTAGAATTCGGTAGGGAATAGGGGATCTAAGCAAATAAATATTGATAACAAGGAACAAAATTAGTCACTTTCTCATGAGATCCCTACTTACAGTGGACGAGATCAGTGTATGTGATGTTCGACCCAATATTAGCGTAAAATTGCTACAAGAATTGGTTGATTAATTACTCAAAGGTAAAAATAGAGTTGTCAGGAAGGGAGCAAAACCATTCCAACACAGTGTCCTTAAGGACCACATAAATAGTTTATCTATCAACTCAGCTTGATAAAGGAAATCGCTACACATGACAGTGGATGATGAGATGTGAGTCGATAGATCACCTCTGCCATTGTATTTATCAAATTTTGGAACCTCCAACCCTTGGGGGATAGGGACATACAAAATGTTTAGGGAAAAATTATTGCGCCATTAGTAAGGTTACAAAGTAGAATGAGCAGTGGCATTGTCTAAGTTGGCTATCATCTAACCCATATTTTATAGTAGGGTATTTAAAATAGGATTAGATGGTGTGGGAGGGAAATTAGTCATAGTGGCATAGGTTTGAGGTGTGGGTTTAGGTGGAGGAGGAATTTTGTACCCCAAAGGAGTGCGAGATGCATTGATTCCAAGATTAACGAGGGGGAAAAATACAACATTTGTATCATAAGTGGAAGTATAGGAGGTATAGAAGGATTAGTCTCCACCATATGCACAAATACGGTCTCAAGCATTAGAAGATTCAACTAATTACCAATGGTATCTAACTAGGTATCTTGGGATTGACTCAAGATCGATGTGTATGAAGGTACATGTGTCTTGACTATGTTAGATAACACATGGATCAACTCAAGACCCTTGTGGTATGAGATAAGTAAGTTCCTTAGACTACTTACAACAAGAGTAGCTTGAGTGAATGTGTTACCATGGCCTAGAAAATTATATTCAAATTCTTTAAGCCTCTCCTCTAAAGATTGAACCTACTCAAAGGGGACGCTAAGAGAATATTTTTAAATTTCAGAGGAGGGAGACCCATAGGATAATTTGAAGGAGAAAGGCCACCACATGTTGGCTGAGAGCCAAAAGGATCAAGGTTTTCAAAAAACATTGGACCAGGTCTAGTAGGAATTTATTTGTTATGAGGGATGGTGGGCCTCAAGATTCTTTTTACTATGTGTATGAAGGTGGTAGATTTGGTTGTAGAGCTCATAAAAGAGCACTTGCAACACATAATCTTTCCAACTCCAAGAAACAAGAGGACTTAAGAGGAGCTAAAGAGTTTTAAAACTAAAAAAAATGATCACAATTTTTGAGGAAGGTGAATTCATGTCAGGTTCACCAAAATATAGATGAGGGGCTTTGTTACTCCCAAGATGATGAGGTCCCAAGGAGAAAATAGCCCTCAACTACCTCAAAGTACACAACTCAAGTGACAAGATAAGATGATGAAGGGTACATATTTATGTTTTATGTAGAATTAAAAGGTGGGAGTTCCAGAAACCAAAAGAGTGGGTCACAAAGGTCTTCTAGACAAACTGACGTGCTCTCAACCTAGGATGAAAACATGGCGCATGGACGTCCTTGCGATGCATTGGAGTGTCGTACAAAGCAAGAATTGATAATTTCCCAAAAAAAAAACTGACTACTTATCAATTCTATTTACTAGGAACTCTTGAAGTGTGAGAAAATAATAGAGAATAATAGAATCTAAATAAATACAAACTAAATTAAAAAAATGAAGAAATGAGAGAAGGGGAAGAGAGCACTCGAACCGAGAAATGAATCCTCCAACAACAAAATACTCTCAATACCTCCACACATAGGACCAAAGAAAAATGTTGGGGCTGTTTAGGGGTTCACCTGAATCAAACCCCTATTTCGGTGTTTCCACCTCCATGAATAGCCAAGTAGGATCGAGATAGATAAAACATATAACACAAATATGTGTGATTGAAACAAACCCTGCAAAGGAGGAGAACCCCTATCACGGATGTAATCAAATGAACAAAGACAAGAGTTCATAAACAAGATTATCTAAAACTAAACAAAAAGAAAGTGTTACCAATAGCCTATGATTCTCCTCTTGAGTTGATTGAAGTGACAAAATTGTGAGAGATAAATTTTGTAGAGCTTCGCTATGAGAGTGAGAGAGAAAGAGAGAGAAAGAGAATAGAAATGATAGAGAGTATAGAGAAGATTGATAGATAGATTCAAGGAGAGATAAAAAATGATGTGTTATAGGAAGTTTATGCATGCAAGAGTCTTTCCAACGTGTTTGCAAGCTAGTAGAGGCGTTATGTTCACTGGTAGGTGGGAAACGTAATATCTCAATGACTACTGCAATCAAGAATTTATTTGGGACGTTCACATGACACACATATGTCTACACAACGCACATTTGTCTATGAAATAAATCCACCTTATTGACAATAAACAAATGGGTTAAGAATTAAATTAAAATTGGATCAAAAGGACATTGTATTATTATATTTAATTTATCTAAAGAGGAGGCTCATGGAATGTGAAATTGCATAGGATGAAATTTATGAAAATACAAGGTTGCTAAGTCCTTGGTGGATGATTATGAACACATATCAAATTCAAGAATACAAGACTTATATTTTTCTAATACAAAGATTGGATATTAGGGATGTAAGAAAATAAAGGAAATTTTAATTTAAACCCTCAAAGGAGTAGATGCTCATGCTTGAGGTACTAGAAGGAAGTTTCTTCAATGTGGTTATAGTCATCAAACGTTTGTAGCCATGTTTCTTGGTTGTGCATTTAGAAAATGAATGCTCTCAATTGAATTTCTCCAACAAATAAATTAATGAAAAAAGTTGTATGTTCTGCCATAAATATTATGTATAAAAAATTATAGAATAAATTTTTATTTTGGGAAGTGTTGTCTTTATATATCAACTTAAATTCATGACCATTATTAATATAATATGTAGCTCTGAAGATGACTTATAATATTCTCCAAAGGAAAAATTATTCTCACAAAAACACTACATAACTCCTATTAGGATCCGTGTGACAATGCTTCTAAAGCTAGAGTGGCCACTATTATGATCCTTGCTTGTAATGTCTTGACATGTGCTATCAATTATGATTTTAGTATGAAATTCTGACGTCTTATTACTAATAAGAAAATGGCATCTTTGTATTCAATTAGGTAGAGCTCTAGGAATATCTAATTCAAATGTTTTAAGAGATACATCACTTTGTGTACTCTTATCCATTATAAAAATTAAAGCCAATGTAATGTACTAATTAAGTGTTGAAGATGGATGACTAAAATTTTGGCATTGGAGCTTATGGCTCTCATTTTTTTGTCAATTTTAATAATGAAGAGGGATGTGAGTTTGTTTAGTGCCAAGTCAAGTGGAATAAAAGTTGTGGGTAGAAGTGGTTGCCACAACTTGTTACCCAGTTAACAAGTCTCCTACACCACCTCTTGTTGATAGGACACCTTTGAAGGTTTGGCTACGAAAAATGCCTAATTGAGACATCTTCAAGTCTTTGGTTGTGAGGCATATGCGTATGTACCTAGAGAGAAGTAGTTAAAGTTGGAGAACATGGCTATAAAATGTATCTTCATTGGCTATGGTTTTGATGTGAAAGGATACAAAATTTGGGATTCTACAGTTGAGAGAGTTTTCTATATTAGAAGTATTATCTTTAGAGAATTCAAGACTTCTTCAATAGTATTGTAATAAAATAAGGATGGAAGGAAATATGTGGTTCAACTAACCCTAAATGTTGAGAAGGTTGAAACTAAAACTCATGAAGGAATTCAAGAGGAGAGCTCAAATAGTTTTGGGAGTTCTAAAGAAGATATAAAACTATTTGAACTCTCCTCCTCTTGAATTGTTCAACACCACCTCTAGGAGTGCTTGTTGCATAGGTCTCTTTGAGATCTATAATTTTTAAAAAGGGTGCCCAATCAATCTCTTGGATCAAAAGTTATGTCCTCTAGAAGTTTGTATAAAAATATAAGAAACATGATTGACACATAATATAGAAGTAAAGGGGGTTACACTTGTTGACTAACTTATGATGCATGTTATGCCACATCATAAGGTATCTTGGTTGGAGGTAATGGAACCAAAATAAAATTCCTAAGTAGGTGTGGATTATAATGAGGTTATGATAGGTGGAAGGAGTATGTTATTTTTAGCATGTAGAGTCATCTTAAGATTTGGGTGTTGGATTTCTAAGTTAAGGGTTTGGGTGCCATTTTTTGGGTTATTTTAGCTCACAAATTTCCAATTATCATTTGATGGTTTCATGTATTGTATCTTCTATATCAAGTGCTTGAGATGGAGGTTGTGCAAGAGTTTTTTAGATATTGTTAAGCTTCCAAAATTACTTCAAATCTCTAGTTGGTGGTACTCCTATAAAAAGTTGCTTTGCACGTATATGGTATTTGAATTGTTTACTATATAATACATCAAGCTACTCTAGAGTTTGAGTTTTTTCTCTTAAAAGGGTTTTCCTTGGATGTACACCTATGTTATTCTGTATATATATATATATTATACGTGTTTCTTCTTTCTATAATTGTTAAAGATCAAAATTTGCACAACACTCTCCTCAAAATTTTAGTGAAGAGGCATTTTTGTGTATATTGCTTCCTTTTATCTACTCCACAATGGTGACAATATTTAAAATCTTGTCCACTTTGGTGGAACCCAAGCTAGCCCACTTTTCTTAATATCCCTTTTTACCAAGGCCTCCCTATCAGATCCCATCTGGTTTATCTAGGAGTTGCAATTTTCCATTGTCCTTTTTGTGGTCATATAGAAAAAATGAAGTGTCTATTTTGGTTTTTCCCATGAACTAAAGTTTCTTGGAGTTAAAGATTCATAATTTTTTAAAAAACAATTCAAACCTAACCCCTTCTCTAACATATGTTAATTTTCAGGTGACTAGCCCATCATTTGAGTAAGATATACTTCTTCTTTTTTATACTTAGAATTGGCATGCTTTTAAAGTAGAGATACTTTTCTCAATTTGGAATGATTTTTTTTTCCTATTTTTCTAATTTTGTAGTGGATAAACATTTTTCTATGTGTACTAAAGCTATTTCATGTTTTAATGATATGTTACATATCCAAGTTCAAGCTAATAAAGTGGCTCTTAAGGTTGCCTATTCACATACTTTAATTGAGCATTGGGCTAACATCCCATGTACGATTACTTGTATTCCCCATTCCTCTACCAAGAAGGATGCTTCTTTGACATGAGGATGTGCCTATCACCATGTGGGCATCAATGTATTTATAGTCATAGCTCTAGGCATGACCACCATGGACCCCAAAGCTCTCCACATTCTTGACCTGATGGATGGACCTTGCTACTATGTGGACATTCCTTTGCTTCTTAATGTGGCCATGTTGGCTAGCCAAACCATGGAAATTCACTTGGATTTATTGATTTTATCTATGTCGTGATTACTTAGCAAGATGAACATGAAGATTATGATAACTCCACCACATGTTGGGAGCCTATTACTAATAGTCAAGACCTCTTAGATGTTTGAGGTCCTCCATCTATGGTCGAGATTTGCTCTTTCTTTTGCTAATATAGTCTAGGTAACTGAGTGGTTTGACCTTTTTTTAAATTTTTTTCTGTAGTTATGACTTGAACATAGCCTTCTAGAAGCGTGCTTCCATTCCACTCATCTTTTATGTAAATTGTGTATTATATTTTTTATTATTGTAATATAAAAATATAACACTCTTTATCATTAAGAAATTTTCTATACAAAAATATAGTACTATTCATCATTAAAAATAAATAAATTAAAAATCATATAAAAAATAAAAATATCTTTTTTAACACTCTTTATCATTAAGAAATTTTCTATACAAAAATATAGTACTATTCATCATTAAAAATAAATAAATTAAAAATCATATAAAAAATAAAAATATCTTTTTGAATTATATATATATAATTAAAAATTAAACTTATGTTTATATATAAACAGTAATTTATTCTAAAATAAAATAAAATAAATAACTATAAAATAAATTAGATGTATTTAACATACATGAATTAGGGGTATAACGTTGGTATATTTTTAACACAATTCGTAACTGTTTGTATTTATATACATCTTAAACCTTTAAAATAAAAAAAGACCTAACTTGTCCATCAAACTCAATGCCAGAAAGAAATAGTTGTGAAATTTAATGTCGACATTGTTAATGTTGGGGTATGGTGTTGTACACCATTGCATAAAATGTTTTATTCTATTATTGTAATTAAATAATTATTTAGTTGTGATGCACCTTGGTGGTGTGGATAATCACACTAGGTAATTATTTGGTCTCATGTAATGATTTTATTGTAACATTGTATTACTATTTGTAGAAGACATGTGGCAGTAATTTAATATTGGGGAATTAAATATTGTAACAGCTTAGTACCCAATATTAAATAAGGGGTTAGTGGTTTTGTATTCACATGGTTTTGTGGTACATGATTTTACCTTACCACCAGTTGTATTTGTGTGAGCTTGTGTCTATAAAAGCAAACACAATGTAATGGTTTGAGGTAGAGGGGTGTGAACAGGCTGAGCAGGTTGGCTGATTGAGTCTTTCTGAAGAGTGCATTTGTGAAGCATGGCATGGGATGTGTGGATTCATGCTTGGACACATGAAAGTGTATTGGAGGGCTTGATGTTTCAGAGGTATTCATTGTAACTCTTGTATTTGCTTATGGCTGATTAATATGATGGAGTATGGATGCTTTTGGAGGTTGGGTTTTCCCTCTTGAGGGTTTTCCCAGGGTAAATCTTGTGTTATCTTGTGGCTTGTCTATTTGATCTATGCATTTGGAAAATTTGTATGCATGTTAATCTCCTTTGGGTTATGTGGGAAATGGTTTGTGATTCTGGGTTTGAATGCAATATTTCCTAACAAGTGGTATTAGAGCTTTCATGGTTGAAGAATTTTTGTTATAACCCTAGTTTGAGAGTTTTTTTTGCAAAGTTGAAGCCATGGACATGCATGTAGGATTTGAGGCATTACAAGGTATGGAACACATGTTGCAGGTGTTTTTATGCAGATTTGGGCTTTTGGGTTGTCAAGATTTGTTGGGTTTATTACAGATCTGAAATTTTCTAGTGTTGGGTGAAAAAGGGTTTCTTGGTTTGAGTTTGCTTGTGAGGGTTTTGTTGGAGAAATTTCACAAATAACTTCCTAAAACAAAACGGACCTCATGGCTGGATTCATGCTGACTGAGAGATGAATTTTGACATAAAATTCGACCTACTTTGAAAAAGTTAAAAAAAAGGCAAATTTTTTTTTAGTAAATGTCCATTTTTGCATGTGCATTAATTTCGTCGGGGGAAAAAATTATTAGAAAAATCCTGCAAAAGAAAAACAAGAAAAAATTAGAAAAATCACATTGAAAGATATTGAAAATCAAAAGTTAAAAATGGCAAAAGGTACAGAGTCCGCATACCCGTACCCACCTGCGCCCGTAGCTCCGTTTTTGTACGCCTTCATTATTTATGTCGGCCTTTTTTTGTTGAATGGTGGCCGTATAAACTTTTTAGTGGAAGTCTTTAAAAACTTTAAAAGAAAAAACATTTAAAACCTAAACCTAAACCGCCACCCCTCTTCATTAATATTTAAAATATTAAATGGAAAATTCCATCATTTTTAAAAGAATTTAATATTTGCTTTTCCTTTGGAGTGGGGTCCACCAATTTTGCCATATAGTTTAATTGGACAATTTTTGTTCTCGGAGGCATAACTTTCACTCAACATGTCAAATTTTTGACTTCTTATAGTCATTGGAAAGCTAGTTCCGAGCACTACGTTGTGGTACAAGTTTGGTTTCCTGATTTTGTTGTTTTGACATATTTTTGGAGTCTGAAAGTCAAATATTCTCGTTTGCATGATTTTAGTCATATCTTTTGCATACGAAATCGGTTTTTCGATTTCGAAGATGCGTTGGAGAGAATTTGCAGTGTACTACACAATAGTTCAGATTATTTATCAGTTTGTGGTGCGGGGAATGTTTGGTACTTGTTTGATTGCTTGTAGGAGCTTGAGATTTGGGGTGTGATTATGTGAGCATCTAGACGAGTCAAGAAGCGAAAACTTGGGGGAGTACATGTTTTTATATGTTATTTATGATGCTACTACTGATTATTAGATTGGTGCTTCCTGGTACAGGTTTACAGGTAATTTTTCAGAGTTAGGACTTTGATGGTAACAGGTACACAGGTTGTCTTCGGTTTTGAGGACATGGTTGGATATGGTTTGAGACTTGGAGTCTCCTATGGGTGATAGTTGAGTGTAGGTACAGTGATGGCTATGGTTATGGTGTCATAGAGATGCAGGTACATTTGATGCATTGGCACGACATGATCATGTATTTGGTTTTTGGTGGTGATATGGTTTGATGTGAGGAGATTGGTTTTATCTTTTTGATGCTTATTTGGTTCCTTGACTATGATTACTCTTTTGTGGACATGGTTGGCAAATCAGATCAGTGGTTGATTTGGTGTTTGAGTCTTGATGTCTACATGGTTATCTTCTTTGATATCTCGGTTTGCAGTTACTAATGTGATAATGAGTTTGCATGTTTCAGTGATTGGATCTACGAGTTATGTGGTTGGTAGGTATGCATAGCCTATTGATTGCAGCGAGATGACTCGGATGTGGACTGTCTATATCCACCAGGTTTGATTTATTGATGTTGCATATTTCATTAGTTGGCCTTGTCTGTGGTCATTTGTGCATTGGTATGTTGTTTTGGGATTGAGAGGATGGATGTTTTGAGTACTTGATTAGTCAGTTCATGGGACTTGTAGCATGTTGTTTTGATCACGATGTCATGATAGCTTGGTACATTCATTGGTTATACACTTTCAGTGGGAGCTTTTGACAGTGATGATTTGGCGGTGTTGGATTGGTTTGTGATGTTTTGATGGCGGTTGTATGTATCTTCTTGGCTTGGAGATCTTGGTTTACTTGTATGTTACTGACATTGCAGTTGAGTGTGTGTAGACCTAGATGATCTTCATAGAGAGGATGGTAGTCATGATGCCATGTGTAACTCGTATCACAGTTCAGTGGGAGTTCGTGGCAGTGACGTGGATGCATCATTGGTATGGTTATCTTCATGTGATTGGAGATATGTTTTCTTGGCTTAGAGTGTTTGTTATGATGTCATGGTACACTCTTGATTCTAGATTAGAGTTTGGCATATTACATGTTCTCTTGAGACCAGGATGTATGTTATGGTGCATGTGATCTCCTAGGAGGAGATGGTTAGATCATGTTGTCATGATAGGTTCCTAATTATGTGGTTGGAGCTTTGACATTGATCGTGTGTGTCTCTTTGTATTGAGTACATTGATCATTTGCCTGATTACTTCATGATGGTGTTATGTTGCATTTGGAGTTTGGCATGGATTGATCGGTTACAGGTGCTCGTGGATACTTAGAGATGTAGGTGATGGTTCGAGTTCTCTTGTGATTAGAGACATTTGCTTGAGATAGTTACTCTTTGGAGGTTTTAGCAAGAAGACCGAGGGAGCCTTCACCTGGATATGGACGTGAGTTCATGATGGACAGATAGAGGAGATTGTTCTTGGAGTGAGTCATGATGGCTTGGTTATCTTGGAGGAGCATTCTCATTCCCCACTCTTGGTCTACTTGGCAACTTATGATTTGAGAGGTATTTGCCCATCATATCTTTCAGATGTGTTGTGTTTTATGCTTTATCTTTCATAGACATGGATCTTGAGCTATGGATAGTTAGTTCTGGAGGATTCATTTTGAGAGATGTTATGGCATGGATATTTCCTTGTGCATTTGAGTTTATGATATCATTCTTTGATGAGGATTGTTAGGAGATGGTTTATGGGCCGATTTCCAGTTAATGGGGATGGTTATCTATGAGTTTGATCTTCTTGTTTTGAGAGGCTTACATCCATGTTGTCATTGTTACATTGATTTATATGTTGTACTTGATCTATGAGATTGAGTGTTATGGATGTTGTTGAGGCTTTTCAGTTGGGGTTGTTTAGGAGATCATACTTGACACAACGGTACACTTTTTGAGGTGTTGGTAGAAGGACATTATGGTTTATAGGTTTCTCTCTTCATGGTTTCTCCTTGTTTTGGGAGGAAGGTGGCAACATGTTGTGAGAGATGATGCAGCTCTTGGGTTGTATGTGTGAATCATTGTAATTGTTCTTGGTACTTCATGTCTTAATTGACTTATCACCCCTTGATGTATAGTGTGGATTGGTAGACTTGATATGCTTTGACATTACCTATGCAGTGGGAGTTTCTGGATATGTATGTACTTTATTAACAGGTTTTATACAAGGAGCTTGGTTGCAGTTTACAGGTTGCATATGTTCTTGGCATGAGTTTACTGATGTATTGATACCTTGGAGGTATGGATGGTTGGATGTATTAGCATGTGTTTTGGATGCTATTTCCGATAATGTGGGTTTTTTACAGTTGACAACAGCTTGGCAGAGCCTTTGTTATCACTTGGATTTGATGCTTGTGCTCATGGTTTGGTGCATCTTCACCTTGGCATGTTCCTTTTCTTCCATAGGTGGCATGTTGGAGGATGAGAGGAGTTCTTGCTTGAGATGGTGGTCACTTTGTTCTTATTGCAGGTATCTTGTTGGAGCATGAGAGCATGTTACAGATTCATGTGGTTTCATGGATGGCTATGATGATGTGTCTCATGCATTGATCCCTTATGCAATGTATACAACAAGTGGGAGAATGTTGGGGTATGGTGTTGTACACCATTGCATAAAATGTTTTATTCTATTATTGTAATTAAATAATTATTTAGTTGTGATGCACTTTGGTGGTGTGGATAATCACACTAGGTAATTATTTGGTCCCATGTAATGATTGTATTGTAACATTGTATTACTATTTGTAGAAGACATGTGGCAGTAATTTAATATTGGGGAATTAAATATTGTAACAGCTTAGTACCCAATATTAAATAAGGGGTCAGTGGTTTTGTATTCACATGGTTTTGTGGTACATGGTTTTACCTTACCACCAGTTGTATTTGTGTGAGCTTGTGTCTATAAAAGCAAACACAATGTAGTGGTTTGAGGTAGAGGGGTGTGAACAGGCTGAGTAGGTTGGCTGATTGAGTCTTTCTGAAGACTGCATTTGTGAAGCATGGCATGGGATGTGTGGATTCATGCTTGGACACATGAAAGTGTATTGGAGGGTTTGATGTTTCAGAGGTATTCATTGTAACTCTTGTATTTGCTTATGGCTGATTAATATGATGAAGTATGGATGCTTTTGAAGGCTGGGTTTTTCCCTCTTGAGGGTTTTCCCAGGGTAAATCTTGTGTTATCTTGTGGCTTGTCTATTTGATCTATGCATTTGGCAAACTTGTATGCATGTTAATCTCCTTTGGGTTATGTGGGAAATGATTTGTGATTCTGGGTTTGAATGCAACATTTCCTAACAGTTAACGCGTCTGACCTCTCTTTCTACCCACTTTCTTTTTAGTCTTCAACGACTTTTCTTGCTATTAACTTCATTTTGATATCCCCCTGCTTCTCACATGCCTTCTTTTGACTCTATCGCATGAATATGGAAGCACTTCAGATGGCTCTTACTCTTCTCCAACCCCGACCCCTCTTCTTTGTCGCAATTTCATTATCATGGTTGGCCTTTCACTGTAATGGAGCGTGTGAGGTTTTCAGCTGTGAGGATTACAGTTTGGATTATCCATTTGGAGGATTGGGCAGCGGCTGCGGTGACCCTGTGCTTCAACTGGTGTGTGATAATGCAACTAAGATGCCTCTAATTTCTATCGGTGGCTACCAATACTACATACATGAACCCCACAATTACTCCCAACAGGTAGCGGCATATTCTTACCCTACCATGATAATATTGTACAAGCAATTTAAGAAAGATGTATGCGATTTATCAGAGAGTGTCTATGATCAATTCTGGAGTGACAACCAATTCCATATTGTAGATGGATACACAAATATAACACTGGCAAAAGATTGCACTAATTATGGAGAGCCGTACTCGCCCAATTTAATGTGTAAAGACCATTCATACTATAATGTCAGTCTTCCTGGCTCAGTTTGTGTATCGGACTTCAGGATTGCCGTGGATGGAACTGACTTAAATTTAAAATCGGGAGAACATCTGCCTCAGATTATTGGCGAAGGGGTCAATATAACATGGTATGCAAGCAAAGATTGTGATTTTCCATGTTACGAGGCAGATCACATAAATTGTACTCATCTCAGAACCTCATCTTTCTGCTACTGCGATGCTATGTCCTATTCACAATACTCCGCAGGTAAGATTCCTATTAAATCCAGTTTCTTGAAATCAAATTACAGGAGTCAATATGCAAACTCTATATGTAAAGAATATTAAATTTACTTATCTAAATAATCGTCTTGATTTATTAGTTGCAGGTAAGTCCAAGAAGACCGTTGTTCTAGGTGAGTGCAGTTATCTCTAATCTGTATCTTCATATTTCAGTGATGTCACTATAAATTATATGTCTGAGATCCAAAACATTCTATCTGATTTCAGGTGTGGCTGTTGGAGGCGGTGTTTTATTCATAGCTGTGATACTTCTGGGTATTTGTCGCAAGAGATCATCGGCCTCGAAGGAGCTCCAGCTTCGCATGGCCAGGGAACCTTCTCTTACGACAGTGGAGCAATTTCTTGATGATTATGCCCACGAAATGCCCAGCAGATATTCCTTTTCTCAACTGAGAAAGATCACCAGCAACTTCGCAGGTAAATTGGGGGAAGGAGGTTTCGGTGTGGTTTATAAAGGAAAACTCCCCCGAGGTGATTTGGTGGCCGTCAAAATTCTTGATCAGTCGAGACACAGTGAAACTCAGTTTATGAACGAAGTTGCAACCATTGGAAGGATCCACCATGTTCATCCGGTCCGCCTGATGGGGTATTGTTTTGATCGATTTAGAAGCGCGCTCATATATGAATACATGGTGAATGGATTTCTGGAGAAGTTCATATTTGCTGCAGAAAAGAGAGGAGGAATTCTAAATGGAGAACAGCTTTATTCAATTGCTTTGGGCACGGCTCGCGGAATCGCATATCTACACCAAGATTGTCAGCGGCGTATAGTTCATTTTGACATTAAACCCCACAATATATTGTTAGATAAGGATTTCACACCGAAAATAGCTGATTTCGGTCTGGCAAAATTGTGTGGGAGGGGAGATGATCACATATCAATGACAGTAGCGAGAGGGACACCAGGGTATGTAGCGCCAGAGGTGTGGAATCGAAATTTGGGGTCTGTGACGGACAAATCAGACGTTTACAGGAATGGTATTATTAGAGATTGTTGGAGGAAGGAAGAATATTGATGTAAAAGTAAGCCGATCCAGCCAATTGTATCTTCCAGACTGGGCATTCAAGTTGATGCAGAATGGGCAGCTGGAGAGGATGTTAAAAGGAAAAGGAGAGGAAGAAATAAAATTGGAAGACGAGGAAAAGGCAAGGAGACTGGCTAAAGTAGGAGTGTGGTGTATTCAGTACGATTCAAGAGATCGACCAAGCATGAGCAGAGTGGTTCAAATGTTGGAAGGAAATGGTGATGATGTGAGTAATCCTCCCCTTCCTTTCAACTCGGCCCCTGCGCCGTATCAAGCAGCTTTACCATTTTCTACCGAGGACTTTTCTTCCACCGCGTAGAACTGCCCTTCCCTCACGCATTGACTTCAGAAGTCTGTTGTGGAAAATGAGTGCAGTAAAATTATTTCAGTTGTAAGGAAAAAAAAAAATCAAAGGTAATTTAATGGGTTGAGTATAACTGATGAGGATGATGGTATGCGGTCAAAAAATCATCCATCAGGGTTCAAAACTTCTGAAGGCATGTTTGGACCAGGTTCGGCATTTAGTTGACTTTGACAGATGGGATCCCCTTGCATGTGGCTGCTTGTCTAAATTACAGCTTCTGGTTTAGGTGTTGCTTACTCATATTGTTGTATTCCATTAAATAAAGGTAGAGATGCCAACATCTATATAAACTGCATGCTTCCATCACAAAAAGATAAAAAGTCATGTCTTTCTCTTTTATGTATTGTATTTCTTTTCCAACATCTGGTCATGCTTGTGTAGAAATGCAAACTTTTAATTACAAACAACTAATACAACATATTGTTTTTTTCCATACAATGAAAAACTAGAGGACTTGAGATCGGGATCTAAAGGAGGTTTATAAACTAGCAATTTGACATATGTGGTTGTGTTGTCATGTGTCTAAACTAGCAACCACACCTTGTTGTGTAGTGGGTATGCTAAAAAGACGTGGAAGGTCAATTAGTAGATTTTTTCTATTTTTATATACATTCATGTAATACATGAGGTCAATTGGTAGGCCATTTAGCAAAAGATGTTTGTGCAACCAAGTTAATGATGGAGAAATGATAGCTTTGGATTGATTGTGCATCCACTTACACTAACCTTATCTATTATGTAATTCTTTAAATTTAGTCTCTTCAGTGTGACATCCTTAGAATGCACAAAAAATAAATAGAGTTATTATATATATACAATACTCCCTCTCTTTGTATGGGTCTCTTTAACTCCCCCTCCCTCCTTCCCTCTCCCACCTCCCCCACCCCCTCTCTCTCTCCATCCTTCTCTTTTCTCTCTTACATATAAAGAGTGATTGAGTTTATATATCAAGTGCCACCAATTAGATGTACATTCATAACATTTGTGTTAGACCATTTGATTGCAATTTAAGTAGTGTAGCCTTCACATCCTCATTTTTCTTACCTAAAAATTGACGAACAAAGTCCATAGTGTATAATATTTAAAGTTTGCAAGTATACAAGTATATCCATATGGAGATGCATGGACCAATTAGTAGCTAATACATGAACAAGGATGTTGACATAGGTTGGCACCTAGTATTATGGATATGCCTTTGATAAATATTGGACCAATAATAATGTTTTAATGAAATATTAAATTATTTGTAATCAACATATATGTCCTCATTTTGATTTTTTAGAGTCACGCATGCACTATTCTTTAGTGCCTTTATTCTTGTATCCTTCTCAAGATAGAAGGCATCTAGAAGGGATTAAAGCAGTAAAAAATGATAATTAATCTAGAGCTGCACTTTGGTATTTGTCAAAGTAAAGTTTGCATAACCACTTGGAAATATGAAGACAAGAACAACATTATTCTCCAAAAATCCCATTTTTCTCAATGATCTTATTATTAAGCGCACTTTCCTTTTAGTCTAAAGTAGATTGATAGGCTTAACTAAGAATTAATTTTAAATAAGTTTTATTGAACATTTATATAGATTAGTAGTATCAATTATAACACCATTTATAAAAATGAGCACAATTGTTGGTTTCTCATTGTAACTTTGTAGTAGTTGTGCGTTTCTTTTATTCAAAATTTTGTCACTATTATTCTTCAATACCTAGCCTTATATTTACATATAGTAATCTTGAATTCTCATTGAGCTTATAAGTTAAAGAGGAAGGAATTTTTGCATTACCTTTGAATTTATATATTAAATTATTAAAAAAACTAGGGGGGAGAAGTTACTTGAAAATAAATTATCCCCAAATATTCCTTTTTAACATAAGAATAAAAATTAGTCTTGTTGTTGACTTGTAGGCCTTTAATTGAGGGCATGGTCTTATTTTTTTCTTTCTGTCATAATACAAGCATCAAAGTGTCTTGTGAATCTTTTAGAAGAAGGAATTTGTAGCCCCCTAATTTAGAAGAAGTGTTCACTTTAGAAATTTTAGAAGAAGGCCTACTTGTCACAAAAGGATTCTAGAAAGGAATCATTTTCTTGCGAGTGAAGAAGACTATAAAACCTTGAGAATGGGAGCCATAGGAGATATTAGAGAAGTTAGAGAAATTTTATCAAAAAAAGCTTCTAATAGATCATCCTCCTCATCTAGTTAAATACAATATCCAAATATCATGGCTCAAACCCAATCCACCAAGTTCCTTGCCTCATAGAGGCCTTATGATGAACCAAGTAAGAGGTTTTTAGAACAATTGTAGCTAAGTGGCTTGTACAATAACATAATAAATATCTAAAGATAATTCCTTCATAATCAAGTTGCTACATCAAATCATGCTAACAAATCTTAAAAAAGTATAGCAAATTCTTTCATAAATCAAAGCCAACAAGAAATCTTGCAAAGGTAAAATGACACATCAACCAATCCAAGTTTAGGATAAATTATAAGTTCCCCAAATAATTTGTAATATAGAAAAGATAATCTTTAGCCATAAATTTTACAAGAAGAAAGTTCAAAATTCTTACACATAAGGGAGAAATAGGAAAAAAATCTACAAGAATATTAAATTTTGGATAGATCATGACTTGAAACCTAAGAAACACCTATCCCAAAATCATATGCCTCCCTTGTTTAAGGTATTCCTATCTAAAAGAGATTTATACACTAGCAATTGGACCCATAGGTTCAATGGACACACTTCAATAATAATCTAGAAATATAGTAACAAATATTAGAGATAGATAATTTTTCCATAATCAAATCCTTAAGTACATAGAAATTATATAAAACGTATCTATTTTATGGGTGAAGCCACAATAGTGGTTTACAATTGAAGTGAGGAAGGAAAACTCACAGAAAATGAATGCATGGCAAAAAAATTGATTTTAGGGGTTCGTACGAACCTATTGGTTCGACCGAACCCATTAGGCGTTCATACGAACCTATTGGTTCGATCGAACCCATTAGGGGTTCGATAGAACCTAGGTTTGGGCGAACCCTCCTAATTTACTTTCCTGCCAAAAAAGCCATCAAAACCCTTTATAGAAGGGGTTGATGACCCCTAGTTTGAGAAACCCATAGGGTTAAGCTCGAACCCTAAGGGTTAGCTCAAACCTAAGAAGTCCCCTTTTCCTCATCCCTCAGGACACAAAAAAACCTAAATTTTGGCACTTTGGAACTTCGGGTTGAGGATGAAAATGGAGGAATCTTCACAAACCCAACTTGAATCAGGTAGTCCTCAGCGAGCTATCCAATGAATATAATTTTAATATGTTTTGTTTTATGTATTTTATTTTTTTTTTTAGTTTTATTAAACATAGGTTTTCATGAAAATGAAGGTCTATGTTACTGCACATGTGGAAAAATAGCATATTATCAAAAAAATTGAAAAATATAGGTGCACCATATATTGAAGTCCTTGATCAAAATAAAATAAAATTGAATTTCGATATATACAAAAAAAGTTATACATTATGAGTCGGCTATGTCTAAATTGCAATTGGTTTGACTTTGAAACGTTAAGAAAAATATTCAATAAAATCTAACCAAGTGGAAGCACTAGATATCAGAGTTATAAATCTAAATTTCAAAGAATTATAATTTTATCCTTCATGGAAAAAAGTTGTGTTATACGATTGTGCGTCACTTTTTAAAAATGTTGTTTTTTGTAAAAACCCATTTTGTGGGAGATGGAAAAAGAAGTGTCTGATTCCAAAAATTTTGAGAAAAATATTTTTTAGAATCTATAGAAAAAATATGAGACTCTAGTTTTCATCATCTTCAAATTCTTCATGGTTTAGCCGCTATAGGTGCTGAATGTGAAGATTTAGTTTAAAAAAATAATTTCAGTGTCTAGTTTGGCAAAAAATTGTAAACCACTATTGTGGGATCACCCTTATTATATAAATTATTATAGGATGAGATTAAGTGAAATAAGTTTAATTGCAAAATAGTAAAAAAAAAATAGAACTAAAAATATTGTATCATAACTAAAAATCCATCCCATATGAATTTTATTAAAACTAAATTATATCACATAAATCATTTTTTTGAATTTGGTATCATTATTAATATTGACATGAATGCACCTTAAAAAGTTTCTTAGAATGGAATATAATTCTTGATAGAATTTGAAAGCTTCTATCATAAAAGGAAAAAAAGGATTAATGGTGGCAAATATCACTAGCCACAAGTAGCTTCTAAATTTGAATGTCAGCTTGTCCAATATTCTCAACAAATACAACCAACAGTTCTAATTAATGTTCAAGAATTACCATATGAATGATTTACCTTTACTTTTATTGCTATCCATAGCTCTTATTATGTATGAAAACTAAGTGAAGTATACACACCTTTAAAATTCTACCAAACTAATTTAAAAATTATTTATCTTAACCTTTATTAACTTGTTGAAACAACCAAAAAAAAAAATGACTAAAAATTTGTTATAAGGACATCCTATTTCCAACATGAGACGTGTTTTCGACTAGAACCCAACCCATAATATAGCATATATAATGATACTATAAAGATCTTGATGATAATGATTGTTGAGCAATGAGTAAATGAGGTGAGCAATATGTTGAATAGGACCGGTGTTGTAGAGTACACTTGGCAATGACTATTAGAGGGATCAAAGATAGTATTGTTGAGTTGATTTGCCGAGGCTTCAACCTTTTATCCAATAGGTTGTGACCTATAAAAATGATGTAGAAAAGCTTGGGCCTTTGCAATTGCCTACCCTTGAAAATGTCTATTGTTGAAAAAAATAAAAATAAAATTTTCCCTGATCAAACAAATTAAATGCCTATGTATGAAAATACAACCTTGGTAGTTTCTATCATGAAACTATAACATTGATGTAAATTTTAACCTATGATTAATTTTTCTGGCTGTAACTAATCCCATTTTATGTTTGGTTCTTTTAAAACATCTCTATTTTATCTTAATCATCTAATATTTTATAATATATTCATGCTTCTTTTATTAAATTAGAATCAAACATTAATTTTCAATCATATTAAATATATTAAACATCATCATATAATAATAATTAATAATTATTAACTAGTATATATATATTTAAGATAACGTATATAAAATACATCGAAAGATATGAACTGTCTATTTTTTTATTAACAAACTTAAAATAAATAAAAAATTATTGTCTGATTTATTAGATGGAAAAAATAAAAATTATTTTAGTTAAAAGAATGAAAATAGAATGTTGTGATACTGTCCATTTAAAAAATTGAAAAAATCAATAAAAAATCATTGCACATAAAAGTAGAATGTAGATTTTAGTTTTTCTTTCACAAATTTGTTGACCACCTATATGTTGTGTTGCCATTGTAGAGTTATGTCTATATATATCTTTAAGATAATTTATATAAAATATGTCGAAAGATATCGAGTCTATTTTAAAATAATCTACATATCTATTTTTTTCGATTAGCAAATTTAAAATAAATAAAAAATCATTGTATGACTTATTGTAAAAACAAAAAATATTGTAGTCAAAAGAATGAAAATAAAATGTTGTGATAGTGTCTACTTTAAATAATTGAAAAAATCAATAAAAAATCATTGCATATGAAAATAGAATATAGATTTCTAGTTTTCATTCACGACCAATGTTGTGATAGTGTCTACTTTAAATAATTGAAAAAATCAATAAAAAATCATTGCACATGAAAATAGAATATAGATTTTTGATTTTCATTCACGACCACCTGTTATTGTAGAATTACATTTATCGATGTAATGTTGTAACTATTGACGTAATTAAAAATAGATATATTATTTAAATTATATTTAATATATAATATACTTATTAATTAAATAATTATGAAATATATTATATAATATTAAATTTAATTTTAATAATGTATTTAAATAATTGTTTTAAGTTCAAAGTAATTTTGATTTAGTCGGAAGACAAAAAAAATTAAAGTTAAAAGATTTAACTAGATTTAACTAGATTTAACTCTTGCCATATGACACTGACTGGGGGAGAGGAACTAGATGTAACGGACAAAAAGGATTTAAGACTGGGGCCCCAAATCATGCACAAAGTCAAGTCCTTGGTTAAGCGTATTCACCACGTAAGTACCTACTTCTGTTGACGTTTTCTGATTAGATAATCGAGTCGTTCAAATGCTACCATGATTTTTCAAATGAGATACCTCTGTAGTGACTGAGTTTCCTCTCTCATAGATGAGCAATGCCAGTGTCTGCAATCCTTTCCCTTTTAACTTCAATACAATCGCCTACCCATCACTCAATGTCTCGTTTTAATCTCCTTTATACCTTCATTGTCTATACCCTTTTACTCCATTGTTCGCTATGCACAAACCTGAATTATACTTATTGCAAAAACAATCAAACATGTGGCAGTAAAGAAATCCCAAATCGACTGTGAAGAGAACGGATATTCGATAATGGAAATTGGAAGCCAGAAGTACAGAGTCTTAGAGTTTTTTCCTGAGAATCAGACTTCAGAAATTGTCGAGGGCACGAATTTCCAAAATTGTTCATCGTCATATTATCTCAAGTTCAACGAAGATGCAATCCAAGCCTTAGTCGGACTCTTCGATCAATTCCAACGACGGAACATCAGTCTACGAGTATATGAGTGCGGTATGCAATGTGTACTACCTGGCCTCGAGTTTCCAGGATGTGCTTTTAAATGGGTAACTGTTGAAGAGGTATCAGCCCGTTGGAATATAAAAGAGGAACAATACCGTAAATGTGGCAATTGCGTTTCAAGCGGTGGGATGTGTGGATTTAATATTTCCGATTCAAACCAGTTCCTTTGCTTTTGCGAGGATGCACCCCATCAAGCCACATGTTCACCAGGTATTTGGTTCAAATCTCTCTATATTTGCCTCTAAGTACCCAATTAAGTTTAGTTGCCTTGCAATTTGAAAACAAAAAATGGGAAATTGGATCATCTATTAGTTAGTTAAATGGAAATTATTTTTCGCATCTGATTACCATTTCACATATTTAAACAGGCAAGAGCGCAAATCATGGAACAATAACAAATCGTGGAACAATAGCAGGTAAAGGGTAAGGAACCTTTTTTTGTGAGTTTTAAAAATCTTCTAATTTTCTTTCATGGTAGAGTTACTAATCTATATTACTACGCATCAATTCCAGGCATAGCTACTGGGGCAAGTGCTTTAATAATTATAGTAGTACTATTGCTTATGAAGGCCGTCTATCGAAAGAGGTCATCCTTCTTTAAAGGGATCAAAACTTCAGGGTCTATTTGGAAAGTGGAGAATTTTCTGCAGAGTTATAGTTGCCAAATGCCGACCAGATATTCCTTCTCTCAGCTAAAGAAGATCACTAACAACTTTGCAGATAAATTGGGGGAAGGAGGATTCGGTGTGGTTTATAAAGGAAAGCTCCCTAGCGGTTTTCTGGTGGCCGTCAAACTTCTTGATCAATCAAGACAGAGTGAGAGCCAGTTCATGAACGAGGTCGCAACTCTGGGAACCATTCATCACGTTCATTTGGTTCGGCTGATGGGTTATTGTTTTGAAGGATTCAGAAGTGCGATTGTATATGAGTATATGGCCAATGGATCCCTAGAAAAGTTTATATTTCAAGGTAAAGAACAGGAACAGATGCTGAATTGGGAACAATTGTATTCAATTGCTTTGGGTGCAGCTCGTGGAATTGCGTATTTACACCAAGATTGTAACAGGCGCATCATCCATTTTGACATTAAGCCTCACAATATATTACTGGACGCAGATTTCACACCCAAGGTAGCTGATTTTGGTCTGGCTAAACTGTATGGGAAAGGCGACGACCACGTATCAATTACGGCAACGAGAGGAACGCCAGGATATGTTGCGCCAGAGCTGTGGTCCAGAAATTTGGGACCTGTAACAGACAAATCAGATGTTTACAGTTTTGGAATGTTATTACTGGAGATAGCCGGAAGGAGGAAGAACATTGACGTGCAGGTGAGTCGTTCAAGTCAACTGTATTTTCCGGAATGGGCGTTCAAATTGATAGAGAGTGGGGAGTTGGAGAAGAAGATGAGAGAAAGAGGCAGAGGCGACATAGAAAAGGAAGATGAAGAGAAGGTAAGGAGAAAGACAAAAGCAGGACTTTGGTGTATTCAATACAATTCCAATGACCGACCGTCTATGAGCAGGGTTGTACAAATGCTGGAAGGAAACGGTGATGACGTAAGCAATCCTCCATTACCTTTCAATTCCTCCCCTCCTCGTGGAGCGCCATTGTCATCTTCCACCGGAGAATCTTCATCCATGGTATAGAGACACAAAGAGCACTTGGACGATTATCCATTTGGAAATGAGATGGTGTGGTGAGTCATCTCCCTTATATGGAAGTAGTTATTATAGGATTCTAATGTAAGGACCCATCCTTTTAATATAGAAATAATTATTATATAACTCTAATGTAAATAGCCATCTTCATCATTTGAAAATAAATCATTCACGAGTATAAATATTTTTGTCTCTTTCTAAGTTTCTATGAGAAGGGCCATACTCTCTCTTTCTTAAAATCTCGATTGTACTTTAAATTATTTTATTTACTATCATTAAATTTTTTTTATGTATTTATGTGTTTGTATCAATATTGATATTTAGCAAATTAATAACATAAAATATTACAAATATTAGTATCTAATTTTAAATCATTGAAGGTAAGGTGAGAATTTATTGCACATATTTCATGTCAACATAATCAAGGATCACAGAGAAACCATACAAATGGCATAGATTAACAAGAGATTATGAATTGTCATATAATTATACAAATACCTTAACATTATTTTACTAACAATATAATACATGGCAATGGCATCTAGTTATAGGACCAAAAAATAAGTTAAAAATAAATGTTATATTTTATGTTACTATTATTATGAACTAGAATCGAAAAACTAAGTGCCAACCACCAACTCATTATTATAACTTCTCTAATATCACCACACATAATAATGAATCACTAAATTATAAATAAATGATGATAATATATTATCGTAACATTTGTATTTTAAAATGATAAAATATAAACTTTTTTAAAAAATATTCATATATCTATTTTTTGAGAATAAAATTTTATATATATATATATATATATATGACCAATTACTACCAATTTTGTTGTTGTTACATGATCTGTTAATCTTAAGAATGATCTATTGGCCAGATTATTTAATATTTATGGTTTGAATCATGAATTGTTCTTTTTAAGATCTTAAGAGTGTTATTAACAGCATAACTATCAAAACATTCTAGCTAAATTCAAAAGTTAAGTCTAGATGGGCAATAACTCTATATTGGATGAGGAACCCTCGCAAGACTATAATACCCTTTATATTTTTTTTTTATTGAATTAAAGATGAAGAGGTCACAATTGGGGAACTTATCCCCATCTCCAAAGAAATTTGAATAAAACAATCAAGTATTTAAAATGTGACAACTTGCCACTATATCACATGCATATATGCTTGTCACATAATTTTTGAGTTAGATTTTTAAATTGACATTCATAATCTTATTATTAAAGAGGTGATTACCACTTATTTTTAAAATGTATTGTTTAATCTAAAAAATTAAAAGAGGCAGGGTAGCAAATAGTTGCTTGTATGTTAATGTTGAAAATATGTGCAAACATGTTTTAAGTTTAAGTCATTCTTTGTTACTACACTTTTGATAATTTGGAAAAAAACTCTTATCTTTTCCATAAGATGCATTTTTTTATGGATAAAATGAGTTACAAGATATTAGAATATTTTATCTTAACCATTTGATTATAGGTTGAAAAAATGTGCAATTTAACTATAAGCTTCCTTTAGCTAAGATGCCATGAATAGGAAGATCCATTTCGAACATGGCCCTCACTATACCTCTATTTTGACAAAGTCGGATAAAGATTGAACTAACTCTTTGCACTCAACATATACCTTAAAAACAATTTATCTTCATGGATGTTATACATCATCATCCTCACCAATTGATCTTATCTAAATACTTTTTAGGACATGGATATTTTTTAGTGATAGATATGTAAAAAATAACTCTAGTATTGAGCATATGGATTTTACTTCTAAAATTTAGTGATATTTGAACACTAATCACAATGAAATAAATGATACTGAGGAGTTCATAGACCACTAGATTATGTTTGAAAACTTATATAGAAATATTTTTATATCGACTTGGAAAAATAAATGGTGTAACATATCATGCCAACATAAATTATGTATGCCACATTACACCATAAATACTATAACACATCTTGGAAATAATAGTTTTTCTTTATTAATTTACAATCACTTCATTTGAAAAAATTAAAATACATCAATTATTTACAAATTTATGTGTAATTGATGTGACAAATGTATTGATATGGAGTACCTCTTAAAAGAAACAAGTTTTGGGTTCAATCCCCAACTATTTTTTTCTGACTTGATCCCATTATATAAACATTGGTATTATGCTTTATACCCTTAAACAAGGAGTAAAATATCAAATATCATAAATAGTATAATCCATACCAAAAAAATCCCTATATAAGAACTAAGGAAAAGAAGTTACTTAAAAATAAATTATCCCCAAATATCCCTTTTTAACATGAGAATGAAAATTAGTCTTGTTGTTGACTTGTTGACCTTTAATGGAGGGGATGTTCTACTTTTTTTTATTTTTTTCATGATCCAAACATCATAAGTGTCATGTGAAGTTTTTAGAAGAAGGAATTTGCAACCCCATAATTTAGAATAAGTATTCACTTTAGAAATGTTAGAAGAGTAAGGCCCACTTTTCACAAAATGATTCTATGAAGGAATTGTTTTTCTTGGAAGTGAAGAGGACTCTAAAACCTTGAGAGTGGAAACCATAGGAGATACTAGAGAATTTAAAGAAATTTTATCCAAAAAAGCTTCTAATAGATCATCCTCATCATTAAAGAAAATCTCTAAATATCATGGCTCTAACCCAATCCACCAAGTGCCTTGCCTCATAGAGGCCTTATGATGAACCAAGTAAGAGGTTTTCAAATAATTTGTGGTCGAGTGGCTTGTACAATAACACAATAAATATCTAAAGGTAATTACTTCATAGTCAAGTTGCTACAATCATGTTAGCCAAGTTCTTACAAAAAAAATCTAGCAAATTATTTCATAAATCAAAGCCAACAAGAATTCTTGCAAAGGCAAAACCTTGAGCGTGGAAGCCATATGAGATACTAGAGAATTTAAAGAAATTTTATCCAAAAATGCTTCTAATAGATCATATTTATCATAATTAAAGAAAATCTCTAAATATCATGGCTCTAACCCAATCCACCAAGTGTCTTGCCTCATAGAGGCCTTATGATGAACCAAGTAAGAGGTTTACAAACAATTTGTAGTCGAGTGGCTTGTACAATAACACGGTAAATATCTAAAGATAATTCTTTCATCTAGTCAAGTTGCTACATCAGAATCATATTAGCAACTCTTACAAAAAAATCTAGCAAATTATTTCATAAATCAAAGCCAACAAGAATTCTTGCAAAGGTAAAATGACACATCAATCAATTCAAATTCAAGGGATATATTTTAAGTTCCCAAAATAATTTCTAATAAAGAAAATATAATTTGAGATATCATAAAATAAATAAAAGGTTCAAAGTTCTTACCCATGGGAGAAATAATTTTTTTTTACAGTTATTGTGATTTTAAACCTAAGAAACACATATCCTAAAATCATATGCCTCCTTTGTTTAAGGCATTTCTATCTAAAATAGATTTATAAGCTAGCAATTATACCCATAGGTTCAATGGGCACGTTGATAATAATTTTCCATAATCAAATCGTTAATTACATAAAAAATTATACAAAATGAATCTAGTTTATTAAATCCATTATATGTAGGATAAGATTAAGTGAAATAAGTTTTATTACAAAATCTTTTGATGGGGTGCCACTTTTTGGAGTGTGACCTGCGCTTCAGCTGGAGTGTGATAATGAAACCAAGATGCCTCTAATTTCTAGAGATGACTTTTCTTCCATCGCGTAGAACTACCATTCACTCACGCAATGACTTCAGAAGTCTCTAGTGATTATTGCGGAAAATGAGTGCAGTATAATTACTGTAGTCAGTATATTTCATGTATTGTATTTCTATTTCAGTGTCTGGTGCATGCCGTAGACAAGTAGGAAATGTAAAGTTTTAATACAACATGATGTCTTTTCCATTGGATGAAGAACTAGGGCCCTGGGATCGTTATCTAAAAGAGTAATTGGACTTATATGGTTATGTGTGTTGCCGTGGTGTTGAAGCCATGTGTGCTGATTACATGCATCTTCGAGTATCTTTAGAATGATGTTGTTTGAAGCTTTGAATGTTGAAGTATTGAGGATTGTTGGGTTGTTGGGTCAGATTATGTTGTTAAAGCTTTGAATGTCGATCCTTTAAATTGTGTCATGATTAAGGCCACGTGCATGCTTATCTTACACAAAGGTGATTAATTAAGTAGGAAATGTAAAGTTTTAATACAACAGATTGTCTAGGCCATTGTATTATTGGAATGATGTTGTTTGAAGCTTTGAATGTCAAAGTATTGAGTATTGTTGGGTCAGACAATGTTGTTGAAGCTTTGAATGTCGACCCTTTAAATTGTGGCATGACTAAGGCCACGTGCATGGTTATCTTTCACTATATTACACAAAGATGATTTATTATGTCAAAGACGTTTTTTATATGAAATAGACATTTGTTTTTTGAAATCAATGGTTAAGAATTGAAAAGGATGGAAGATGAATTATTCTCAACTACCATTCTCTATTTTTTATTTTTAAAATGATTTAACAATTTAAAAGTAGATCATTTATTTTAAAAACAAAGAAAAGAAAAAAAATTGATAAGATTGAAATGAAAAATAGAATTATATTTTAGTAATATTTCAATTCTAATAACTTTCTTTCTCTTTTTTTAAATGATTGGATTTTTGTTCTAAAAACAAAATAAAAAAAGTTGATAAGATTAAAATGAAAAATAAAATTATAGTTTATTAATTTAATTCTAATAAATTCAACATTAATTTTACTTTTTTATTTAATTATTTATTAACTTAACAAATTATTATTTATTAACTTAATAAATTATTATTTATTATTAATTTTTTTTAATTACTATTTTTAGTGATATTTGCATCTTAATATATTAGATTTTGCATTTAGTTTATGCTATTTTAATTTTATTTTACACTTAAATTTTAAATTTATTTTAATTATTTATGTCTTTTTATGCAATTAAAAAAATAATTAATTATTAGAATTGATTTAATTTATAATTAAATAGAAAAGGTAAAAAAATATTCAATCAAAGAACATTCCAGAACACAACTAGCAGGAGACAAAAGCCAAAGGCAACAAGTCACATCCAACCGCCAAGAACCACTAAACAAAAACCACCCACCCAAGAAAACCAAAACCCAATCAAGGACCACTCATCCTCCTTAAGCAAACTTTGCAATTTATGAGCACATTCACTAGGAAGTTTCTCTCACTAATCCATCTTCCAATCATCCCTAAACTTTGAAGCCCATTTAGATAGACAATCAACCACATTGTTCCATTCCCTAGGAATATGAACAAATAATACCATCTCAAGCGTGCTACACAACTGGTGAATCTGTCGCACGATAGAAGACAATTGCCAATTCACCCCATCAATTTTCTACTTGTTTAATAGGTTAATCACGATTTGTGAATCAGATTGACAAATGATCATGTGCTTGCCAAGGGAACAAGATTTGTTAGCACAACAAGAATATCCAAAGCCTCCATGAGGTTATTAGTCTGGATACCACGATACTTGGAGAAGAAGAAGAGGACGGCCCTAGAACTATCACTCCCTAAACCACCAACACCAGCATAACTCAGATTTCACCTAGAAGAGCCATCAATATTAATTTTCAAAATCCCAATAGGAGGTAGAGATCATCTACCTTCTCTCTAAATTTTCCTTTTGGGGCATCTCCTTCCAATGGAACAAGCCTTCTTCGAGCTAAGACCACTCAGACCCAGACCTAGAAACACCTTAGCCTCCTCAGCATACAGGGGAGCACCAACATCACACTTAGTTGAAATAGTCTCCTAAAGCATACTAAGAATGTGTTGCCAAACTTGGGCAACCACCAACTTTTTATCTTGGAAAATCCTACAATTATGCTCCAGCCAAATCTTCCAAAGAATGCATGAAGGCCCTACAGCCCACGCCATCTAGAGAGAGAAAGATATTGCAAGGGGTCTCCTCAAGGACCTTCAGAACTCAAAAGGGATAAAGCATGCACATAGGGGTGCCTCCAAACTACCTACCATAAATGTTAGATAGCTCAAGAGGAGCATTGGAAGAAAAGATGTGAAGAAGAATCCTCACTACTACCACATAGAAAACAAATAGATGGCCCTTGAAAACCCCTCTTCAAAAGGTTGTCCCAAGTAATACATCTATCTCGAGCCACTAACCAAAGGAAAAATTTGCATTTGGGCCACGCAAACTTGTTTCAAGCATACTTCCACCAAGGGATTTCATCCCCCAATATTTCCTTTTGTCCAATTCTTGGTACCCAGGTGCAACTCAATAAACCCCTTTAGGATCTGGGGCCCAGGCCAAGGCATCCCTTTGCTGTAAAAAGAAAAAAAATTCTCTCTGCTAAAATCTTACCTAGCTCGGTACATTCCACATCCGAACCCCCAGGAGGCCAAATGTGATACCCTTTCCATTTGAGCACCTCTCCCTATCCCAATCACTAACTTTCATCCATCTAGCATCCATAAAAAGAGAGCCCAAATTTTGTAGATGAGGATAAGATGTGAACAATGTGGGGTAGCCATCCCAGGAATCAAGCCAAAAAAGAGCATCATCCCCCTTGTGACAGATCCAAAAAAGGCCTTGCTTGATCAAACTAGCACCTCTTTTTACAGTATCCCAAATCATAGACCCCTTAGCCTCCAGAGGGTAGCAGGGAATGTTTTTCTCTGAAGCACCCCACAAATATTTGGCCTTGAGGATTTTATCCCAGCTTTGATCTTAACTAATACACCAATGCCAGTAAAGCTTGGCTACCAAAGCCTGACTAGTAATGGTTGTCTTTCGAAGACCCAAGCCCCCTTGTTGGATAGGCCTACAAATAGAGTCCCACTTAACCAGACTCCACTTCTTGGAATTCAAACTGCCAAACCAAAGAAACTATCTAGAGAGTGCTTCAAGCTCTCTAATGAAGCTCGCATGAGCAACTTGAACCATACATCTGTAGAGGGGAAGCACCTAGACCACAGCCTTTAGGAGAATAATCCTCCCAACAAAGGATAACCACCGACAGGTCTAGTGATTGACATAACCCTTAAACTTCTCCAAAATATGCTACCAAGTCCTTCATGGCATAGGGTACATGGAGAGGGGAACTCCCAAATACATAAAAGGAAGATTACCAATCTAAAATTTGAGAATGCGAGTAATTTGAGATTGAATTTATTTAAGTGGAGGAGTGTTGAAGAAAAATAAATATGACTTTCATTCATTAATCTTCTAACCCAAAGCAGCTAGATAAATGTCCAAATCCTACTTGAAGTTGCTTACTTCCCTGATTTTGGCCATACCCATAAGGAAAACTTGTCATCCATAAATTGCAGATGGGTCTATGGAGTCAAGCCATCTCCCCAAGACCAATCCTAAATCAACCCTTGACTCAAAAAGTTTTTAAGAAGTCTGCCCAAACCCTTGACCATAATAATAAAGAGATAAGGAGACAAGGGTTCACCCTGCCTAAGACCCCTAGAAGCACCAAACAAAGAAGAGGGCACACTATTAATCAACACAAAATACGATACCGACATGACTCAACTCATCACCCAATTAATCCAATCCTCCACAAACCCAAACACACATAGAGTCTTGCAAAGAAAGGATCATCTGAATCGATCATAAGCCGTAGCCATATCAATTCAAAAAACATATCCTTCTCTTTAGAAACCTCCATGGAGTGGATAGCCTTAGCTACAATCACAACACTATCCTGAATATGTCTACTAGCCATAAAACCCCCCGCTCCTCTGAAATAAGATTATTCAACCAAGGCTCAGTTGAATCTCTCAGCAATCAACTTAGCAATGATCTTACAAAGAACATTAAACAGAGCGATTGGTCAAAAAATATCAAAAGAATTAGCACCCTCACATTTGGGAATAAGAGACAAGAAGGTTGAGTTAGATCTTTCAACATTTGTTTACTATCCTAAGATTCATGCACCACCTCCAAAAGATCCCATTTTATAATCTCCCAAAACTTTTGAAAAAACTTAACAGGAAATCCATCCAAGCCCAGAGCCCTACCTTTTTTCATGCTGAAAATAATCTCCTCCAACTCATCAAGCGAAATGGGTTAAGAAATTTCAACGTTGGCTTCATAGGAGACCATAGAAGGGATACAAGCCAAGACCTAATCCACTTTTTCCAAATCCTCAGGAGCATGGACTATAAGAATAAAGCATACAAGTACCTAATGGCCTCCTGGGAAATATCATGAAAAGAAGATAGTTGAGTACCCTAAGAAGACATAATAGAGGAAATTAGATTCCCATGTCCCCTAGCAATGAAAAAGTTGAAAAAAAGGTAGTATTCCTGTCTCCCTCTTGCAACCAATCAATTCTTGATTTTTACTTCCAAAACAACTCCTCCTATAATTCCCATTTAGCTTACTTCTCCAAAGCTCCCGCTTCAACCTTAAGTGGCTCCTGAGTGATACCTTGGTCTCTATTCTACCTACAAATAATATCCAACTAGTTTTGAGCTGCATATTTTTACTTAAAGACATTCCCAAAGCATTCCATGTTCCACTCCTTTTTAAACTAGAATTTCACAAAATGGAGCCTTTTAACAAACGTGTACATGGTTGTCCCATCTGAAGGAAGACCATCAGACCACCAAACCTTGACAAGGTCTTGTAGAGAATCCTGTCATGTAGCCACATTAACTAAAATTTGGAGGGGTTCTTGACAATTTCTTGACCTTGCGCAAAACAATTTATGGGCTAGTGATTTGAGCCATGCCAGTCAAGGATTTTGGAATTGGAAATCCACTAGTTGCCTAACCAAAAACTAGAAACCAAAAACTTGTCCACCCTCTCAGAGATAGAGTCCACTCCACATCTCCTATTACTCCAAGTAAACAAACCATTGAGGGGATTCATATCAATCAAATTCAGATGGGTTAAACAAAAGCTAAATAGAGATGAAGAGGGCTCTAAATGATCCAATCCACCTCTCTTCTCCTCAAGATTAAGGATAGAATTAAAATCCCCAGCTACAACCTAAGGAAACAAGGGAGCTAAAGATCTCATATACCTTAAATGATCCCACAAACTAGCATTACCGGGCATAATAGTAGGAGCATAAACATTAGAAAATAGCATGATTTCTCCAAAATCAAAGCTTGAAGCTCAATCATGGATAGAGAAGATCTACTCACAATCCACCATAAGGGGGGGATCTTTCACATGTCCCAGAAGCAAACAATCCCATAGCACTACCCTGAGCACCAATGCACTGATATTGACCATGCCATGAAAGCTTGGATGAAATCTTATCCATACCCTCTAGAGACAACATAGATTCCTAGATAAAAACAATATGAAGGGAATGAACCTTAATCATTTCCCATACATCATTTTGTTGAGGGATGTTTCTCAAACCCCTTGCATTCCAACATAGAACAATCATTTATGGGGTCTAGACAAATGGGAATCAAGAGGTTTAACAGAGCCCAACTCCACCAAATTCTCACCCATAACCTTGATCTTGTCTTGATCTTTCTTCCTCCCAGCCTTGGAAGGCTTCTCTATATTCCCCTTAATTTTTTTCTAGTGAAGACCCAAAGAAGAAGAAACTTGAATGTTCTTACCAGAATCCTAAATTGTACCCAAAGTTTGTGAGTCCATACAATCATTAAAGGGGATAGACTCCCCCTCTAGCCCTACTAGAATGATTAGTAAAATAGAAGATTTTGAGGCATGACCAAGAGGAACCAAAGCCCCTGGCTCCACACTGAAATTGTCACTCCCATCCTTATGAGAGACCAACTTCTCCACCTCATAGAAATTATCAGTAGGAACAACCTTAATCAGGCTCATCACTTGCTAGTCTAGGTCCTCTAGGGCCTCAAAGTGGTTGAAACTTGCATCATCCTATTTTTCCTTAAGGGTTTTTTTTTCCTCATCCCTTATTATGAGATTTTACTAAGACAAAACCCTCCTTATTTGTTTCCCCTTCAAACATAGGGGCTTTTCCTTTCTCCTTCAAAGGGTTTGCATGAGGAGGCATCCTAGTAGAAGCCCCACTAGAAGATGAATCAAGGGCCTTAAGTTTAGGACACTTTAGCTAAAAGTGACCATATTCATGGAAAATTCTACAAGGAAAAGGCAGAGTTTCATAGTCCAACTATTGAATCCACGATGTGGATCCAAATTTAAGTTCCAACAAATTAGGTAGCAGGTTGTTTAGATCAATCTCCACATAAATACAAGCCAAAGAAAGAGCCCTCCATTCTAATGTCTGTTGTGATGGCCCCATTGAATTACCAAGTAAAAGTGTAATACTATGCAAAATATCATTCCTCCAGTATTCAATCAAAATCTAAGGAAGACTTACCCAAATTGGAACCCACGTTAGAAGCACTTCGACTAGATTAAATCCAATGTGCCAAGGTTTCAAGAACAATCCTACTTGATTGTAAAAATAGGGCCATCCTTCAAAATCCTTATTACAGTCAGTAATACATGAAAAAACCACTATGAATACCCATTTTCCAATTGCAAAACCTCCATGTCTCCCTCTGGGTTCCAGGTTTGTTGAGCCCAAGACTCTAGAGACAAGAGAGAAACTTTGATCCCATGATTTTACAAATTAGAGCATGATTTATATAGTAAGCAACATCCTCAACAATAGATTATGGTTGGATAACCAAAACTGGGTGAGTCTCACTCCTGGGTAGGAAACCATTCACTTTCAAAATCTAAGACAATCCACCATACGATGAACCCAAACCATTTGAAGCAATATGCATAAAATCAACATCCATATTTTAACTATTTGGGGAGAAATGAACCCCCATAACAACATCCAAAAAATACATGAAGGCAGATCCTGTAGGAAAATCCTTCAATTCCATAAAAACAAAGCCCTGAGCACTTGACACAAAACCCAAACCCAAACCCAAAGCAAACAAGCACCTGAAATAAAATGTAAACCCTTGAATATCAAAACAACCCCACCCCACCATGTAGATCACATCAAACGCAACTCAAAATCCCTGCCTAAAAGCATGAATGAGCATTGCCTTACATGTAGGTTGCAACCAAGAGGGCCACAAACCTGCACAAAACCTTACCCGTGTACACAACCTTCATTATCCTCCCATCCTAATTTAATTTATGATTAGTTGTCTTATTAAAATTTTAATTATTGTAGAATAATATATTTTGAATTTTTATTTTAATTTATATAAAAAATAAATTTAAAACTTAAAATAAAATTAAAAGTTAGAGAGAGAGAGAGAGAAAATAACTTTTGATTAGTCATTTCGTGTCAACAATCCAAGGATAACATGTGACCCTAGGGAGTTATGCTTAAGGTAGCATGCCATTTGATTAAGGAAATAATAATTCATCTTTAAGACCTCTTTAGTGTACCCATTGCACACTTAATGAGGAAAATAGATAAAGAGAAAAGAGAGGGGAAGAGAGAGAGGGATAAAATATAGAGGCAAAGGGAGAAAAAAGAGAAAAAATTAGATATAAATAGAGAGAGAGGTAGAGATAGGGAGATATATATAAAGAGAGAGAGAGAGAGAGAGAGAGAGAGAAATGGGAAAAGAGAGAGATAGAGCTCTTTATATCTTTGTCTCCCTCTTTATCTCCATGTTTCTCATTATCTATCAATATCTCTTCCTCTATCTCCCCTATTTTTCTCTATATTTTTTTTCCTTCTATCTTTCTTTATTTTACCCTCTATTTATTTCCATCTCCCTATCTCTCTTATTCTCTATTGATAAACCTATTTCTCTCCCCCCCCTCTCTCTCCCTCTCTCCCTCTTTATCTCCCTCTACCTCTATCTATATATGACTTCATATCCCTAATTTTCTATCTTTCCATCTCCCCCTCCCTTATTCTCTCTCTGTCACTCCCTCTTTCTATCTCTATTTCTTCCTCTCCCTTATATTCTTCTCTCCTTACATCTCCCCCTCTCTCCTGTTGGAAAATGTGCCTTAACTTGTTGGATTGGAACTTCCCTTAAAGCTTTTCATTTTTCCCTCTATCGGCCTAAATGTCGTGCAATCACTAAAAACCAGAACTTTGGAACCACCAGTTGGGAGTTGTGAAGTTTTGGAAATGTCTGACATACTGACCGCAAAGACAAGCAAATTGCAAGATCATGGAAAGTTAGAACTTTGGAACCTTATGTCACGAGTTGTGAAGTTTTGGAAATCTTTGACTTACCGATAGCTATGGTGGTTGGCCAATGACAGTGACATGGAGTCAAGTTGGTTGTGGGGACTGTGTAGTTATTAGTAAAACGGCATCAGTGTATCAGTTGAAGGTGATTTGATTGGTGGTTGTGCTTAAAAAAATCCAATGGTGCTCGCTAACCCTATGGCACTTGTGATGGGTCCCGACAAACTCCTGCAAGGTGTGTGGGATTGGCTATGCGGTGTGCGTTTGCTAATTGGGTGACTTGGCATTTGTTGACTTGGTAAGTTTTGAAGAGTGTCTTGGTGGGACTCGATTGATGCTGAGGTGGAAAGTGATTGTTGGTTTCTGACTGTTGACGATTGGTTTAGTAGGTTGAAATGGACATCAAAGAAGATACAAGTTTTTTTATAGTTATGTGTTTGTGATGGTTTGTGTATAGTTGAAATGGTTAGTTTTCTAGAACTAAAGTGGTCATGGATGGATTTCAAATTTATGCTTTTGTTGTTTTTCTTTCCTGACATGTGGGACCATCTGGTAATGGCTATTGGAAGTACAACAACCACCTTTAAAATGGAAGATATGGGTGCTTTGCTGCTATCAGAAGAAATGCAGAGGAAATCTTCTGAGATGGCCAAGGAGGCCCTTACTGTTAAGGTTAGATCAAAGGAGAGAGGAAAGAAGAAGGACAAGAAGTCTAAATCCAAATTTGAAGGGAGATCAAAGTCTCCTGGAAAGAAGTCCAAGGTGAAGTGATGGAATTGTGGGCTAAAGTTGGTCATATCCAAAAGGAATGTAAAGAGGAGAAAAAGAAGAAGAGGAAGAACAACTCTTCAGATAATGATTCTTCTCAGAGCGATGCAGATGCCTTCATTGTATCCTTAGCAACCCAAGCATCAAAATATTTTTGGTTGATTAGATCAGGGGAATCTTTTCACATGACATCACATAGAGATTGGTTCATGAAGTATGAAAAGTATGATGGTGGAAAGGTGTACCTGGCAAGTGATTCATCTCTTGAAATTGTTGGCCAAAGAAGATTGAGAATCTAATTTCTTGATGGAAGAATCAAAGGAATTGATGGTGTAATGGACATACCAGGTCTGGCTCAAAATTTTCTTTCTATTAGTAAGTTGAATGCTGTTGGCGTGCAAGTTACATTCTCGAGTGGTGGCTACAAAATGACTAGAGGCTCAATGGTGCTGGCTAAGGGGGAACATATAGACAATTTGTACAAGTTGGATGCACATGTTGTTCAATGTAATAGCATATCTGTAAAGTCAAATAAAGTTGCTAGCATGGGGAAGGAGAAAAATGTTCCTCTAGGTGTAAACTCTTTGGAGGTGAAACTCCCAGTAGAGAAAACCATGCTATGGCATCATAGATTCATTCACATAGGAGAAAAGGGCTTGAAAGCCTTGAAAGGTAAAACCTGGTAGAAGGGCTTGTTGATTGTAACCTTGAGTTTGAATTTTGCGAACATTGCATTTATGGAAAGCAACACTATGTTTCATTTTACTCGATTCCTTATGAGTCTTCTCGCATACTAGATTATGTTCACTCTAATGTATTTGGCCTAGTAAATGTTCCTTCGTTATTGAAATCTAAATATTATGTTTCTTTTATTGATGATTATTCGAGAATGGAATTTTTGTACTTTCTTAAAAGAAAATAATTAGTGTTCAGTCATTTTAAAGAGTTTAAAAACTTGGTAGAAAATCAGACTGGAAGGAAAATTAAATGTTTGAGGATGGATAATGGTGGTGATTTTTGTTCTACAAATTTTGAAAGGTATTGCAAATACCATGGGATTAAAAGGCATAAAACTACACTTTACACTCCATAGAAGAATGGAGTTGCTGAAAATTTAAATAGGACGTTGATGGAAAGGGAGAGAAGTATGTTGAGCAGTGTTGGTCTAGAGTAGAAGTTTTGGGCTGAAGTTGTGGCTACAACATGTTACTTGATTAATCGTTCACCTAGTTCAACTCTTGTTGACAAAACACCTATGGAAGCGTGGTCTACTAAGAAGCACTCTCTAAGACATATTCATGTCTTTGGCTATGAGGCATATACATACGTGCCGAATGAGAAAATATCTAATTTGGAGAACAAAGTTGTTAAATGTGTCTTTGAACATTGGCTATGTTATTGGCGTGAAAAGATACAAGCTTTGGAATCTTGTTACTGAGAAGGTGTTGTACAACAGAAGTGTAATATTTTGTGAGATGAAACCTTCTACAATTGATCTACAATCAGAGATGAAAGATGATAAGAATAAAGTAGTTGAGATTCCTCTAACTCTAGATAAAGAGGAACTATGAATTCAAAGTGTACCTGAATCTGAGGAGAGTTCTGAACAGGAAGAAGAACCACAACCTCAGCCTCAGCCTGTGAGGAGGTCTACACGGGAGAAGCAAAAACCTGATAGATATGGATTTTCCATGTTGGATTTGAGTTATGCCTATGCTTTGATTACTAGCATTAATGAGCCTAGGATTGTAAGGGAGGATATTAATATGTCTGATTCAAATTCCTAGTTGGAAGCAATGAATGAAGAAATTGCATCATTGAAGAAGAATGAAACCCGGGATTTGGTACCTTTGCTTGAAGGGTGAAAATCTGTTGGCTACAAATGGGTATTTAAGAAGAAAATTGGTCTGAATGGCAGTGTTGAGAAGTATAAAGCTAGGTTGGTCGTGAAAGGTTATTCCTAGGTGGAGGTAATTGATTATGGAGAAATATTTTCTCCTGTAGCTAAGCTAACATCTATCAAATTTCTATTGTCACTTGCAACTGCATATGACTTAGAGGTTGAGCAGATGGATGTGAAGATAGTGTTTCTTCATGGAGATCTGGAAGAAGAGATTTATATGTCCCAACCTGAGCACTTTCTTGAAAAAGGTAAAGAAAGTCTTGTTTGCAAGTTAAAAAAATCTTTGTATGGTTTAAAAAATTCACCTAGAATGTGGTACCAAAAGTTTGACACATTTGTGTTGAAATTGGGATTTGTAAGATCAAAATCAGATCACTATGTGTACTACAAAATTAAAAATGATCATTTACTTATTATTTCCTTGTATGTGGATGATATGTTATTCTTTGGGAATAGTAAGGGTATGATTTCTGATAGAAAATCTTAGTTGTCAGCAAAGTTTGAAATGAAAGATTTAACTGCAGCAAGGTATATTTTGGGTATGGAAATCAGAAGGGATAGGGGAAGTAGAAAGCTCTGGCTCAGCCAGAGCAAGTATATTAATTTTTTCCTTGAGATATTTAGTATGACATATTGCAAGCAATTAGTTGTTCCATTGTTGTAGGGAATGAATCTATCTATTGAAGATTGTTTGAAGTCTCCTACTAAGATGGAGGACATGACCAGGGTGCCTTATAAAAGTGCAGTTGGGATTTTAATGTATAAAATGGTATGTACCAGGCTAGACATTTCCCAAGAAATGGGAGTACTTAGTTGTTTTATGGCTAATCCAAGAAGGCCACATTGGGATGTTGTGAAAAGAGTTTTCAGGTATTTGAAGGGCACTTCACAGTATGCTTTGTGTTATCATGGAAACTTGGTTGGATCATGAAGGTCTCTTAGAATTTGTGGGTATGTGGATTCTAATTGGTCAGGGGATGTTGACAGCAGAAGATCCACCAGTGGATACATCTTCATGTTATTCGGTGGTGCAATTAGTTGGATGAGCAAGCAACAAGATATAGTTGCTTTATCTACTATTGAGGCAGAGTATATGGCAGCAACACATGCCTATAAAGAATCAATTTGGCTTAGATGTTTGTGTTCTGATGTTGGTCTAATGCTAGGCAAATTACTATTTGTTATGACAGTCAGAGTGTTATTTGTTTGGTGAAAAATCTCACTTTCCATGCTAGGACAAAGCATATTGATGTTCAATATCATTTCATTCATTATATGGTGGAAGATGGAAAGGTTAATCTTGAAAAGGTGGATACTCTGGAGAATGTCGTTGATGCATTGACAAAGCCTGTAAGCACAAACAAGTATAGGTGGTGTGCCAATTCAATGGGCCTTGGGGCCTAAGACTTTCAATAACTTTGAGTTTAGAAGAAGCTAGTAAGTCTTCATCAAGTAGAAGAATGTTGGAAAATGTGCCTCAACTTTTTGGCTTGGAACTTCCCTTAAAGCTTGGCATGTTTCCCTTTATTAGCTTGAATGTTGCACGATCGCTGAAAACCAGAACTTTGGAACCACCAGTCGAGAGTTGTGAAGTTTGGAAACGTCCAACATACCGACCGCAAAGATGAGTGGATCAAAAGATTGCAAAAAGTTAGAACTTTGCAACCTCATGTCGTGAGTTGTGAAGTTTTGGAAATCTCCAACTTACCGATAGCTGTGGCGGTTGGCCAACGGCGATGACGTGGAGTCGAGTTGGCTGTGGGGACCACAGTTATAAGTAAAACATCATCAGTGTATCGGTTGAAGGTGATTTGATTGACGGTTGTGATTAAAACAATCAAATAGTGCTTGCTAACCCTATGCCCCTTGTGGTGGGTCTTGAGAGACTCTTGCGGGGTGTGCAGGATTGGCTAGGTGGTGTACATTTGCTAACTTGGTGACTTAACGTTTGTTGACTCAGTAAGTTGTGAAGAGCATCTTAGTGGGACCCGATTTATGCTGAGGTGGAAAGAAATGGTTGTTTTTGACTGTTGACATTTGGTTTAGCAGGTTGAAATGGACATTGAAGCTAATGTAGGTTTTTTGACAATTACGTGTTTGTGACAGTTTGTGTACAGTTGAAACGGTTGGTTTTCTAGAACTAAAGTGGTCATGGCTGGATGTTGAATTTATATTGTATCACTCTGCAATGAGTTGGGGTTTGATCAATTTTGGGATTGTTGGATCATTGAATTGATTTGGTAATGTTCTACATTGTATGCTATACAAGCATTGTAACAATGTGAGAACAACTATAATTGAAATCTGCTTATGACGTTGATCAGGGAATTGTATTGTTGTTGTGAATTAACACCTGAGAGTGGAGTTTGTAACTCTATATGTATTTTTTTTACTGTAATACAAAGTGACTTTACTTGGTGTGTGTGTTTTTCTCTTGTAAGGGTTTTTCCATGTAAATTTGGTGTTCAATTCTGTGTGTTAAATTATCTATTCTTTTGTTTTGTTGTTGTGCATCTTAATGATTATAACTCAAATTAAATGAAATTTTCTGCACTTCTTTCCTGAGAATTTTGCATTTGGAAGGCATTTTCGTACAAAGATTTCCTTACATCTCCCTCTCTACATATTAATCCTTATCTTCATCTCCATCTCCATCTACTTCTCCCTCTCTCTCTCTCTCTCTCTATATATATATATATATATATATATATATATCCTTCCTCTCCCTTATATTCTTCTCTCCTTCCATCTTCCCCTATCTATATATTAATCCCTCTCTCTCTCTCTCTCTATATATATATATATATATATATATATATATATATATTTCCCTCTCTATCTATATCTCCATATGTCTCTCTCACTCACATACACACACTCCCTATTCCCCTCCCTATATTTATCTCTAAATCTCTCTCAAATTCACATACACACACTCCTTGTTTCTCCCTCCCCATCTCTATCTCTATCTCTTCACCTCTCTCTATCTCTCTCCATCTCTCTATAATTTTTCTCTATCGTCTCCTTTATCTCTTACTCTTGTCCCCTTTATCTCTATCTTCCCATCTCTCTCTTTCTATCCATGTCTCTAAGTATTGAGTATTGTTGGGTTAGACGATGTTGTTGAAACTTTGAATGTCGATCCTTTAAATTGTGGCATGACTAAGGTCACCTGCATGGTTATCTTTCACTATATCACACAAAGGTGATTAATTATGTCGAAGGAATTTTCTATATGAAATAGATATCAATGGTTAAGAATTAAAAAGGATGGAAGACGAATTATTCTCAACTGTCATTCTCTATTTTTATTTTTAGAGTGATTTAACAATTTTAAAATAAAATCATGAAATTTCCATAGTCCATAATAATAGTGTGTTGATATTTTTGGATTAAAACTATGTGACAAATTTTTACATCAACTTTTCAGATCATACTCCATGATCCATCATTAGGATGCAATGCCGAAAAAGAATTGACCATGAAGTATGATCTAAAATGTTGATGTAAAAATTTCTCACACAGTTTTAATGCAGAAATATTAGCAAACTAATTTAAAAATAGACTTTTTTTATTTTAAAAACAAAGAAAAGAAAAGAAAAGAAATTGATAAGATTGAAATGAAAAATAGAATTACATTTTAATAACATTTAAATTCTAATATATTTGTTTCTCTCTTTTTTAAAATGATTTAACAATTTAAAAGTAGGCTTTTTTTTCTAAAAAAACAAGAAGAAGTTGATAATATTAAAATGAAAAATAAAATTATATTTTATTAATATTTCAATTTTAATAAATTCAACATTAATTTTACTTTTTTATTTAATTATTTATTAACTTAATAAGTTTATTATTTATTATTAATATTTTTAAATTACTATTTTTAGTGATATTTGCATTTTAAAATATATTTTGATTTTGCATTTAGTTTATGTTATTTTAATTTTTAATTTATCCTTAAGTTTAAAAAAAAAAAATTATTTATGTCTTCTTATGCAATTACAAAAAATAACTAATTATTAGAATTAATTTAATTTATAATTAAATAAAAAAGGTAAAAATTTATTCAATCAAAGAAAGTTCCAGAATACAACCAGCAAGAGACAAAAGCGAGAGGCAACAAGTCGCATCCAACTACTAAGAACTAGTGAACAACAAACCACCCACCCAAGAAAACCAGAACCCAATCAAGGACCACTCATATCCTCCTGAAGCAAACTTTGCATAGAGAGAGTTTCTTTTGGATTTAATTGTGTGCTATTTTCTTTTTTTGCATCAACATTTTGGATCACACTTTGTGGTCTACTCTCACAACTATTCATCCCGATGATGGATCATGAAGTGTGATCTGAAAAATTGATGGAAAAAAAATAGCACATCGTTAAATCCAGAAGAAACTCTCTCTATTCATTATGGACTATGGAAATATAATGTCGCAAACTTTGCAATTTATGAGCACACTAATTGGGAAGCTTCTCTCACTCATCCATCTTCTAGTCATCCCTAAACTTTGAAGCCCATTTAGATAGGAAATCAACCACATTGTTCCATTCCCTAGGAATATGAACAAAAGACACCATCTCAAGTATGCTACACAACTGGAGAATCTGTTGCACAATAGAAGACAATTGCCAATTCACCCCATCAATGTTTTTCTTGTTTAACAAGCTAATCATGATTTGTAAGTCAGATTGACAAATGATCTTGTGCTAGCCAAGGGCACAAGCTTTTTCCAGTGCAACAAGAATAGCCAAAGCCTCCATTAGGTTATTAGTCTGGATACCATGATACTTGGAGAAGAAGAAGAGGACAACATCCTAGAACTATCCCTCCCTATACCACCAACACTGGCATAACCCAGATTTCCCCTAAAAGAGCCATCAGTATTAATTTTAAAAGTCTCAGCAGGAGACAAAAACCATCTACCTTCTCTCTCAATATTCCTTTTGGGGTATCTCCTTCCAATGGAACAAGACTTCTTCGAGCTAAGACCACTTACACCTAGACCTAGAAACATTGTATCCTCCTCAACATGTAGGGGAGCACCAACATCACACTTAGCTAAAATAGTCTCCTAAAGTATACTAAGAATGTGTTTCCAAACTTGGGAAACCACCAACTTTTTATCTTGGAAAATCCTACGATTTCTCCCCAGCCAAATCTACCAAAGAATGCATGAAGGCTCCACAGCCCATGCCATCTGGAGAGAGAAAGATATTGCAGGGGGTCTCCTCAAGGACCTCTAGAACTCAAATAGGGATAAAGCATGCATGCAAGGGTGCCTCCAAACCGCCCACCATAAATGCCAGATAGCTCTAGAGAAGGAGCATTAGAAGAAAATATGTGAAGAAGACTCCTCACTACTACTACATAGAAAACAAATAAATGGCCCCTAAAAAGCCCTCTTCAGAATATTGTCCCAAGTAAGACATCTATCCTGAGCCACTAACCAAAGGAAGAAGTTGTATTTGGGCCACACAAACTTGTTTCAAGCATACTTCCACCAAAGGATTTTTTCCCCCCATACTTCCTTCTATCCAATTCCTAGTACCTAGCTGCAATTGAATAAACCCCTTTAGGATCCAAGGCCCAGACCAAGACATCCCTTTGTTGTAAAGAGAAAAAAAGTCTCTCTGCTAAAATCTTACCTACCTCATCACGTTCCACATCCAAACCCCCAAGAAGCCAAAGGTGAAACACTTTCTGTCTGAGCACCTCCCCTTGTCCCAATCGCTCCCCACCATTAAAATCACCAACTTTCGTCCATTCAACATCTAGAAAAAGAGATCCCAAGTTCCATAGATGAGGATGAGAAGTGAATAATGAGGGATAGCCATCCCAAGAATCAAGCCAAAAATAGCATCATCCCCCTTATGAAAATTCTAAAAAGGCCCTGCTTGATTAAACCAACACCTCTTTGAATAGTATCCCAAATCATAGACCCCTTACCCTCCAGAGGGTAGCGGGGAATGTCTTTCTCTGAAGCGCCCCACAAATATTTGGCCTTGATGATTTTAGCCCAACTTTGATCTTGACTAATACACTAATCATAGTAAAGCTTGGCTACCAAATACTAACCAGTAATGGATGTCTTCTGAAGACCTGAGACCCCTTGTTGGATAAGCAAACAAATAGAGTCCCACTTAATCAGACTCCACTTCTTGGAATCCAAATTTCCAGACAGAAGAAACTATCTAGAGAGCGCATCAAGCTCTCTAATGAAGCTTGCATGAGAAACTTGAACCATACATCTGTAGAGAGGAAGCTCCTAGACCACAACCTTTAGGAGCATAATCCTCCCAACAAAGGATAACCACTAACAAGTCCAGTGATTGACATAAGGTCCATAAACTTGCCCAAAATATTTTTCCAAGTCCCTCTCAGTAGAGGGAACACAGAGAGGGGAACTTCAAAATACATAAAAGGAAGATTACCAATCTGAAATATGAGAATGCGAGTAATATGAGATTGAATTTAAGTGGAGGATTATTGAAGAAAAATATAGATGACTTCCCTTCATTAATCTTCTAACCCAAAGCAGCTAGATAAATGTCTAAAGCGTGCTTGAAGTTGCTTGCTTCCTTGATTCTAGCCATACCCATAAGGGCAGTGTCATCCACAAACTACAGATGGATCTATGGAGTCAAGACATGTCCTCAAGACCAATCCTAAATCATCCCCTGACTCAAAAAGGATTTAATAATTCTACCCAAACCCTTGGCCATAATAATAAAGAGATAAGGAGACAAGGGATCACCTTTCCTAAGGCCCCTAGAAGCACCAAACAAAGAAGAGGGCACACCATTAATCAACACATAATACGATACCAACATGACACAACTCATCACCCAATTAATCCAATCCTCTGCGAACCCAAACACACATAGAATCTTGCAAAGAAAGAACCATCTCACTCGATCATAAGCCTTAGCCATATCCAGTTTAAAAAACATTTCCTTCTCTTTAGAAACCTCCATGGAGTGGATAGCCTCAGCTGCAATCACAACACCATCCCAAATATGTCTATGAGCCACAAAACCCCCCACTCCTCTAAAATAAGATTATTTAGCTAGGGCTTATAAATCTCTCAGCAATCAACTTAGCAATTATCTTATAAACAACATTACACAGAGTGATTGGCTGAAAAAGATCAAAACAATTAGCACCCTCATGTTTGGGAATAAGAGCCAAGAAGTTTGAGTTAAGAGATTTCAACATTTGTTTACTATCCTGAGATTCCTGCACCACCTCCAAAAGATCCCATTTGATAATTCCCAAAACTCCTGAAAAAACTCAACCAGAAAGTCATTCGGTCCTGAAGCCTTGCCTTTTTTTCATGTTGAAAATAATCTCCTCTAACTCATCAAGCAAAATGGGTCAAGAAAGTTCAACATTGGCTTCATAGGAGACCACAGAAGGGATGCAAGCCAAGACCTGATCCACTTTTCCAAATCCTCTAGAGCATCCTCCAAGAATAAAGAAGAGAAGTACCAAATGGCCTCCTAGGAAATATCATGAAAAGAAGATAGTTGAGTACCATGAGAAGACATAATAGAGGAAATTAGATTCCCATGTCCCCTGGCCTTGGCAGAGTTGAAAAATAAAGTAGTATTCATGTCTCCCTCTTGAAACCAATCAATTCTTGATTTTTTCTTCCAAAACAACTCCTCCTGTAATTCCCATTTAGCCAACTTCTCCAGAGCTCCCACTTCAACCTTAAGCCCGACTCTCGAGTGATACCTTGGTCTCTATTTTTCCTATAAATGATATCCAACTAGTTTTGAGATACATATTTTTCCTTAAAGACATTCCCAAAGCATTCCATGTTCCACTTCTTTAACTAGAATTTCATAAAATGGAGCCTTTTAACAAACATGTACATGATTGTCCCATGCGAAGGCAGACCATTAGACCACCAAACCTTGACAAGGCCCTACACAAAAGGGTCCCATAGCCACATTAAATGAAATTTGAAGGAGGGGTTCTTGAAAATTTCTCGACCCTATGTAGAAAAATTTATGGGCCAGTGATCTGAGCCACACCAATCAAGGATTGCAGAATTGGAAATCCACTGGTTTCCTATCCAAAAATTGGAAACTAAAAACCTGTCCAACCTCTCAGAGATAGAGTCCACTCCACATCTCCTATTACTCCAAGTAAACAAACCATTGAGGGGCTTCATATCAATCAAATTCAGTTGGGTAAATTAAAGTTAAATAGAGATGAAGAGGGCTCTAAACGATCCAATCCACCTCTCTTCTCCTCAAGATTAAGGATGGTTCAATTAAAATCCCCAGCTACAACCTAAGGAAACAAGGGAGCTAAAGATCTCACATACCTTAAATGATCCTTACCAAGAAAATCAATAGGAGCATAAACATTAGAAAATAACATGATTTCTTTAGAATCAAAGCTTGAAGGAAAAACAAAAAAGGAAAATTAAGCCTCGATTTTCCAAAGCGATGTGGAACACATCTCAACTAGTTATTTGTCTAAAAGAAAAGGGTGGATCAAGCCTTAACTATCCAAAATGATGTGGAACATGTCTCAGTTGTTTGTCCAAGAACATTCACAAGTAGAACTTGATGTCCACTATGTAAACAATGCATGCTCACTCTGGGCTAATGGAACCTTGAGTTGTCCACTAGGTGAGTCCCCAATGGGTGGAAAATAAGAGAATCTTATTAGGCTCCCATACCATATCAAAGCTGCTATCCCTCTGACAACTTCAAGAAGGAACCACAAAACTAGAATTTTGAGCTTCATATTATGCTAAACACCTATGAACAAACAAGGCAAGGCTCCACTAGCAAGTAAAGTGTACTATGCTTGGTGGCCTTGAAAATGGTTCGAGTTTCACAAGTTTAGTAAGTTGCATTATGCTAAACACTTATGAATAAAATGCAAATAAAGATTTGTTCAAAGCGATTTTGCTTAGTTCATGTAAGGTCTCCTCTTAGGGAACAGAGTGCCTAATGTCTCCAAGAGACAAAAAGTCGAGGACAAAAGATTCACAATCTTAGGGAATGCAACGTGTAGCATCACCACTAAGAGGAAATTTGTATGCCAAGAAATATCATGCTCTCGAAGGATATGAAACACAATGACACCACCAAGAAAAGGATGCATCACAAGAAGAAATAAAATCGCACAATGAAACATAAGGAATGTCAAAATTTCAATATGATAATGCCACTGTATGCCCCCACTTTAAAGAAATTTCTACACCATTTCTCTGAGCAATTTACTTGAAAGTAGCCAATATTCAATGCTAAACCATAAAGGAAGACATGAGAGCTTATTTAGAAAGCCCTATGCCAAGTCATATGTTCCCGAACAAAGCTACGTAATGAAAAAGAAGGGAAGGGGTTGCCCCCAAAATGAAATCCCAAAACACATAAGGGATCCACCGATTTGGGGTCAGTATGTCTTTGCTACAATGTTGTTATAAAGCTCAGAAATGTCATCATTCCCTTAATTCTCATAGAACAGGAAGAATGACACATAGAGAGTGAAAACAAAGAAAAATATTTTGGGTCAACATGGAAGAGACCTAAATGTCTCGAAGCCTTGCATCATCCCCAAAAGGAAAACACAAGACAAGATAAAAGATAAATGTTTATGACATATAGAAGAATGTAGATACAAATAGAGGAATACACATGAAGAGAGATACATCAAACAAAACAATACAAGGGAGATCACATTACACACATGCAATCACACAAAGAACATGAAAAAAAATAAAAGCAAAAGGTCCTAGTAAGGCACATGTGAGTCAACCTATAGCAGGTCATCTACATCCCAATCTCGTTCAACATATGCAAAACGCGGACAGCTAGCCAAAGGGACAACGTCAAGTGTCAAACTACCCCTTACCCCACTAAGTGCAGGACAAGGATGAGCCGAGATGATTGATGGGAATGAGCTCCTTGCAATAAAGAAAATGATTTGCGATGAGTGTTAAACATGTAATAGTGAGTATGTTATGATCCTACAACTATTACATGGCAAGGAGAAAAGTCCATCCTTTTAGTCAAGATGGATCCCTAAGGGATCTAAATTTCTTTAATAATACCTGTAAAGGATGATAATTATCGGTGTAATGTCCAAAGAATATGTGATAGGCACAATATGGTCCATTTTGATTGGTTTGTTTTTTGGTCAGATTTTCATGTTTAGGTGGTAATTTTATTAATCCCCAATGTAAAAGAGTGTAAAACGCATTCTCAGTCTTTGATATTTTTAATAGTTCATGGAAAGATTCAGGAAGATTATATATCTCTTGTATCTAAATTTTTTGATGTTCATGTAGTTTCGGCTTCTTCTTCTTTGGTTTGATAATTTTTTTGGTCATCAATTTCATCTTCTAGTTCTCTAAGGCCTTTCCTTTTTCAGAAAAGAATGTGTTAGGAGTAGTAATGTGATCAAAATTTGTGTTTTCTTTTCTCTTATGTGTGAGAAACATATTAGAAGTTGGTTGAGGAGGAGGAAAATGGTTGTTAATGAGATGGACAAGGGTACATATAAACTCTATTCCTTGTTCATGCTTAAGCATCTTTTGTATGTTCCCTATGCCAAGAATGGCATTAGTAGCAATAGGTTTGGTTCTCACAAAGTCTTGCAAATATTTTAATTCTTCATTTATCTTTCGTGTGTTTTGAGAGACATTAGTAACCATGTTTTCAACATCGTGCACATGAGTTGTGGGTTGAGAAGTCATTGGAAATGAGGTATGAAGACTATGATCCATAGAGGGTTGATTAGTACATGATCAACACTATGAATGAAAAAGTTGGAGAACCCATGATCCACGACAAATGGTGTATCACGAGATGACATGAGTCTCAAACTATGTCTCACAACAGTATTGCTAATAGGACACCAAGTTGTGAAGCTCGGACAAGTTTCACAAACTTGGTATGCACCCAAAATGGATAAAAGGTGAAATGCAATGGAGTAACCTAGGATGTAAAGTGCAATGCAAATATGTAAAAACAATTTTCAGATTCAAAACAAGATAATTTTATGATTATGCTATGTAAAAACCTGAAAATGATGTCTTGTAAATGTGATTTTGAATTCACACAATGCACTAAATTTATCAAATGAAGCTAAATATGATCAATTCCACTTAAAACAAAAATTCTGCAAACTAAAACATAAAAGCATATTATAGAAACAAATGTTTTAATTGCCAAAAATTTAGGAAATGACCCTGATCAAGGACGTATTCACCTAGGGGCGAATGGGTCGTAGTTTAGGGTTTTAAAAAATATTTTTGCAGGTTTCTGAGTTGATTCTAGTGGTTTCCATATTCTAATCTAAAACAGTGATTTACAGTTTGAATTTTTCTGTGAAATTAAGCTTGAATGCAAATGCAAAATATGACTAAATGAAAAACTAGGAGACCTAATATGATGTACAATTTTGATTCAATTTGTAAGTGAATGATGATGCAATGATATGTAAGTGATTTGCAAAATGACTTATTTTTTTGTATTTTTCAGATTTAAAGAAATGTAAAAATGCAATCCTAAAATCCTAGATGAGATGCAAACTAATGCAAGTTAAACAAGCCTAAATGAGATTCAATTCAATGCAATGTAATGCAAATGAATGCAAGATCTAGATCTAGGGTGAAAGTAGACTCCAAAATCTGAAAAATGTAATGATCAAACATAGGTTCACCAAAATGCAATTGAATCACTTAGTGTTTTGTGGGAAAAATCATTGGTACATGACTAACTACCTTATCAGATATGGAAATTATAGGTGCAATATCTGGTACAATAAGACTCAAAATTTCCTCAAAATCAAACCTCTTTATTTCAACCAATTTCAAACTAATTCAAAGGGTAACTAACACTATTTTAAGCACCTTTTCAATTTCTCAATCAGAATGACTTATCTAGAATCTTCAAGTTTAAAGCCTCCATAATGACACATGGATTTTCACCACCATCAATAACACAAAAGAAATATTACAAAAGGGAGTCCCCAATTTTCTTTGGAAAATGGAGCGTGTTATGAGACTATACAACAATTAGCAACCAAAAACAAAATAAAATTTCAAATTTTAGGAAATAAAAGAAAATTAGAATATATAATTTTCAATTCTCACAAGGTTTGAATTTTTATCATGTTCACCATAGAACAAAATATTTAATAGTGCAAGCATGAAACTTAAAGGAACTTAAGTGTGTGCATGTGATTCATTCTTTTCTTTGGAAAAGTTAAGAAATAGTAACCATTTGTATTAGGCTACATAGTTTGATTTAATCTTTTAAGCCAACCTTCTATAGATCCTTATTTCTAGTCAAACATCCATATCCCCAGCAAGATTATCTCTATAATCCCCCCAAATATAACTCTATTGTCAGTCAGACGTCTATAACCTTGTTAGAGATATTTGGATAGCTTAAAGAGTTGTATTTTCTTTTGATATTCGATAGTTTCTATTATTTTCTTTTGATATAGCTTTGAAGCTCTTTTTCTTTCAACTTGTTAGCACTAAAGTCAGCTATTAAGTTGAGAATTATAGTGATCTAGCTAAGGAAAACCTTTAGATTTTCACCTAATACAAACATTCATTATCTTCAAATCCAAAGAATTTAAAGTATTTAAATATATAATTTTTTATCTTGCTTTATGCTAACTCTATTAAACATAAAGCCAAGAAGCACATTAAACAAGAAAATTAGTAAAAATTACAAACCTATGTACAACCTACCATTATGTCCAAATTTTAAGGAAAAAGTTATTTTCACATGGCTCTACTTACTCCATCCCAACATGTTATCCTTATGAAACTAATGGTAATAAGACTTAAATTGATTAATTAACCATTCAACAAGTAACACCTCAATTCAAATACCATTGGTTGACCTTAAAATACAACCTCATTCCTATACCATTAAGTCCCAACATATTTGAAAAGACATGAGGTAAGGACACATTCTGTATTTAAACCATCATGATGAAATGCAGCTTGATGTTACCAATTAATAACTTTTGTACGAGATAATTCAGAGCTAATTGTATTTAAAACTATTCCAAATGTGCCCCTCATAATTAGTCGAGAGATTTATATTATGAGTCGAGAGGTTTATATTGTGGACTTGCCAGTCCACAAACGAACGCCAAACTTTTCTCACACTTTGGAAACTACTTTTATTCATCGTTTAACCATTTTCAAATATCTGAAATCAGTTAAGGTGTTGCATTTAATTAGCCAACAAACTATTCTTTGTGGTAGCTTTCACTCGAAACGTTCACACACGGGACACTTGAAAACAAATTTTAACTTGCAACCAATATATTATTCATTTAAAAAGTTGCACAAATCTTTTCTCGTGATTTTAACAGCTAATCTCTTAATGAGAAAAGGCTGCAAAAATCTTACAACTGTAAAAATCATATCGTTTGATTTGTTGTCCGATATTTTTATAATAAATGCAGATCTCAATATTTTACGCCGAAGGCGTATCCTACTATGAACTTCTCCAAACCAATTTGTGCTATCGACGGCTTGCTTCATCCTGGAGACTATTCAAAACATCCCGCCCGTCCATCATTTTTCATTGTTTCTCGTCATTATTTACGTCACGGCTAAAGGCCTCGGTTTTGAACTACGCCAGTCACCAGTTTTTATTAATTTACTTTCTGTCACATTCAACGCAGGCACATGAGGTCAGCTATACTACCTTTTCTCACCGCCGCTTACTACCTGTAGATCATCAGACAACGCGCCGGTTTTGAATTAAAGGCCTTGTTGATAACTATCAAATCTTATACGGCGTACAGCTATCACAACCGACAGAAAATTACTATGCAGAGTGGAGAGTCAGGATTACCACAATCATCTTGCATTGCTTCGCAGACAATCTTTACACTGAAGGCGTCCCACATTTAGGTTCTGCAACCCCTTTTCATGCTCAACGATGCAGATTTTCTGATAGGGGATGAACTACAATGAAACAAATCGCAGTGGTTCATAAGATTTCCTACGTTTTCTTATAAGTTCTGGGTGCAGATTGATTGGCAGGGAATCCAATGCGATGTAACGAATCTTAACCGTTCATCAAGTTTTCAGTGCTTCCTTTGTCTATCGATGGTCTGAAACTACAGAGGAGGCAAGCAAGTGAACCACACAATTGGAGTCATCGATTGTAGAGGGGATGCAAGTTGCAGTTTATCTCCGGCGTGTAAATATCTCCATCTCCCCCCTGACTTGGCATTCCGGAGTTGGACGATAGTTAGGGCACCGTATTCTTCTGATAAAATATCTGCTTGGCTTCTTAATATTCTTGTTTTCGTTTTATATTATTTTTCTCTATATCGAGGAGGGTTCTTCTTCTGCCTTCTGATAATTATTTTCTTTTCATCTGCAACCAACGGCGCGAGGGTTTGCTTGATTAGCATCACGGGTTCGAATTCTTGGAGTTTCCCAATCTTCATCTGATCACCTCTTACATTTTCACGAGCTCAACGTGAATACTTTGTGGACAGAACTTTAGACAGAAGAGAATAGAAGATAGAAAGGTCTACTAGGGTTCGAACACTAGACCTCCGGCTCGGACAGCGATTTAATGAGCTAATCTGGGATTGTTCTACGTTTGGATTAGTAGATCGTGAAAAGAGTGTTGGAATACCGGTTGTTGCGAGGTTTTTAGCCACGGATTTCTGTGGTATACCCGTCGCTGTGCTTTGCAGAGATGTTTTGGCGCATGGCTGGACTCTCCACCACATCTCTGGTACATAGGCCGCTCTATTCCATGTTTTTTGTTTTTTGTTTCTTTTTGTCCGATCGCGTATGAGTGTATTTTGTGTGGAAACTCGGCGAATGCGTGTTTGTGTGGAAAACGAGGCATTTCATCCTTTGTGCGGAAATTGAGAAACTTGTGTCTTGGATTTAATTTCTGTGGACTTAAATTTAGCTGTAGATTTTTTCCTTTCATGTTAATGAAGGTTTAGGACTCAATAAATGATGTCAGTGGTGTACTACAGTCATTAGTTGTTCTCTTAGTGGTTTTAGATTTTGGCTTCTTTTTGTTTGATTGTCGATGTGTATTTTGTGTGGAATTTGAGGAATTCATTCTTTGTGCGGAAACTGAGACTCCTAGGTTGCTATTTAAATTGTCGCAGACTTAAAATTAGTTGAAGAAAAATAATTACTCTGTTGGAAGCGTTTTATGCTCAATAATTGACAGCAGTGCCGCATGAGAGTCAGTAGCTGTTCTGGTCATGTCTTTCCCTTAGTTTCTTTGATTGATTGCTGATGTGTGCTTTTTGAGGAACCCGAGGAAGTGCAATTTTCTATTGAAATTGAGAGGTGAATAGTTAAGGACTCTAAAGCAGCGAGGTTAAATTTAGTTGTAGAAATAATTTTCATCATTAGCTGCAATTTAGGGATCCATACATGACAGAAGCCGCATGCTGTGTCCCTTTAGCTTCTTGCACTGGTTTTAAGTTTTCTGGATTGATTTACTTGGAAATGCGAAATGGAGCTTAATTTAATGTCTAATATGTGAGGGAGTCTGTATGCCACAGAGTATTTCAAGTTGATAGACCAGGTTATAAGTTTGAATATTGTAGCGTTAAAATACAGCTGCAGGAAATAAATCACACCGTTAGGACCATTCTAGGGTTCAATTCATGGGATGACTGTTGCAGACAATTGTATGTGGCTGTGCATTCTTACATTGGTATTATTTGCTTGTCCCAATTCTGGATCCTGTTGAGTAATTTTAGGTGGAAATATAAAGCAGGGTTTAAAGCAAACTTGCCAAAACAATTTTCAGTGTTATTAGCAATTTAGAATCAAGAGCATTAGGGGAATCACGTGTGACAGAAAGTAGGTCATGCATATTACTGCTGCATCCATGAAGTCAAAGACCTTGTTCTCACTTAGAATTGGTAGTTACATTTTTACAAGTTTTTCAAAGTCACTGACAATAATGAATACCTGTGTATTTTAACTGTCTTGTTGCTTGTTCCAATTTTGAATTCAATATATTTTGAAAAAACAAGATGGAGCTTAAATATCATTATTATTAATGTGCAGTAATTTTGACCTCCAATTTTGTCATTCTGTTAAAATTAGTTGGGCCTTACTATATGGTTGGAGTTGAATGCTAAATGAATTGTCATGTCTTCTCACTATAGTGTTGTTTGCTTGCCTGAATTTAAATACTGCAAGGTGATTTTAACTGGAAATTCAAAGCAGCAATTAATTATTATTGTTGTATGTTATTAGCAAGCAAATTATAAGTTTAGAATAAATCTAGGCCCTAAATATATGTCACTGCCAATGTGATGGTGAATAGGTGTGCTTTCTCACTTCATTGTTGTCTTCTGATTCTGATTTTGACTTTTGCAGCTTTGGTTTGTATTATAAATAGTGCATAAATATTACTGACTTTGTGCTCCTAACAAAACTGGAAATTAATTAGAACTGCCATTTTCACTGCTAGAAGCAATTATGCCCCAATACATAACAAGCGTTTTACTTTTTCTACATTTTGATAGCAAGCACAGTTACTTTTTTTGTCATACTTTTCTACTTCTATTTCCATAGCTATTATGGTATATTGTTTTTACTTCACATATCCTTGCGATTAACTGTTATGCTGTTACAATTCTATGAGTTTGAAATCATATATCCCAACTTGCCCGTTAATATCTTCTAGAGTGGTTCTACAATGTCATCGAGACCAATAGTACTTACGTCATCTCCAATGGCCGCATCAGAGTTAGGAACAAAAAATATAGTAATGGCACAAACCCTTATGAAATATTCCTCCATAGCTCCTCAACCATAACTAAACCATTGAATAATTTGAAATCATCTTGATTGTTCATGTCAAAGGCAAGAAAAGTGTTAAACAAATATCCAAACCATTTGAGATTTTTGCTTATAACCTTCTATGTAGGAGCAAGTGGAGATTGGCAAAGCAAGAATTGGATAGATTGTTGATACACAATTTTGTTTCCAAAATTTAAAAAATACAAATTAAAAAAAGTAGCATTTCAAAATAATAATGCAACAAGAGCTCAAGGTTTGCAATGATCACTTGTCGCATATAGCAATTAATTATCAACTTATATTTTTCAAATTTACTAAGATTGATCCATTTCAAACAATATAACTATTCCAACCAAAAATTCGGCGTACCCAATTGCACACAAAAAGTGCAATAGCTAGTTTATTTCATTTGATTTGATGTGCAACTATAAATAAAGTTATCTGGAATTGTAAAAGATCGTTGTGATCCCCTTTTATATTTATTGATAATGGAAATTTTTTTGGTTCGTCTCATTTTGATGACAACCATTGTTAACATAGCTCGGCTGAAGGAAAATAGCTCTGCCACATCCCCTCAAGAATCAGATCACACCAGTTCCCATAAGCGTGGACATCCCCTGATGGATGTAGCGTATGTCACACCCAGCACAACAACCTTGCAGAACATAACCAAGTCCCCATGAACTACTTATTCTTCTTGAACTAATCCATCTTCATCGTAGCCCTTATTGTCTTTTCCGGAAGTAGGAATCGCAGAAGAACCCTGGGCACCCATTAGGCAGGCTAGAACGCTGGTAGCAACAAGCATCATCAGGACCACTGCTTCCACATTATGCATCCACATGCTCACAAACGTCATGGCTCTGCCTAAGACGAGCAACAAGAGGGGCAGGCTTACCTTCTTCCTGCTGAAGGCAACCACCATATGCAGTTTTAGCCGCTTCTGTATACCATACTCCACTACAATCGCCAGAATGAAGCTCCCAATCACCAGCTGCTATCACGTCGTTCATGTACGATTTCTCCATAGAATCTACCTTCTGTATTCCCATCAACAGAAATAAATACAAAGGCACCAATGATGTGATCGCGATGGGCACTGCTCCATCATTCACCAAATAAAAATCCAGCATAGGGCTCCCAGCATGGCTCTGTTGGGATGTGAAGTCCAACAGTCACATGACCGTTCGCATTTTCTTTCGAAGAGTTTTGTATAAATACATGAGTGCAAACCATGTATCATATAATAATTAATATTAGTTTTCCCTGCTTTCCCATGGATGTAGCCAGTTTTGGTGAACCACGTAATTCGTTTTGTGTCTTGTGTTTCTATGTGTGTTTTAATATTTACAGGCTCCACTTTTGTCTCCGATGTCCACAAGCCTTAACACCAAAACACACGCCACATGCCTGAAAAGAATGGCTACATTATTTTCCTTCAACTGAGCCCATGCATAACAACATGAAGCATCTATGAACCCCTTGCTTGTGCATAAGATGGTCATAACTAAGCACTACACCAATCCCCCTAATGTTTTCTCTTCGTCTCTCACAAATATAAAATGCATGGATTTTCCATTATCATTTTTCAAAGCTCCACTGTATACGATTTTTTACAGACATCGTGGGTGTTGTGCAAATTCACGTAATTTACAGCTAATTAATGGTTAAATTTCAATAAAACTGATTTGCACTTTTTTGGTCTTCATTTAGATCATAAGTTTTTTCTTGGGTATCATAGGCACACCACAGAATCCAAGGTTCAAAAATAACCAAGTAAAAATTAAATAAGACATGTTGAAAAGACACCGAATAGGGTTCTTTAATAGTTTTGTTATCGATCATATTAATATTTTTGGAAATTATATTAAATTGAGCAAAACTCTAAGTCGCGGCTTTAGAAGTGGAAAATTATGTATAGGGTCTTTAAATCTTGTAGGAAGCCCTGCAGGCCCACCTCGAGGGAGTCTAGAGTCTTACAATAAACTAAATTCTTCTTTATTTAAATTATTTCACAAATTAGGGTAGAGTGATTGTAAGTGGCAACAACTTTTGCTCTCCCTAGAGGTCCCTGAAATCCACATCTTTTTGAGAGAAATAATTGTGTGAAAAAAAAAAGACCATACCATAGCTATGCCACACTGTACCTCCTAAGAATTTGCATGATAGGAAGAACAGAAAGGATGGGAGAAGTGTCTCCATTGGAAATGCGTCGAATGTGAGATTTCAGATCTTTGTACATGATATTGGGTAAAGCCTTCTTAAAAGCATCTATATATGTGCTTTTGTTAAGGCCATACCTCTTCGAGTATTCTTTGTTATGAAATATTGTTCGTTTATGTCTTCAATATTGAACTCCAATTCCTACACAATCTCAAAGGACAATGCAATAGTCGAACAAGTTGCACAAGTCCAAATAACATTTAGAAATTCAGATAGACAAATGACATGGGTTTTGTTCTATCCTTTCTTCATGTCCGAGTTTAAAAACAAAATTGAAATATTCCTCACCTCAGCTTGCAAACAAACTTTAACTCAAAACCCATATTTTCCTATAAAAAATTGTAAAAATCTTGTCTCAATCTCAAGAATCTACTATATGTAATCTATCGACATAACCCTTACACCTCCTTTTGATGCAAGTGCTAGTTAATTAATAATTGATAGTTCTTGTATGATTAACTACATCCTTAGAGATGTGGATGCAGCAACGGGCTTGACAATCAACCTTTACTATCAACCACATACCTCTTATCAATTAGCATTGAATTATCATTATGACGGTATTAATGTCTTCTTGTGGAAATGATAATCATTTTCAACCCATTACTTAGAAAAGAATAAGAACCCGCATGAGTAAATTACCTTGAATGAAAAGAAATGATTATCGCTCATGTGTGTATCATGCACAGTTTTAAATTTGAAAATACAAATCGAGGTACGACAACATTACGAAGATCTTGGATCAGGTTATGAAATCTCTTATGCATTATTTTTTTTCATTCTCGGCTCACATTCCACTATAGTGAAATGCAAAGTTAGAATTCCTATAAATCCCGCAAGATTTTTAATGAAGTTCACGAATTGGGTTGAGGTTTTGAATTTCTTCTCGAAATTGGTGTGGATACTCTCATTTGCCTTACTAGCCTCAAGTGAAAAACAACATTTATAAGAGAAATTATTGATCAGAGACTAAGGAAAGTCTTTAGAGTGTGAAACAGATGGGTACGATTTAACATTTCATGGTGGATCCTCAAATATATCACTTAAATACTGACATTTCTTCTCGGTTGGTTGCATCTCTACTAGATATAGGAGAATCTAAGGAAGATGTATTAGCTTTAGTTAATCAATTGGTTCAAGAAGATTTTTTGGGTTGCCTGCGAGAAGTTCTAGCCGCTACTAGAATTGGGGTAGGTATCCCCAAGCCAAGGGATATCCCTAGATTTTTTAATGTAGGCACGGCAGTGGCTTGGCATCCTTTGGTGGCTAATTTCCACACAAATTTCTTGGTAGAGCACCACCAGCTAGCTACAGTAGGATATATGTTCTTGAAGAATGATGCTCTAGATTAGGGTTAAGAGACTGGTAAGAAGTGAATTTTAGACCTTTTTTATTGAAATCATGTAAAGATACTTCCTTGCAAATATACTTTATTTTGAGGAATGCTTTGAGTGTATGAAATATTGGCTTTAGGAAAATTCACGGTCAGCAATTCATCAGGGAAAATTTACCCTCAACAATTCATTGTGGGAAAATTCACTGTCATAATAAATTCACTTCAAGTAAAATTCATCATCACATAAAATTAACCGCATTAACATTTTTTAAAAGTTTTTTAACTACATTAACATTTTTTAAAAGTTTTTGAAGTATATATTAAAAAATATTAATGCGATTTTCAAGGCAGTGAATTTTACTTGTGGTGAATTTTCCTAGGTGCATTTTCCCGCGGTGCGATGAATTGTTGGGAGTGAATTTTCCCTCTATGAATTGTTGATTGTGATGTAAATACAAAACTATAATTTTGATATCATTTTGGAATAATAGAATGTAATATTTTTGCTTCATAAATTATTAATTTTAGAGCTCAAGTGAATTTTCCCTCTATGAATTGTTGATTGTGATGTAAATACAAAACTATAATTTTGATCTCATTTTGGAATAATAGAATGTAATATTTTTGCTTCATAAATTATTAATTTTAGAGCTCATAGCAAAGAGAAGAATGACTTGAATAATTAAATCTATATCTAACTTAATTTAAACTAACCTACTAATGCACAAAAATATTTACAGAAAAAAAGGAACCATGCTGAGTTGTGCTAATATTTTCATGTTTGTGTCTAATTATAATGTTTAAGAGTATTTGAATGGTGTTGATGACCTTCTTAACACAGCAAATTTATCTTTATACTCATAAACATATTCAATGGTTTTGTAATTTTGATGTTTAATATAGTAATTATTAACCATTGGCAATTGTGGTAATTCGTCATTTTTGTAATTTATCCAAACACAAATTGTATGATTTAAACCTTTGTATTCAAAATAGAATTCACTAGGAAAGAAAGATACAACTTGGCTTGTTTCTAGATCCATGAGGAAAAATGATTTATCATTCATTGAATTTCCTTCTAGAAGACCATTTTATTTTCCTTCTAAAGAATTTATGCGACTTTGAGATGTGAGTTCATCTTCAAATATCAATTTGTATCTTTTTGTTGAAGCTTCTTTTGAAGTTAATTCACTTTGAACTTCAACAGCTTGTTGGATGCCCCTTTTGTTCATGTCACATTTTAAACCAAACACTATTAATTCATTATATGATCATTTGATTACTTTTTACACTTAACACATAAATTGATCATATTCAACATTATTAAGTACAAAGAAGAAATATTCATAATCAATTTGTTGAAAATAATTTTCCAAATTAAACTTATCATTTTCTAGATCTTATTCTAGATGTCCCTTATGCATCTTGAGATTTTCAAATTTAGGACACTTGTATATTGGTATTTACCATAATGATAACCTCTCTATCCTATAAATAAGGCGAGTAAAATACAGTTTTCCCTTTGACATTTAATTTGAAAGATAAGGGAGATGAAACCTTTGTCTTGCTTTACCACTTTTAACTCCCACAATTTAGCTTTTGAGGGTTTTTATATTGGTGTTTGATCATAATCCACCATGTCAACATATTGTTCTATGTTTTTTGCCTATATGAGAAAATATTTAAAGCATTCACTCCAACAAGGAGATGAAGTATTTAACTCTAGGAATTGAAAACAATTCAATAGTTGACCATTAATATTAGTAATATTTGAAAGTACTTCATTGATTCTATTTTTTTTGTTTTTCAAGGTCACTACTTTGGAGTAGTTTTCACCAAAAAATTCACACCTATACACTTTAGAAAGATAAATTAGATTTCTTATAGCTAAATCTATCATTATGAGGAAAGGTAGACAACTAACTTCATCATGATTTGAAGTATTATAAATCCTGCAACTTCCAGACGACCCAAAATTAGATATTTTTTTAGGATAAAGTCTTCTATTTGAAATTCCTTGGATGAAAGGAATATCAATTTTGAAATTGTCTTCAGAATGGGGTTGCTTATACCTTTGATTCTCCATTGAAGCTCAAATTTTAAACTTTTGGTATTTTCAAAAAAATGTTTTTTTCTGATTTTTTGGATTTAAAGAGATCTACCTATTGAAATGAACAAGACAATTGAGAAGGGGGGGTGAATTAGTTGTCACCAATCACAAAATCTCAAACAATTATTAGCTCCATATCCACTTTAATCTATTATTAAGTATGAGCATGAAGTGAAAATAACAGAAAGCAATATCAACACAAGAAACACCAAATTTACGAGGAAAACCCAATAAAGGAAAAACCACGGTGAGGATTAACTCACAATATGGGTGATCCCACAATAGTGGTTTACAATTTTTGGCCAAACTAGACACTAAAATAATTTATTTTAAATAAATCTTCACTTTAGGGCACCTATAGTGGCTAAACCGTGAGGAATTTGAAAATGATGGAAAGTAGAGTTTTGTGACATTTTGTCTATAGATTCTAAATATTTAAAAAAAAAAAGAAATGGAATCAAATTGCACTTCTTTTTCCATCTCCCTTGAAAACTAGTTTTTTTTCAGAAAACAACATTTTTAAAAAGTGACGCTCACCGTATAACGCATAATTTTTTTTCCATGAAGCATAAAATTCTAATTCTTTCGAATTTAGATTTGTAACTCTGATATCTAGTGCTTCCACTTGGTTAGATAGTTTTTTATTGAATATTTTTACTTTAATCAAGTTTCAAAGTCAAATCAATTACAATTCAGACATAGCACGACCGTTTAACGCGTAACTTTTTTTGTATGTATCGAAATTCAATTTTTTTTGTTGGATCAAGGACTTCAATATCTAGTGCACTCATATTTTTCAAAAAAAAAATTGATAATTTGCTATTTTTCCACATGTACAGAACAAAGAGCTTGATTTTTGATGAAAAACCTATGTTTAATAAAACTAAGAAAACAAATACATAATAAAACCAAAATATATTAAAATTATATTTGTTGGGTAGCTCGTTCCGAGGACTACTTGATTCCACTTGGGTCTGTGAATTCTCTACCATTTTCATCTTGAACCCGAGCTCCGAAGTGCAAAAATTTAGATTTTTTTTTTAAGGTCAAAATTCAAGGAAATAGGGGGCTCGCTTGAACTAGGGGGGTTCCCCAGGTTCAAGCGAACCCTCTTCCCAAAATGGGTTTTCATTTACTTTTTGTTTGTGCATGCATTAAATGGGTTCGCTCGAACCCAAGTTTGAGCGAACCCTTTTTTGGTTCGTTCGAACCCCTAGGATGAAAATGTTTGGCATGGGGTCATTTTTTACAAGTTTTCATTCCTCATTTGAATTGTAAACCACTTTTGTGGGTTTACCCATATAAGAGTAATTACAAAATCATTTACAAATAGGCTCACTTCTAGAGGGCTCTGCCCAAAAAAGGACTCACCGTCCAAAAGGGAGGCTCACTGCCTATAGGCAAAGAAAGATAGAAAGAAGATTGTTACACAGAGAACATTATCTCAATGCAACAGAAGATCCACCATAGAAACTTGCACTCATCTGTAGCCTTGATCAGAGAATTGTAGACCCCATCAACTCACTACTTTTAGGAGTCTAACACATTGAAGTCCTCGTTGCCTCAATTCACTTTCACACAATCTCTCACAACTATCTTGCTTCTCACTCTTGTGTCGTACAATCCTTAACATCTTGTCTTGTATTTATACCATCTTCAATCTTAGAAACTTTCTCCAAGGTCGGCTACACACGCTTCCTTTTACAAATTCAAATTAGGCCAGCAACTCAACATTCTCGAGGTGGATGAGAATGAGATCGAACCAAACCAACACTTAAGAGGACCAAAAACAACATCTGGGATCAATCACATGCTTCCTTAATTGATACTTATCTTTCGCATGACATGTAAACACCAGGTCAGCCAAACCTAATGAAAACACCAATGAACTTTGAAGTACACGCTTTCACAACAAGAAGATAACATGCAGACCACATAACATGCTTCACCATATACTGGAACACATCTTAGATGTCTTCATATTCATTCGTAGCTACTACAATAACCTTCATACACAGAACATCTTCCATCAGTCCATCTAGACTATACAGACACACATAGTAACTCTAAAACTAGTCTTCCAGAGCACAAAACCATGAACACCTTTGATAGAACATAGATAACACCATTACAAGCCTTCATCCAGATCCACAAGACCTAAAACAAACCAACAGAGAACTGCGGAGTAGATACATTTCTCCTAGTCCACAAACAACTTTTCCAGACCAGTTCACAAACCGATGGACTCAACTTTCACTCTACATCAAACCAAAAGCTATAATCTAAGATATATCACCCAAGGATACCCTTAAACAACACTACAAATCCATGCAAGCATAGGATCAACACAAAATAAATGTGGAGGACATACCAGAGTACATTCTGAACACACACACAATTTTGTCTTCACTATTTATTAATTTTCTCAAAAGCACTTGGTAACTCATCATATTAGCACACCTACAACACCATAAAGATAGCTCCATGTACTCACAACATTTCAACAATATCTCAGTTCTATACATACACAACCTACAATCACTTGTTTCCTTTCTCTGCAACAACCTATACTATGTTGACATCAATGACAACACCACCATACTCATTCATACTTGCAACAATCTCCCCCTTTGTCATTGATGGCAACACATGATGTGAAAAACCATCAAAGAAAAAAATATCCTTTTTCTTTCACTATTGTTTTTCACATGACTCTCTCTCCCCCTTTGACATCAATGGCAAAGAACAAAAAAAATTACATAATTTTGATCACTCCCCCTTAGGAGTGCACCCATGACAACACACATCTCATACTGCAATAATGATATAACTTCCTACGCCCCCTGAGGAGTAGACACCAATCATTAGTACAAATAAATGATGAATTTTTAGATCCACTGGACTGATGCACCTCTATGTGCACCTAGTTCAAAGGAGGGGCAGTAACCCCCAACTTCTCACTAAGATACTCAAAAGTATCCTTAGGAAGAACCTTAGTAAATATATCAGCAATCTGATCCTTTTTGGGCACGTATTCAAGTCTGACTTCATTCTCCAATACTTTCTCTCTTAAGAAATGATATCTGATAGATATATGTTTTGTCCTCAAGAATACATTACCAGATTCTTTGAAATACTTATTGTACTTGTATTATCACAGAAGATAGAGATAGGCTCATCACACATCACCCCTATATCCTTTAACATTTACTTCATCCAAAGTACCTGTGCGCAACAAGATGCTACTGCTATGTACTCAGCCTCTACAGTGGATAAAGAAATTGAATCATGTTTCTTGCTTAGCCATGAAACCAACCTGCATCCAAGAAATAATGCACCACCACTTGTACTCTTCTGGTCATCTACACAACCAACCCAATCTACATCAGTGTAAGAACTTAAAGTAAAATTAGTATCCTTAGGATACAACAAACCATAATCTAGAGTCCCTTTTAGATATCTGAATATCCTTTTCACAGCTGTAACATGTGTTTCTTTGGGTTCTACTTGAAATCTGGCAACCAGACATACAACATGCATAATATTTGGTCTAGTAGTAGTAAGATATAGTAGTCCACCAATCATAGATTTGTACTTGCTCTGATCAACTTTAGGAGATTCATCATCCTTACTTAGTTTGCATCCACTCACCATAGGGGTACAAACCCATTTGGATTCATCCATTCCAAACTTCTTCGATAATTCTTTAACATACTTTGATTGTGAAATGAATATGCCCTTATCAGTTTGATTCACTTGAAGTCCAAGGAAGAAATTAAACTCACCTTGATCATAGACATTTCAAACTCTTTTTGCATCTCCTCTGCAAATTTCTTGCACATACCCTCATTTCCTCCAAAGATAAAATCATCAACATACACTACTACCATCAAAATTTTGTTTCCTTCAACCTTGAAATAGATATTATTGTCTGTGAAGCCTTTGTTGAACCTTTGTTGAGTCAAATACTTGTCCAAACTTGCATACCATGCTCTGGGAGCCTATTTAAGTCCATATAGTTCCTTTTTCAACTTACAAACCATGTCTGATTGATCTAATAATTGAAATCCCTCTGGTTTTTCCATATAGACCTCTTCTTCCAATTCTCCATTCAAGAATGCAGACTTAACATCCATCTAGTATACTTTGAAATCTTTGTGAGTAGAAAATGCCAAAAACATTTGAACAGCCTCCATTCTTGCCACCGGGGAAAATGTCTCCTCAAAGTCTATTCCTTCATCCTGTGAATAACCTTTGCACACAAGCCTTGCTTTGTTGCTTACTACTTCAACATTATCATTCAGCTTATTCTTGAATACCCATTTTGTACCAATTATATTCTTGTTTATTGGTCTAGGAACCAATTCCCATGTCTAATTTTTCTCTATCTATTGTAATTCCTCTTTCATTTCTCTAACCGAATTTTCATCTTTTCATGCTTCATTCACTAGTTTTGGTTCTATCTTGGAAAGTAGACACAAATTTACCTCAATTGCCACCACTTTTCTTCTTGTTTTTCCTTTGTCTCTAATTATTTGTTCTTCTAGATGATTTTTCTGTACATATTTTGGAGTCTTAGGAGCAGGTTTTGGAGCTTCTTCTTCAATCTGTTCTTCTTCTTCCTTATTCTCTTCTTGTTCTTGTCCATAGATAGGTTCATTTGATTCATCTTCACTTATTTCAACTGAACTATGCATATTTTCATCAACTTTTACATTTGCACTTTCAACAATCTTTCTCAACCTTTTATTGTAGCATTTATAAGTGTTGTTTTTGGTTGAATATCCAAGGAAAATACCTTCGTCACATCTTGCATCAAACTTTCCCAGGTTCTCATCATCCTTTTTAATATAACATTTTCTTCCAAACACGTTGAAATACTTAATAGTAGGTATTTTTCCATACCATAGTTCATAAGGAGTCTTTGTGTTGTTACCTTTTATCTGAACTCTATTAAGAATGTAAACAGCAGTGTAAATTGCTTCTCTCCAGTATACCTCAAATGCATTTACCTCTTTCATCATATTCCTTACAACTTCTTGAATAGTTTGTTTCTTCCTCTCAACAACTACATTCTGCTTAGGAGTTCTAGGAGCCGAAAGATGCCTCTTTATACCATGCTCTTCACAAAACATATTAAACTCATTGGAGGTGAATTCTCCACCTCTGTCATACCTTAAACATTTGATTTTCAGGTTCACTTCATTCTCTACCATAGCCTTGAATGCCTTGAATCTCTCTAGAGCTTGAGCTTTCTCACTAAGAAAAGTAGCCCATGTCATTCTAGAATAATCATCAATTAAAAACATGAAATACTTGTCACCATTAAGAATTCTTATTCTTGTAGGACCACAGAGGTCTATATGAATTAATTCCAACATTCTGGTAGTTGATTGTTCTTTTCCTTTAAAGTTGCAACTTTTTTGTTTTCCCAACTAACAACTTATGCAAACAGTATTGGTAGGCTTTGTGATTTTTGGAAAATCCCTAACAACTTCTCTTGAACTAATCCTGATCAAGTTGTCAAAGTTTACATGTCCCATCCTCTGGTGTCATATTCAACTTTCATTTATTTGAGACACAAAACATTGACCATCAATACCCTTAAGCTAATAAATGTTTCCATATGTTCTTCTCCCTGCAGCTACCACAATTTCAGACCCTTTTCTGATCTCACAAGTATTATCTTGAAACACAAGCTTAAATCCTTTGCTACACATTTTTCCAACACTCAAGAGATTATGCCTTAAGCCCTTAATATAATAGACATGATCATCAATATTTTTTTTTCCATCAAAACTAATTGTTCCTTTTCCAACAATCCTTGCACTAGAATCATCTCCAAATATGACTAATCCTCCATCATACTTTTCAAGTTTAGTAAACTTACTTTTGTCTCTGGTCATATGATTTGAGCAGCCACTGTCAATTACCCAATAGTCTTCCTCTTTTCTAGCATGAAAGGAAGAAACTAAAGTACCTTTCACCTCATTCTTCTTGCTTTCTAGACCACATTCCTTTGCACATCTTTCATGGTTAGTAGACACTGATTTATTCTCTAAGGCTAGAAACAAGCATTCATTTTTATCATCCTCAACATCAGAAATTCCAGCATCTTCTCTAACATAATACAATTTCTTGATTTTTTTGTCTTTCTTGTCCTTGCTCTTCTTGTGTATAGCTCTATTTGGACATCTTGAAGCACAGTTACCAATATTTCCACAATTGAAACATTTAAAAGGTAACATATTACCTTTGTACTTGTCAGTACCTTTCTTCAATTTCCTTATGAAGTTTGCTTCCAACTCCTCTAAACTTTCACCATCTGGATCTTCTTCTGACTTTGTGGCTTTGAATGTTGTTTCGAATTTCACCTTCTTTTTTCCAAATTTCCTCATTTCAAATGCAGTCAAGGTGCCAAATAGTTGTTCTTTCGTGTTTTTTTTGGATCATAAACTTCTTCAATGGTTGAGACCTTGTCACTGTAGCTCTCTGGTAGGGTAATCAAAATTTTCTCCATTACATCTTCATCTGTCAGAGTTCCACCTTGATTTTTTATTTCATTTACTACAATGTCAACCCTCTGAAAGTAGCTTGCAATTTCCTCACCTTCTTCCATTTTCAAGTTCTCATATTTGCGCTTAGCTGTTAACTTCTTTGATAATTTAACTCTATCATTTCCTTCATAGATATCTTTCAACTTTTTCCAAACTTCATTTAAGTAGTGCCCAATGAAATAACTTTTGTTAGCTCAATCTTAGATAAAGCACTATAGATTGCATACCTTGCTTTTTCATTTTCTCCATAGGCAGAAATATCATTTGCAAAAGAAGGACCACTTGTTGGCTCAACATATTTTGTCTCAACAACTTTCCAAGTCTTATAGCCAAGAGAGATCAAGTAACCTCTCATATGCACTTTCCATAAACTCTAGTCAAATCCATCAAACTCAGGGATTTTCAATTTGTGCACCATCGAATCAACCTTAAGTGGTTAAGCTCTTCTTCGAGGAACCAAAGCTTTGATACCAATTATTGAAATGAACAATACAACTGAGATGGGGGTGAATCAGTTGTCACCAATCACAAAATCTCAAACAATTATTAGCTCCACATCCACTTTAATATGATATTAAGTATGAGCATGAAGTGAAAATAATAGAAAGCAATATCAACACAAGAAACACTAGATTTACATTGAAAACCCAATAAGGGAAAAATCACGGTGAGGATTAAACTCACAATATAAGAGTAATTACAAAACCATTTACAAAGAGACTCACTTCCAAAGGGCTCATTGCCCAAAATAAGACTCAATTTCCAGATAGGATTCATTGTCCAAAAGGGAGGTTCACTTCTATAGGAAAAGAAAGATAGAAACAAGATTGTTACACAAATAACATTATCTCAATGCAACAAATGATCCACCACAACAACTTGCACTCATCTACAGCCTTGATTAGAGAATTGCAGAAACCATCAACTCACTGTTTTCAGGAGTCTAACACATTGAAGTCCTTGCTGCCTCAATTCACTTTCACACAATCTCTTGCAATTATTTTTCTTCTCGCTCTTGTGTCATACAATCCTTAACATCTTGTCTTGTATTTATACCATCTTCAATCTTAGAAACTTTCTCCAAGGTCGGCTACACATGCTCCCTTTTACAAATTCAAATTAGGTCGGCAACTCAACATTTCCTCGACGGATGAGAATGAGAGCAGACCAAACCAACACTTAAAAAGGACCCAAAACAACATCTCAGATCAATCACATGCTTCCTTAATTGATACTTATCCTTTACATGAGGTGTAAACACCAGGTCGGCCAAACCTAATGAAAACACCAATGAACTTTGAAGTACATGCTTCCGCAATAAGAAGATAACATATAGACCACATAACATGCTTCACCATATACTGGAACACATCTTAGATGCCTTCATATTCATCCGTAGTTACTGCAACAACCTTCATACACAGAACATTTTACATTGGTCCATCTAAACTATATAGACACACATAGTAACTCTGAAACTATTCTTCTAAAGCACCAAACCGTGAACACCATTGATAGAACATAGATAACACCATTACAAGTCTTGTTCTAGATCCACAAGACCTGAAAAAAACCAGTGGAGAATTGTGGAGTAGATACATTTCTCCCAATCCACAAAAAATAACTTTGCCAAACTAGTTCACAAACCGGTGAACTCAAATTTCACTCTACATCAAACTAGAAGCTATAATACAAGATATATCACCCAAGGATGCCCTTAAACTATAACTCTAAAAATCCACACAAGCATAGGATCAACATAGAAGAAATGTGGAGCACATACCGAAGCACATTCTGAACACACACACAATTTTGTCTTCACTATTTATTAAGTTTCTCAAAAGCACTTGGTAACTCATCATTTCAGCACACCTACAACACCGTAAAGATAGCTCCATGTACTCACAACATCTCAACAGTATCTCAACAATACATGCACAACCTGCAATCACTTGTTTCCTTTCTCTACAACAACCTATATTGTGTTGACATCAATGACAACATTAATGACAACACCACCATACTCATTCATACTTGCAACACTACCATCTCTAACTAAGACTTTGGAAAAAAAATGGAATCAAGAATATGATAAAATCTATCAAAATAAGTTTTAAAATTTTTTCTCCTAACACCACCTCTATTGATGATGATGTTAGTCACACAAAGTATAGATAGATTTGAACAACAAAACCTATCTATTATTAAATATTATTAACCCGATTAAGAATTAGTTATCCCCAAGGCTCGAGAATGTTAGGTCTTGACTTACTAGGTTCACTCAAGGTTAGTTGTTTTGTAATTTTTTTACTCAAGGACCTTACACTTGAGTATTCTGATTTACTGAAGTTGAAAGATATTCAATTATACACTTTACTTTTCACAACAATTACTTTTTGTATGCATTATTCCAACTAATTGTAATAAATAAATCACAAAATATTAATGTAAGATAGAGAAAGCCCTAAGTGATTTAAAATTTGTTCAAATTTTACACAAAGACATATTGAAATAAATACAGACTGAAGTAGAAATTATTTGTACTTTACCAGATTTTCTCAAAGCTATATTCAAAACAGTACAAGAGTTTGGAGAAATTAACCAATGTTCACAAGTAAAATAACTTCAAATGCACCCAAATATGGCACAATAATTTGATCATTCCACAAGATAAACATCTTATAGCCATACAAGGTATACAATTAGGAATGAACTTTGAATTACTTCAACTTTACAAGTCTTTACAAAATGTACAAGTATTTACTGAAAGTGAACAAAAAACATGAAATAGAAGCTAGATTGGAAATTATCCAATTCAAGTTCTATTTATATGAGAAAAAATTTTGATCCTTCAAATGAGATAATATACTATCTTTTATAGAACTAATACAAAGGTCAGCTATAAAAATAACGTGGAAAAAAGAATTAATGGAATCAATAGTTAACATGTGGCTGAAAAATATCTTCTACACATGCTCTTTCAGTAGAAATTTTCAAAAGAACTAATCAAATTTCCCTTATAAAACTTATTCATTGCTAATTATCCATTACCCCTTCCAAAATTCTAGATACGCTTGACCTAGTCAGATATCCCTATAGTTGACCAAATCTTGGCAACAATCCTTCAATTCAAGCTTCACTACCCGGATTTAGTCAACTCTTAACATATGGAGAAACTTAACATAAAATAACAACAATTGCAATCCATTTGAAAGTTTGTTTATAAAATTGATCAGTTTCTGAACGACCAACAAGATACATCATGAATACACAACTCAGATCAGTGCCTTAACCTAGGAATGGAGGAGAGGTTATGTTTCAACTTGCATTTTAAAGTTGGCCCCAACAATGTTGATTAGTGTTGATTATATTAGTAGGAACAAGGCATCCATTGCTTTAAAAGAGATTACACATGGAAAAAGTATGCTATACATATCACTTTGTAACTAAAATGGTCTTAATGAATCACACCTAGTTTATCTCTTGTATTTGAACGTTGACCATGGATCTTTCCTAAAATTTGTCAAAAAAATGGATATGTTTTCTTATATAAAGACAATAGAATTGTGTGAACCTTTAAATAAATTTAGATTGAACTTTCATTAACTTATTGGCTCAAGGAGCATATCAAGTTAATTGGTCCCTAATGAAATAACCAATCTAGGTGAGAAAAACATCTAATTTATTTATCAAAATATCCTTGTAGATAGCCCCAACCTTCATTCTCAAACAAAATGTGCTCGTATTTTACACCTAATTTATTATTAGTGGGAATCTTTCACGTAATCTCCTTGCATGACATACACTAGTATAGATATGTGGTTTTAGAATCATTTTATGATTCATCTATTGTGTGATTAAATTAATCTAAAGGCTAGAAAATTATGGGACACATCATAAAAATTGAAGATAATATTATTGTTTTACATATTCGAAGATATAATATATTATTATTGTAAGATATTAATCATATAAATGCTTATTTATTAGATATACATATAGTAACATGACTATATCTAGATAAATTTTAATTTAATGTGCTATATATAGTAGTAAAACATGTAACCCATTATAAAATAAGTATCCATTAATTTTCACATGATATTTACCTTCATCAGAAACATACTATATAACTAATAACTTAGTAGATTATCCTTGATCTATGGTGTTGTTAAAATAACATCTTCTATTTATATATATATATATATATATATATATATATATATATATATATATATATATATATATATATATATATATATATATATATATATATATATATATATATATATATATATATATATATATTTATATATATATATATATATATATATATTTATATATATATATATTAAAGATAGATCTAATTTAGTCTCTATAATAGTTTCATACATTATCTTCTTATCTAGGGTTAAGTTCCCCATATCCTACATTTACTGTCCTCAAACATTATTCAATTAGTAAATCCTAACTCATAATTTGGATTACAACTAATTGAAAATAGTAAGTTTTGTTTCTATTACTAACATCAATAATTCTACAATAATAAAATATAACAAGGTAAGAAAAGTACTTTCCTGACACACTTGCACGGAAATGTTGCAAGGTTAAGCAATAAGCATTAGTATCACATTGAAATTCCCCCACACAATAACCCATATTCATTAGTATAACATAGTAACATAACAAGCAACACGAACTTACACACACACAACATCTCATTTACAATACTAAACACAATCTAGGACCAATACAAAAGCAACTTATAAAGACGCATGTCAAACCCTAAGAGGATATATGAAATGGTATGAATGAAGGATTTATTGTTTAGTTCTACCGACTAGGGTGTCACACATTTGTATTCATGGGAACTAGAATTCATTAGCTTCTTCATATGAACCCAAAACAACTAGCACTACTAGCTAATCACCAAATATGTCAAAGGTGGATCATTTTGATAACCAACATTGTTATACAAAAGCAATTGCATTAATAATTGAAATAAATCCCTCTTAGCATTGAACTTGAAAGTATCATCAAGTTAAATCATAACTCGATTCTATATCCATTCATTGTAGAGTTACGTCTATATATATCTTTAAGATAATCTATATAAAATACGTCAAAAGATATCGAGTCTATTTTAAGATAATCTATATATCTATTTTTTTCGATTAGCAAACTTAAAATAAATAAAAAATCATTGTATGACTTATTGAAAAAACAAAAATTATTATAGTTAAAAGAATGAAAATAAAATGTTGTGATCCTATCCACTTTAAACAATTGAAAAAATCAATAAAAAATAATTGCACACGAAAATAGAATATAGATTTTTGTTTTTCCTTTCACGAATTTACTAACCACCTAATGTCTTGTTGTCATTGTAAAAAATTATATTTATCATGTCATGTCGTAACTATTAACGTAATTAAAATTAGATATATTATTTAAATTATACTTAATATATAATATATTTAATATTAATAATAATATATTATTAATTAAATAATTATTAAATATATTATATAATATTAAATGTAATTTTAATAATTATTTAAATATATTTAAATAATTCTTTTAAGTTCAACGTAATTTGGATTTAGACCGAAGACAAAAAGAAAAATTAAAGTTGAAAGATTTAACTAGATTTAACTCTTGCCATATGACATTGACTGGGGGGAGGGGAACTAAATGTTGCGGACAAAATGGATTGTGTGGGGCCACAAATCGTGCACAAAGTCAAGTCCTGCCTATTCACCACGTAAGTACCTACTTCTGTTGACTTTTTCTGATTAGATAATCGAGTCGTTCAAATGCTACCATGATTTTTCAAATGAGATACCTCTGCAGTGACTGAGTTTCCTCTTTCATAGATGAGCAATGCCAGTGTCTGCAATCCTTTCCCTTTTAACTTCAATACAATCGCCTACCCATCACTCAATGTCTCGGTTTAATCTCCTTTATACCTTCATTGTCTATACCCTTTTACTCCCTTGTTCGCTATCCACAAACCTGAATTATACTTACTGCAAAAACAATCAAACATGTGGCGGTAAAGAAATCCCATATCCTTTCGGTTTACGTGAAAGTGGATGCGGTCTGCCAGACTTTCAAATCGACTGTGAAGAGAAGGTACGTTCGGTAATGGAAATTGGAAGCCAGAAGTACACAGTCTTAGATTTTTTTACTGAGAATCAGACTTCAGAAATTGCTGAGGGCACGAATTTCCAAAATTGTTCATTGTCATATTATCTCAAGTTCAACGAAGATGCAATCCAAGCCTTAGAAGGACTCTTCGATCAATTCCAACGACGGAACATCAGTCTACCAGTATATGAGTGTGGTATGCAATGTGTACTACCTGGCCTCGAGGTTCCAGGATGTGCTATTAAATGGGTAACTGTTGAAGAAGTATCAGCCCATTGGATTATTGAAGAGGAACAAGACCGTAAATGTCGCAGTTGCGGTTCAAGCGGTGGGATGTGTGGATTTAGTACTTCCGATTCAAACCAGTTCCTTTGCTTTTGCGAGGATGCACCCCATCAAGCCACATGTTCACCAGGTATTTGGTTCAAATCTCTCTATATTTGCCTCTAAGTACCCAATTAAGTTTAGTTGCCTTGCAATTTGAAAACAAAAAATGGGAAATTGGATCATCTATTAGTTAGTTAAATGGAAATTATTTTTCGCATCTGATTACCATTTCACATATTTAAACAGGCAAGAGCGCATATCATGGAACAAGTTCCCGAACAATAACAGGTAAAGGGTAATAAACCCTTTTTTGTGAGTTTTACAAATCTTCTAATTTTCTTTCATGGTAGAGTTACTAATCTATATTACTACGCATCAATTCCAGGCATAGCTACTGGGGCAAGTGCTTTAATAATTATAGTAGTACTATTGCTTATGATGGCTGTCTATCGAAAGAGGTCATCCTTCTATAAAGGGATCAAAACTTCAGGGTCTATTTCGAAAGTGGAGAATTTTCTCCAAAGTTATATTCATCAAATGCCAACCAGATATTCATTCTCTCAGCTAAAGAAGATCACCAACAACTTTGCAGATAAATTGGGAGAAGGAGGATTCGGTGTGGTTTATAAAGGAAAGCTCCGGAGCGGGCTTTTGGTGGCCGTTAAACTTATTGATCAATCAAGACACAGTGAGAGCCAGTTCATGAACGAAGTTGCAACTCTGGGAACCGTTCATCACGTTCATTTGGTTCGGCTGATGGGTTATTGTTTTGAAGGATTGAGAAGCGCGCTTGTATATGAGTATATGGCCAATGGATCCCTAGACAAGTTTATATTTCAAGGTAAAGAACACGAACAGATGCTGAATTGGGAACAATTGTATTCAATTGCTTTGGGCGCAGCTCGTGGAATTGCGTATTTACACCAAGATTGTAACAGGCGCATCATCCATTTTGACATTAAGCCTCACAATATATTACTGGACGCAGATTTCACACCCAAGGTAGCTGATTTTGGTCTGGCTAAATTGTATGGGAAGGGCGACGACCACGTATCAATTACGGCAACGAGAGGAACGCCAGGATATGTTGCGCCAGAGATGTGGTCCAGAAATTTGGGACCTGTAACGGACAAATCAGATGTTTACAGTTTTGGAATGGTTTTGCTGGAGATAGCCGGAAGGAGGAAGAACATTGACGAGCAGGTGAGTCGGTCAAGTCAACTGTATTTTCCGGAATGGGCGTTCAAATTGATAGAGAGTGGGGAGTTGGAGCAGAGGTTGAGAGAAAGAGGCAGAGGCGACATAGAAAAGGAAGATGAAGAGAAGGTAAGGAGAATGACAAAAGCAGGACTTTGGTGTATTCAATACAATTCCAATGACCGACCGTCTATGAGCAAGGTTGTACAAATGCTGGAAGGAAACGGTGATGACATAAGCAATCCTCCATTACCTTTCAATTCCTCCCCTCCACGTGAAGTGCCATTGTCATCTTCCACCGGAGAATCTTCATCCACGGTATAGACCCACGAAGAGGACTTGAACGATTATCCAATTAGAAATGAGGTGTAGTGGTAGTTATTATATAATTCTGATGTAAGGATCCATCCTTTTAATATAGAAATGACTAGCAATTGCACCTTGGTATGCAATGGGGACGTCAATGAAATTTTTGATAAGTTGAAAATTGTATGGGTTAGTTTGGAATTGGCAGAAAGTAATTAGAAATAATTGTTTGTTTTATTTGTGAAGATTAGATAGAAGTGAGCTTATAAAAAAAACAATAATATATTTGAAATGAATAATTTTAATTATATAATAGACACATTAAAGTTTAGATATTATAAAAAGTAAGAAAAAATGTATCAATTTTTTTACATAATATAATTGAATTTATTTATTCTTTTGACATATATGTCTATGTATATGATATTGGAAATGAACTGTATTCAAGAGTGGACACATCAAATTTATTTATTAAAGAAATACAATATTTATCAATTGTATCATTGAACTAAACATGAAGAACATGTCATAGAGATATTATTCACTTTCATTATTTTTTGGAAATATAAAAATGTACACAATGAACAAAATATTGTAGATATTAATATCATTTTTTTGAGAATTGAAAGGAAGATAGTTACTTTGAAATGAACCCCATAAATAGAATAATTTAAAGTTGGTTTTTTTTTTTTTAGCATAAGTCAAATTTGTAAACTATACAAAATTGGAAGTAAACAATAATACATTTATATGACGCATCAAAGTAATTATCTTGTTGTATAAGTTGAGCCTATAAAAAAGCAAAAAGAGATATAATGAATATGTAATCAATAATATTACTTTTGTTAGATGCCTAATTATTTGACATTATAAACTGAATAATGAAAATGAATGTAAACACTTAATTGTGTAAATGTTCTCTAAGTCCACAAAAATAGATTAAATAAATTAAGGATAATTGAATTGTTATAAAAAAATACATATATTATAAAGAGACGCAATGGTAGTTCTTTATTTGAATGGTAGTTGTTAAAATAAGGGATTGAAGGAAGAAACCTAAATAATTGTAACTTTTTTTATCATTTCAAGTTGTTATTTTTCTAGATTTGAACATATTGACCCCCTAAATTTCGATCCATAGTGGATAGAGAAACTAGCATTGCTAAAGACAACAACATATGTTTATTATGTAGTGATACCATTTCATTTGTTGCTAATAGATGTATATATGATAATAAAATGGATCAAGCTCTTACCTTTTGTCCTTAGTTGCAAAAGTATCATCTGAATATTCATCAAACCATCTTTCCTTCTAATTTATTTCTTTCAATCACCTTTATTTTGGTAGTAATTTGTTATAGTAGGCTATTCCAATAAACCCTCTCTCTGATAGAACTATGATTTATTTTTATTTTGGATATGAGAATTTTCATCTTTTTAGTGTAGTATCATTAAGTGGATTTGAGACACTTGATCCACATCAAGTCATTTATGCCCTTGACTAATTAGAAGAGGATTTAAATGAAAAGATATGGGAACTAAATTATTTTGGAGTTTACATCAACATAGTAGTGCCCCTTAGCCTAAAATGATTGCAACTAATGAATGAAAATCTAGTCATATAATAAGGCCTAACTAATTATTAAAAAAAGACAAAATAGGAGTTCAAGATTAATGCACAAAATATTTGAGTAAAAACATGTTAAAAAATGTGAATAACATTTCTAAGTGAGAACATGGTTTTTTAATTTGTAGATACAATAGTAATGTGCATGCCATACTTTTTGTCACATCCAATTCCCCTAATGCACTTGCCCAAATTACTAAAAAAGTAGACAAGAAATATCAAAGAGGATTGTATTTAATCTTCCAAAAGAGAGAAATATAAAAGAGATTCAGTTTTAACAATTTAAACAAAAATACTAACATCAAGCTTTCTACTCTCACATGAAACAATATAGACACAAATTTTATGATAAATACTTTGTAAAATGTTTGAAGTGGTTGTGTTTGGAGAAAACTAATGTTGTTGAAGCTTTCAATATAGAGAAGATTATATCATAATTTTATTCCTCAAGTATTATATTAATAATTTTATTTTGCTTTTAGCTCAAACGTTTATCTAGTACACTTTAAAACTAGATGTCGCCACTTATTAATTATGTTTTTTCTCAAAAAATAGAAAACTCAATGAAGTAAAACAATGAAAATTGGATGACTTAGATTTTTTTATTCATATTGCCTCCTTTTCTTCAATTCATTAGAATATATTATTGTTTTTAATCAATTTCTCATAATATAAATACAATAAGTGTTTGAGAAGAAAATATGTATGTATATTAAAAATTTACATGTTAATATGCCCTCTCTCCAACGATGCTATGCTCCCGAAGCCTACATACCTAAGGAACTTGAAAAATGAGGTGCAAACTAATTTATATATTAAAAAAAAATTATTTCATATTTATATTTGAATTAAATATATTAAATAATACATTTTAAAATATATAAGTTATAAATAAAAATAAACACAAAATATAAATAAAATAATATAATTTTTTTTTTATAACAATAAATTATAATATATTATTTAAAAAATGAATTTATATTTTATAAATATAATTTATAATAATATAATTTATTTATTTAGTAATAAACCTTTATAAGCTCCTTAAACTCTTCCCTTTCTTCTCATATTGTTTCATTTTTTCACAAGAAGAAAACTCAAATTTTTTTACTAACAAACCTTTCTTTATCTACCTAAAACTTTGTATTAATTGAAATGTGCACTAAAAAATTACCACACATTAATTGATTAAAAAATGACCATGTATTTATGCAAAACTTTTTCTAAATGTAATTTACATTTCGATTTAAGAAGGTCATACAATTTGCATCTACTAATAGATTATGATATTAAAAAATGAAACTCAGTGGGAAAGAAGGCAGATAAAAAAATGAACATCCAAGATCCCTTCGATCATCTTGCAAGCCTTTTTTGAAAATAATAAACCATTGATTTAATCATTTAGCTTGGTCCTCTTCACATTGGTAATGCCTTCAACATAATTATTATATAACTGTAATGTAAGTAGCCATCTTCATCATCTAAAAATAAATCATTCATGAGTATAAATATTTTTGTCTCTTTCTATGTCATGAGTTATGAGAGGGGTCATACTCTTCTCTAACTTAATGTAACGTAGAATTTAAAACTATTTTATTTCTTAAAATATCAATGATACTTCAAATTATTTTATTTATTGTCACAAAAAATGTATTCATATACTTGTATCAACATTGATATTAACCTAACCACTCTCATCAACAACACAATGGGTTAGGAAGTTTGGCTTTGTTCTGCAACTTTCCCACTCTGGTTTTTTATTTCAATTCCTAGCTCCTACCTTATTTTGATTGTTTCATGGGGTAGTTAGTTGGGGGCCCAGGAAGGCTCCCCATTCCAAGAATGTTGTCTCCTTGTCTGGCGTTGTGCCTGAGGTAATAGCAGCTAACCTTACTATTCCCCATATGGAGTCTCCTCCTCGTACTTCTATCCTTTCCCCTGGGGTAAAGACTAAGGGTATTTCTGGAAAGTCGCCCATATCTCCACCTTTTGGGCTTGACTCTTTCTTCTTTGTGGAAGAACCAGTTTCATACGTGGATAAATTGGTGGCTTTTGACTCATCAGCTTCAGGTAAAAGGTCATTGGAGTCTACTTCTTGCTCTGTGACTAGCTAGGAAGTAGATGTCCCTAAATTTTTGATGTTGAAGGCAATGGACAGTCAAACTAGAATTGGTTGGTAAGTTTTTGACTTATAGGCCAAATATTGAATTGGTACATCAATGGGTTGCTTCCACTTGGAATCTCAAAGGTAGTGCCACTATAAATGCCATGCCAAGAGGTATCCTCCTTTTCTCCTTTGTGGTTTATGAAGATATGCTTAAGGTTTTAACTGGAGGTCTCTAGGCCTTTGACTTTGGGTTTAAGAAATTTATCTCCCTCTACAAATGGAAATAAGGTTTTGATCCTTCGGCTGACCTGGGTTGCTCGGCACCAACTTGGGTTCACCTTCCTAGCCTAAATCTTGAATTTTGGGAGATGGGTATTTTGAAAGGTATAGTTAACTCCTTTGGTAGTCTTCTAGCTATTGATAAGATCCCTCAAGAGAGATTTAGACTACTCTATGATCATATTTGTGTAAATGTGGCTATGAATTCGGTCTTACCATCTTCTATCCTCCTTAAGTCAAAATTTGGTAACTGGACCCAACCTTTGGAATATGAAAATGCCCATCCTTTTTGCTAGTTGTGCAAGAATTTTGGCCACCTCATTGACTCTTGTGAGAAAAAACCTATCGAGGGTACATTTGCAAAGGAGAAAAAACCTGTTGAGAGAACCTCTACTTTTGAACTTGCTTATGTTGCCCAACCTTCTGTAATTTTTGTTGTCCTTGTGGTTACTATCCCCCAACAGAAGGTAAACCTTATCCCTGGCCAGAAGGATGTTCTAGCTAAACCTCTTGTTATTTCTATTGACTCATGTAGCTTGAACCTCAAGGTTTCAGCCCTTGTTTTCAGTTTCCCAACCCCTACTTTTTCAAAAATTATGATGCTAGATATAGGGGAAGAAGTGAGAATGAATATAGGGGATGAACCTAAAGAGGTCTCCCTTATGGAGGATAAATTGTAGTCAACCTTGGAGAAGGTTTAGGAATCTGGAGTGGGAGTTGACTTCAAAGAAGGAGAGCTAGTGCATTCTGACACCAACCTATCCTTGGAAGAAATGTCTTTCTTATCCCAAAAGGAGGCAGTAAACCTGAGTGACTCTTTGGCTTTGTTGGGCTTTCCTCCTTAGGCCAGTGATAAAGATGACAAGGATGATTGGTTTCAAGCCCCAATTAAATCTAAAAAGAAAAAGAAAAAGAAGCTAGATGTTGGGGGGTAATAAGGTAGGTAGACCTTCCCAAAAGGATTCTAGAACAAAAGACATTGTTAGGGATGTGGCTGCTGGGAAACAAGAAACCTTGGATTCAATCACTGGATTTGAAATAAAGTAGCATTAAATGTTGCATTGACATGGTTTTAGCGTTTGCTTCTTAATGCTAGACAGTACCATCCAATTTCATGCCATGAAACCACATTTCGGTGGGGACCTTCAATCCAACAGTTTATTGGCTCTGTTCTTTATTTCCACACTCTGCACTCAATGTTTATTAGGAAAGTTGGTATTTGATAGGGTGACCTTTCCTGAATCACTTTGTATTCCTTCACAATTCTCATGTATTTCTACATTTCTTTCTAAGTTTTTCCAAGAGCTCTATTGTCCTTGCTAATGTCTTTTTTGTGTTTCTTCTTCATCAATTTGAGTAATAAACAAAACAAGGAACATAAAGCTATTAAAATGTCTCCCACCATTGTTGAGCCCTCCACTTTTCTGCTTTTTTCACATAGGCGATACCAAATTATAAACCTTAACAAATCAAAAATTAAGATAATTTTTTTATCCACAATACAAGAATAACTCTTCTATGGGCTTGATCACCAAAAATACAAAATTTTAATTCTTCAACTAAATTTAAGAAAGGCTCAAATTTTCTCCAAATTTCTTGTAGACCTCAAAGGATCCCCTCGAACCCCAAAGCATTGAAATCTTCATGCAACAAACCCTTCTAATCCCTAATTTTCTCCTTATAGTACAAAAATCTTGAAAACTTCCTCAATCGGCTTGTCCTGCAAAGATCCATTGTTTCCATGTTTCTCATGCATTTTTCAATATTTTACATTTTGTAGGCATGTCAAATTATCAAGGTAGTTACAAAAACAATCAATTTTTTCCATATTCATTTAATTGCTAAGGTCGTTGCATCTCATGAGATTACGTTTCTTCAAGGCATTCGATGAGACTTTATTTCCTCGGGGAATCCCTATCAAATAGTGCGTGCGCCTTTTTGAAATCCATTTTGTACATCTCCTGCGATCATTTCTTTGAGAATTCTGTCAAATCATTAACAAGTCGTGATGTCTATGCTTCCCTATTTTGCATGCCTTACCCATTGAGGCCTTTTGTCAAACAGTTCACTTGCTTCGTATAGTCTTTCACATTTTCTCACAGGTGAAGGATGTTGGCAGAAGTTGGTGAATTTGGCTTTACACCCGCAAATTGCCTTCGCATCGAAAGTTTCTCAAATTCTTTTCACTAGATCATTTTGCGCATATTCTACGTTCATTACACTCCATGAGATCTTTGATTTCCTTGGGGCGATCTGCCAAACAGTTCACATGCTATCGAGTTGCTTCCTCATTTAGATTCGATCTCTACCATTTCACTCAGAGAGACCACATTTCCATTGAGGCATTCTGTCAAACGGTTCAGGGGCATCGTCTATGCTTCGACATCCTGCACGCTTTTTCTACCAGCAATCATGGTGTTCCATGAGCTGACATCTCTTTGAGTATTCTTGTCAAACAGTGCGTCATGAGGAAAACTGTCAAACAGTCCACATGCTTTGTCTATGGTTGTGTATACTCCAACTTCTTTAATGCAAATCCTGCAGTCATCGCGTTCCATGAAACCACTACCTTTTGAGGCATCCTGTTAAACATTCACATGCGTCCCTCTTTCCACTTCACAGTGCTGCGCAGGATGGGAGCGAAATCCAAACCACATTTGACCGGCGAGGTCGAGTTCAAACCTGCTGGGGAATAAAAAGTGGTGTTGCCATTATACGTGCGGGAGCGGGATGAAATTCGGAATGGGAGAGGAGCGAGACCTTCACTTTCCACAGCCGGAACGGAACGAGAAAAGGCACCAAGCGAGGTCGGAGCCGGAGCGGCATCCGAATGTGAAACATTTTACCATTCGTTCCCGGATTAAAATCTATTCCGATTCCGCGTGAGACACTTTAGGAAAGCGGGGTCGGGATGGATTTTGAAACGGGAACATATTCTTTACCTCCAAGGTGCAAGGAAAAACTCGAAGTTCGATGCCCATGCGGGGTCAGGTTTATGTTTGCACATAAAATTTTAAAAGGGGTATTTATGTATGGCTAAGCCCGATCACAACGAGCCTCTCTCTATATTTATATTTGTTTTACTTCTTTATTACCCCTTTTCCTACTACCTTTTTACCCATTTTTTTACAATTTTTTTTGTATTTCAAATTTTTTATTTTTTTTTAAAAAGATTTTTTACCCAAACATTTAATTTTATGATTTTCACCTTGTGTAAATCTACTAAAATATTTTAAAAAAAACAAAAGATTTATTTATTTAAAAACTTGGAAACCTATTTACTTATTTGTTTTTTAAAACTTAAATAATATAAAGAATTACATTATTTAAATTTTAAAATAAATTTATTTCTAATTTAAATTTAAAACTCTTTAAATATTATAATCCTTATTATTATTATTATTATTATTATTATATTTAAACTTTACAAATCTCTTTAAATCATAAAAGATTTATATTATTTAAATTTTAAAATAATAAATTTTAAATATTTAAATTTTCATATTTAAATTTTTTTGTGTTTTTGAAGTTTTCTTTTGTATTTTCTCGACTAAAACACAAAAAAAATGACACGAAGATCAAAGCAAATGACACGAAACCATAAACAAGCAACACGAGGGCGAAAACGATCAAACAAACGAAAAAGAAGATGAAAAGCAAACGAGGCGACAAAAGACGAATGAAAACGTCGAAGCAAAAAGAAAACAAACAAAACAGAAGAACAACGCAACGACGAAAGACGAGGCAAAGCAAAACAGGCCAGAGAATGAGACGGGGAGAAGACGGGATGCGAACCCAAACAACACCTAAAGGCGAAGGAGGGATAAGGGATCAGGACAGGACCAAGAATAGAAACCGATTTTTTTTTGTTTTGGTTCTGATTCGATATATGAATCCAACAAAGACAAAGAAAATGGAAAGAAGAAAAAGAAAAAGGGGGTCCCCAACTTTGCCAGCAAAGTTGGGGCATGTATGCAAGGCATAACAGGTCCTTAATAGCCTGCATAAACAATTTTTGGTTAAAAGCTGTATCCTTGACAATAAAGTGGATGTTCATCTCCTCCAAGAAACCAAGATGAAGAAGGAGGCTTTTGATAAGGGGTGATCCTACAATACTGGTTTACAATTTTTTGCCAAACTGGACACTAAAATGATTTTTTCTAACTAAATCTTCACTTTCGAGCACCTATAAAGGCTAAACCGTGAAGAATTTGAAGATGATGCAAACTAGTGATTTGTGACATTTTTTCTGTAGATTCTATATATATATTTTAAAAAAATTGGAATCAAATTAAACTTATTTTTGTCTCCTTCGAAAACTAGTTTCTATTTAGTAAACAACATTTTTAAGGAGTGACGCTCACCATATAACGCATAACTTTTTTTCCATGAAGGATAAAATTCTAATTTTTTCGAATTCAGATTTGTAACTATGATATCTAGTGCTTCCAATTGGTTTCATAGTGTTTTATTGAATTTTCTTTTCCTTAATCAAGTTTTGAATTCAAACCAATCACAATTCAGACATAGGCGGACCATATAACGTGTAATTATTTTGTATGTATCAAAATTAAATTCTTTTTTTTGTTGGATCAAAGACTTAAATATCTAGTGCACTCATTTTTTTATTTATTTTTTTATAATCTACTATTTTTCCACATGTGCACGATAGAGAGCTTGATTTTCAGTGAAAAAACTACCATTCACAAGAAATAAAAAATAAATGTAATAATCAAATTTAATTTAATTAAAATTATACTTTTTTGGAAGCTTATAATAAGGAATACATACAAAAAATAAATTTTAAATGAATTCATTTGATTCCCAAAAAGGTAAATCAAAAGTGGTTTTTTATTAGCATTTTGATAGGTGTAAAGGAGACTCTATTATAGGTATGATTTAAAACTAGCGGGGTTCTATCCAAGGGGGCTTGGTTAAAGGTGGTTTGATCAAACCATCTTCAATTGAAATCCTTTAAATGAAAATTTTCAAGGATTAAATCATTATATTTTCTAAAAATATGTGATTTCAGCAAAAATCAAGATCTCCTAGAAAGTGTAAACCACTATTGTGGCAACACCCTATTAAGGCAATTTTGAGTATCTAGCCTAGTGTGAATTATTTTGTTAATGAGACTGAAGGGGCTTCTGAAGGTATAGCTACTCTTTGGAATCCTTCTAAACTAAAAGGAACTCTATGCTCGGCTAGTAGGAATAGTATGATGGTTTCCCTAGAAGATGTGGCTTCCGACCAGGAGAAATGGAACTTAATAAATATCTATGAACCCAACTTGAGCAAAGACAGGTTGCTGCTTTGGGAAAAATTAAATGATGATATTAAAAACAAAAAATATTATCATTGGATGTTGGGAGGGGATTTCAATTCCCATCTCCTTCCTTCAAAGAAGTCAGGGGACTAGATGACTATTCAAATAGCATGATGGAGCTAGCTAAATTCCTAAAATCAGCTAGCCTTATTGATATCCTTCTCCAAGGTTCTAAGTACACTTGGTCCAATAAAAGGAATGGAAAACATCTGATCCAAGACAAGCTTGATAGGTTTATGATCTCAATCAATTGGAATATCTCCCAATTCCTCTCTTTCTACTCTCCCAAGGTCTGGCTCTGATCATAACGCCTTGGTGCTTAAAAGAAATGTTGATCACAATAGGGGACCTTTCCCTTTGAGATTTGAAATAATGTGGAGCCTTCACCTGGACTTTGATGTTCTTGTAAAAATTTGGTGGGAGGAACCTATAAGTGGCGCCCTTGTGTATTGCTTGGTGGAAAAAATTAGTAGAATCAAGAAAAGAGTGAAAGGGTGGAATAAGGTGACCTTTGGTAATATCTTTGAGATAAAGAATACGCTGGGAAATAGTTTAACAAAAGTTTGGGATATTATTGAGGTTGGTTAGGTGGATGATGAGACATGTGCTAAGGAAAGAGACCTCAGATCTCAATGGTTTAAGATAAACAAAAAGGAGGAAATCTTTTGGAAATAAAAGTCTCATGTTCAATGGCTAACTGAAGGGGACAAAAATATTAAATTCTTCCATCAATCTACATTGAAACACGGAAGCAGGAATAGGATCATATCGCTGGTGAAAGAGGATGGCTCCATGGTCTCCACCAAAAAATAAATTGTTGGGGAAGATGTTAACTTCTCCTCTCACCACATGGCCCCGGGCAATGTAAATCAGGTACATGATGACTTTCTTGAGGTGATCCCTAAAGTTATCTCTGATCTAGATTTAAAGATTATGACTAATGTTGTCTCTATGGAAGAAGTAAAAAAGGTTGTGTTCTCCTTTGGTGCTTTTAAATCCCCTGGCCCAGATGGGTTTCCTTGTGCTTTTTTCCAGACCTACTGGGATATTGTCAAAAATGACCTATTTAATGCTACTATAGATTTCTTCAGGTTAGGTAGGCTGCTAAACCATTTGAATTCCACCCTTATAACCCTTATTCCAAAAAATACTGATGCATCTACTATGAAGGATTATAGACCTAGTAAGCCTCGGTAATACAGTTTATAAAATCTTCTCCAAAATTATTATGTTTAGGCTCAAACTAGCGCTTGGAAAAATGATTGCCCCAAACCAGAAAGGTTTTGTCCAAGGAAGAAACATCCTTTATGCTATCATATCTACTCATGAAATTATCCACTCAATGGACCACTCTAAAAAGCCTAGAAGATGGCTTTTAAAATTGATATATCTAAGGCCTATGATAGAGTCTCCTAGTCCTTTCTCTGTGTTGTTCTTAGGAAGTTTGGGATAGAAGGAAGATTCCTTAAGCTTCAATCTCTTCTTGTGTTACCTCATCCATGTGCTCTATTCTGGTTAATGGTGTCCCACAAGGATTTTTCTCTTGTAGTCATGGTCTTAGGCAAGGTGACCCCCTCTCACCCTATCTTTTCATAATTGTTGTTGACGTCCTTGGAAGGAATATTCAAAAGTTGGTGGACTCTAAATCTCTAAAAGGTGTTAAATTTTCCTTGTCTCTTTTGTCTGACTCCCACCAACAATTTTTAGATGATACTCTCCTATTTTGGGAAGCCTCGGTGGGGGAAGTTGGTCTTTGGAAACAGGTTCTAAATGACTATGTTGTTGTTTCTGGCCAGTTTATCAACTATGAAAAAAGAAAGATATACTTTTTTAATATTGACCAATTGGTTAAGGACAGAGTGGTGAAAATATTGGGATGTCAGGAAGCTATCCTACCTATTGCCTACCTTGGTTTACCTTTGATTTCCAAGAAGTTGGAAAATAATTACTGGAACCAGTTGATTGAGAGAGTTCAAAACAAGTTGGTTGGATGGAAGGGGAAGCTACATAGCTTGGATGGGAAGATCCAACTGTTGAAAGCTTCCTTACAAAATATCCATATTTACTACTTATCACTCCTCAAAATTCCTTCCTTCATAGGGGAAAAAATAGAACAAATTCAGAGAAGATTCATGTGGTCTGGGACTGAAGAAAAAATAGACTATCTCTGGTAAGTTGGGAAAAAGTGTGCACACCAAAAAGGGCAGGTGGTTTGGGGATAAGAAGAATAACTTTGCTTAATAAATCCCTAACAGCTAAATTTGGATGGAACCTCCTTGAAGGTTCTAAAGACTGGGTGAAGATTTTCCAAGTACTTGAAGGACAAGAACCTTGGTTGTTTTCTCTCTATGATTGACCTACGTGGTGGTTTTTCTTTATGGAATCACCTGGTTAAAATAAAAAATGTGTTAAAACTGGGGGTTAGAAAGAGAATTGGAAATAGTAAAAATACTAACTTCTAGAAGGACCCTTGGATTGAAACTTCTACTTTGTCTTCAATTGATAGATTAAACCCTCTCAAACAAAGCCTAACCAAGGTATATGTGGCAAAAAGGTTTCTGACTATATCAACTAGGAGATGGATGAACCTAACTAGAAGGAGCTCAATATGCTATTAAGAAGGGATAATTTAAGAGGTCAGAGATAGATCAATTGGGATCTGAACCTATTAAGGCTTCACAATCTAACTAGGGAGACAAGGTGGTTTGATAGAGGAAGGGAAGATGAATGGGTTTGGAAGGGAGGCTCTTTAGGCTGTTTCTTAGTAAAATAGGCCTATGAGGAATTGGTTAAGCCATCATTAGACATAAGAGATCATCTCTAAGAAAATGTGGATAAAGTACTTGGTTCCTTAAATTAACTCTTTCAGGTGGGTTGCCTCACATGGAAAAATTCTTACCATTGACAACCTAGTAAGAAGGGGATTCCAGATGGTTAACCAATGCTCCCTTTGTAAGCAGGATGAAGAGCCAATAATGCACATCTTATTTCACTATCAGTTCTCTAGAGTGGTTTGGTCCTTCTTCCTATTGTTGTTGTCTAATGACTGGGTGTTTCCTCACTCTATGAAGTTGTTTATAGAAAGTTGGTCAAATTTCCCCTTTTCCCATAATGTTATTGTTGATCTCTGGAACCAAGTTCCCCCCTATGTTACCTAGGGAATATGGAAGGAAAGGAATAATAGGATCTTCAGAGAAGTGGAGAGAAGTAGCTGTGAGGTTAGCATGATAATAAAAATACAGATTAAGGAAAATATGGAGGTTGGAAGTTACAGTTTCTCCAAATTTTGGCCTAATTACAAAGATACGAAGATAAAGAAAATATGGGGCATAAGGATCTTACTCCTTCAATTGGGCCAACATGTTAATTAGAAATTCTACAGTGTGGACCCCTCCTCAGAAAGATTGGATTAAATGTAACTTTGATGGGTGCTCCAAAGCCAACCTAGGAATAGCAAGGGTAGGGGATTTGCTCAGAAACCACAAAGGGGAGTGCATTGTGAGCTTCGGTGTTAACCTGGGTGTTTGCTCTGATAACAAAGCTAAGGCTATGGATGTTTTAGGGGGCATAAAGACTCTTAAGGAGTACGGATTTAAAAATGTTATTCTGGAAGGAGATTCTAAGTTAATAGTGGATATTTTGAATGGAGTGGCAACACCCCCTAAGAGCTAAAAAAATATCATTGGCAGGTGTCTAGCCCTTAAGATTTTTTTACTAACTACAAGGTGCAGCATGTTTATAGAGAAGGAAATAAGTCTATTTATTATGTTTCCAATGAGGCGTTGAGTTGTATGGGGTGGACCCATTGGATAAATAATAACCTACCACAAAATCTTTAAGGGATATGATTTTAAATGAAATTTTTGAATATGATTATAATTTACAAGATGATGTGTTGAAGTTGCGCAGGAAGCATGGGATACCTTGTATTTTCAAAGGAATGCATATTAATGATGTTAATTAGGGTACGAGGATGAGATTGATGATCTCATTAGGAGGTAAAATTAATTATCATTTACTTCCCAAGGTGATCAAGGATCACATGGAGATTTGTAAGTTGTGAAGGGATGTCAAATCTAATTGTGTTGATATGCCTAATGTCAGGCCTCCCCATATTTGTGAATATTTGAAAGGGATGATTATTAATGAGATGTTAATCACTTGCAATAAAAATAATGAGATCGTGGCTCTAGGAATTGTGTCGTTGGCTTCCCCTAAAAGAAACTTCTCAATTCCTCATTTTTTATGGGATTTTTTTGTTACTTTGAGTAAAAGTGTTTTCTACAACACAGGTAGAGAGCCAAAGAGGTCGGTGGTTATGAGGAATAGCTCGTAGCAGTCAAAAAAATTTAGAGTGTTAAGATGGGTGGGCTGAGGAAGCGCACAAAGCCTCCAAAATGTCAGGAACTCAAGCATCATACATACTTGTGGAGATTATTTGAAAATGTTGGCATGGTTCCTGTCTTTGAGTCTATGAAGGGATACAATGAGAACCTAACTACCAAGTTAACTAATTATTGGAGGAAGGGAAATGTTGCTATCAGGGCTATCAAGTTTGAAGTGACAACGAGGTTTATAGCGGAAGCTATTGGATTACAGAATCAGGGTATAAAGGTGGCAAAGAAGAGTGGGGCCGGCTACCAGATGTTTGTGGAAAAGTTTCTACATGACAGGGAGAATCTAAAACATTTCCAAAATGGGTATGCTAGGTTAGAAATTTTGCTTCCCTATGCCCTGGTAAGTTTATTTGTCATGAGCTATTTTACGTTGGAAGGCAGATACGTGTTTGTGCATGCATATCATTTCCATTTGTTAAATCATATCAGGCATGGTGAAAGAATTAATTTTCCTTCCTACTTATTTTCTTCTCTGCAAATTAATATAGAGAAAGGTGATATCCCTCCCCTACATCAAGGATTAATGATTGCTCTATATAAGAACACTCTTATGCTAAAGACTCATGGTAACCCACTTGTTGCTAGAAATGACTATCCTAACTGCAATGATGGTGACAATGAGGAATCCCTTGTGGATGAAATCCCTACTGAGGTACCTAATCCCTTCCTGCCTCCCATTGTTGATGCTAGGAGGGTGTTAATTCTTGCTAAGATCCCTTCCCCTATTGCTAATTTTTTGAACCCCTCAACCCCTGTGACTCAGAAAATTATTGTTAAAGGTGTTATTGAGACCTGAGACCAAGCTTGTGAAGGCAACTCTGGAGAAGTGAAAACAATCCCCTCTTCTCTTGGACTTACCCAAGTCTAAGAAGTTTAAGAAAGATCTCAATCCTCATAATGATGTCATTACTATTAGTGAAGAGGGTGTAAAAAAAGAGGAATTGAAAGAGAATAAGAAGGGGAAAGGTAGTGGAGGTAGTCATGGTCATAGGTCAGCTCACCTGGCTAAAGTTGCTTCTAAGGATAAAAAAGGAAAACAAAAAATCACTGTGTATGAAGAGGAAGACTTCGAAATTGAAGATTTTAAAGCCTAGGTGGATGAAGATTATGATGGGATGGATTTTGAGGATTCTTCCTATGATATGGTGGAAGAGGAATCAGAAGAAGAAAAGGAAGATGATGATGAGCAACAAACTGAGATGGAAGAGAACCAAAAGAATGATAATCTGACTTATTTGGATGTTGGGAATACTAGCAATGAAACTATTACTGATGATTCTAGTATGCATTTCATGAAAATCATACTTACTTACTTGCAGGTACAAGTGGATGACATGGAGAAATCCTTGGTCACGTTGATGAGGGTCACTAGCAGGATGATGTGAAGAGCAATGATGGGTGCAGTTTCTTGACAAACAAAAATTACTATCAAGCTAAAAAAACTGGGAAAGTCGAATGATTTAAAGGTGTTGGATGATTCAGAGGGACCTGACTAGAGGGAGTACATCTCCCTCATTGGTGAATATGGGGACTTGTTGACAAAATCCAAGTAATGGCTTCTCTTTTGTTGTTGCTTAATGACTACTATCATGTTTTTATCTTTTTGCTTCCAAATTTTGGACTGCTATTTCATTATAGCCTTGTTATGGTTTAGGACTACTTGGTATACGGTGGATTTGATTAATTTCCTACGTAGTTTTAAGTACTCTTGTAGAAAATTATTGTTTTTGATTAATTTTGTCTAGACTATGGTTATGGTGATGAATTATGACCTGCATGCCACCCTTGATGTTGTTTTTTTATGTTGGTTGGTGGTGTTGTTTCCCACCTTGTTTCTGTTCCTTTTTGTCTATTTGGTTGTAACCATGGGATCAAGGCCCTTTCCCTACTTATATAATCAAAAAAATTAATATTGAGAAAATTAATAACATAAAACATTACAAATATTATACCTAAATCCAAATAATTGAAGGCAAGGTGAGAATTTATTGTACATATTTCATGTCAGCATAATCAAGGGTCACATAGAAACCATAAAAATGGCATAGATTAACTCAATGTCCATTAATAATCATTCACCAAAACCTAACTAAAAAAACTTACAAACATGTCCTAAGCAAGGGCAAATAATTGCAATTTAAACACACAAATACCCCAAAAATATAGAGAGATCAAATGTGAACTAATTTTTTTGCCATCACCTCCAAGTTTGTTTCCTCCTCTACTCCTCATTACACAGTGCAATGTGTCCAACAAAAAGTGGTGAATAAAAATAATTAAATGGAACAACTCAAATACGTACTCAATCATCTTGTAATGTAGTTAGATGACATCAACCATTGATTGTCGAATTAGCTCACTCCCTCTCATAGATGGAATGACTTGAAATAAATATATGATGTTGGATTGACATGCTACATGTGCACCCATGTTTTGAATACATGCATCTAAAAGTATTATTATAGGATCAAAATATTGTTGTTTAATATTTGAGTATCAATTCCTAAAATTGTGACATGGTTAAAACATACACATGTGGTTATCTTTCATATGTTACATAAAATTGTTTAGAGGATACTTGCATAGATTTTTCCAAAGCCAATATGTTTGAATATTTCATACACAAAACATCTTAGCATTGTGTTGAATGCACAAAACTATAATTTGGTATGAATAAACCTTACATTGATCCATTTTATAAGAGCATGGGTTATTTGTACATGTGTATGAGTGATATAAACAATACTTGGATTGTCAAGAGTACTTCTAAAATATTGTGGGGGAAAAATAAGTATTCGCTAGTTAATATTCATTTCAAACTTGGAACCATTTATATATAGCCAAGAAAAGTTACATGAAATAAGATTCTAATAAATATCATATATAAAAAATTCAATCTAAATAATTAGAGTCTTAATTTCACAAGAAACAATTCAAATAAAAAGAGATTATGAATTGTCATCTATTGATACACATACCTTAACATATATTTTTTACTAACAATATAATGCATGACGATGACATCTAAATATAGGACCAAAAAGAAGTTAAAAATATATGTTATATTTAAGTTACTATTATTATAAACTAGAATTGGAAAACTAAGTGCCAACCACCAACTCATTATTGTAACTTTTATAATATCACCACACACAATAATTAATCACTAAAATCTAAATGAATAATAGATAATCTATTATTGTAATGTTTATATGGGTGAAATCACATAGTTGTGTCTCACTTTTGGAAAGAGGAAATTTTTGGAGTGGTTGAGTTAAATTTACTTGCACACCTTTGAGCGAAGTAAAACCTTCGATCAAAGGTACCTTCGAGCAAAGGTATACAACTAAACACCTTTGATAGAAGGGTAAGTGCACCAAGATGGTTCCCAAAAAGGGGGCTTAAGTGGCCACTTTTTTCCTGAAATCAGGAAATGCTGACCTTGGACGTGAAATTGGGGATAGTTACACTAAAATTTTTGAGATGGAACAAAAAAAAGGATCAAAGTGCTCCGAGTCTACTTTAAAAAGTACTAATTTATTTTGAAAATGGTTGAGATTGAGGGGTTCAAAAGAGGGATGTACAGAAATTGGTGTTGTTTTTGTCAGAAAAACATAACATAGCAACTCTTGTATGACCTGAGCATGGTGAAACTTTTTGTAGTATTTTTAAAATCGCTATGGTCAGAAGTTAGCTAATAGCATCTAGTTGGTGCACAATTTTTCTGATAATTTTTTAATGAATATTTAATTTTTTACTAATTTTCTAAGTGGGAACTTCCTGAAAAGTAGAATTTTGGCCGTGCTCTCCCTACAAATTTTGGAAAGTAATAGATTTTTTTTTAAAAAAAAAAAAAATTTATAGAATGGAGTCTAGTTTCTAAAAATGTAATTTATTTGAAATTTTGATGAACGGTTAATTTATAACAAAAAAAACACTAAACATTACTTTTTGGCAAAAAACAGACATACAAACAAAAGAAATTATGGATGAAAGACTTAACATTGTCAAAAAGTGAAAAAAATTACATCATTGGATAGCTAAGAGAGAACCTAACATTACCCATGTTTTCGATTTTGTCAATATTGAACTAGATGCAATCTTGATGGTGAGCACAGACCCGATTATGTGAAAAATTGTAGAATTTGCAAAAACACGTCTCTGGCCTTGTTGGGAATGCCCTCCAAGCCTTTGGGTTGGTATTTCAAGGCAAATAATTTCACTTTTTTCTTTTTTTTAACGTGAAATAATTCGTACACGTTATAACGCGCTCGCGTTATAACGCGAGCGCGTTTTAAAAAAAATTTCATAAGTGGCCAGAAAATTGGTACCCAACTTCATGCACCCGTCCAGAAGGTAGTTTCCATAAAATATTATTTTTGCTATAAAATAATTTTTTTTTGCATGGGGACCTTCTATCGAGGGTAATATCTTCAATTGAAGGTACCTTCTAGAGAAGGTGCCAAAAATGAAAAATTATGTATCTGCATCAAAATCTCCTCAGAAATTTCAATTTCAAACCCTGGGTTGGACCTACAAATGAGCTTGACTTGACAATATATTTTACAAGATTGTAGCCCTCGAAACAAGCTTTCTAATCAAGTATAATTTTGATATGTTTTCATTTTATCATGTGTTTAATTTTCATTTTTCACTAAACATAGTTTTTTCTTTGAACATTGAGCTCTTTGCTCTGTAGAGGTTTAAAAATGGTAAAAAATTGTAAAAAAAATTCAAACAATATTCATTCCCTCCTTATTGATGCTCTTGTTTCACCAAAAAAAAAATCATTTCATCATATACATAACAATTTATGTTAGATGACACACACGTATGTCCAAATTTTAGTTACAATTACTTAAAAAATTAATTAAAAAAATATATGTAACCAACAATTATGAAAAAATATTCATTCCCTCCTTATTGATGTTGAAAATCTATATTTCAAAAATTAGAATTTTATCCTTTATAGAAAAAATTTATGTTGTACGACACAAACGTTACTTTTGAAAATGTTGTTTTTAGTTTAAAAATAGTTATTAAAGGAGATTTTGAAAGATTCATAATTTTTTTCAAATTTTTTAAAAAAATATATTTAGAATCTACACAAAAATTGCCACAAATCACTAGCTTGCATCATCTTGAGATTCTTAATGGTTTAGCTACTATAGGCCTTAGAAGATGAAGATTCAGTTAAAATTATTGATGTAAATGTCCATCTTGGGAAAAAAGTGATACATAGTATTGTGGGATCACCCATATACTAATATATGAAGAATTTATTATTTTGAAATAATAAAATACAAATTATTTTGTAATAAATGTTCATATATCTACTTTTTGTAAGACCAAGTAGTACCAATTTTTTTGATGTTACAAGATATGTTCATCTTAAGAATGATCTATTGGCTAGATTATTTAGCATTTATGATTTGAATCATAAGTTGTTTTTTAAGATCTTAAGGGTGTTATTGATTCCATAACTATCAAAATATTCTAGCAAAATTCAAAAGTTCAATTCTAGATGGACAATAACTCTATATTGGATAGAAGGCATTGTAATAAATTATCATTTAAAATAAATTAATTCCAATGATAAATCATGAATTTGATATGAATAAGTTACACAAACATTTTCCCAGAAGTTTTTGTTTGATTTTTTTTGTTGAAGTCAAATGAGTTTATAACCATAAAAAGTTAGGCTTAAATTCAGTGTGTTTTTTTTGAAAAATCCCCACACTAACTGATACAATAGCATTCCTTACATTATAAACTAAATCATCCTCTATTGATACATTCACAACCTTGTCCATGTATTCAACTTCTATAACAGTTTGTACAATGTATTCAAAAAATCCTTTCTTTCATTCCCAAAATGTAAGGAAAGGGCCAAACCTTGTTGAGCTTCAAATGTGGGTCTAAAATAGATCTGTTAGTAGAGTGGATAAATTTCTTATATATCCCATGAATAATATATTTAAAAAGATATCATTTGACACTAAAATTGTGACTGCTTGTTCAAGAGTGAAACAAAATATCTTTTAAATGAATTGCTTTCTATTAAAAATTTGGAACACATGAAAAGACTTAGAAACAACCATTTGCAATGGGAAACCTATTTTAGCTATCATAACATGCAACAAAGGGTATCCATCACTTTTTTGGTAACATAGCTCTACAAAAAATTGGGACAACTAACATAATGGGAATGAATTTGCAATGTTATTATCTACCCATGTTGACAATTTCCTTATGAGATCTACGATCTCCTACTCGATCTTGTCAGTAGCCTACAACTTTGTATCTTTGATATGATCTATATTTCAAATATTTGAAAATTAATAAAATAAAACTACAAGTTTCTTGGTGTGGTCTACTCCCTCCTTCTGTAATTAATTGTGATCTATTTTTCTTAAAATACCAAATACTTTTTATTGAGTGAATATCTATGAGGGATTGCAATCTTCAATCAACACTTCTTGAACTTCGATCCAACGATATTCCTTTATACATGCAACTAACGAATTCAACTCAATTAAGATAAATTGCACTCTAATATCTTCTCAATCTCTTACAATGATTGGTGGATTTCTTTTGAATTGGCTTTGATACTAGATGAAGGAAAATTTAAATCAAGAATGGTGACTACTGATCACAAAACAAACCAATATTCAAAAGCCTCAAATTTCCTTAATGAAATGTGAAACATAGAAAAAGGTGATCCTAAGTCCTATGTTCTTTTAACAATAGGATTCAAAGATGGAGATCATCAAGGTGTTTAGACTGACTGTCAACCATGGAGGTGATCCAATCGGACTTGGAACTCCATCAATTTGGGGATTGGAATGATTTGGAATTTTTTTTTATGATTAACCTAAGTAGACTATATGAACTAATGTGAGAAATGCAATAATCTACAATTAATAGACTAAAACACTATCTCGCAAGAAAATCTAGGAAGTGTAGAGGACTATGTACCTGCCCAAAAAAATTGGTATTGATATGAATACAAGGGCATAATCGCCCTAGGGTGTATGAGTCCTTTTACACCTTTCCTGCTCTATTTTTGAGGTCCTTTGATGACAAATATTAGATTTTCATTATGGCTTGCAAAGTTGTCAAAACACTGTCAAATTATTTTGTAGGTAAGTTTTTCGTGAGTTGACAAGGTGTAGGGATTCAATTGCAACAATGAACAATTTTTCTCCAAGCTTCCTTTGTTCCTCTTAAAACCTAAAAATTGCACATTAAAAGAGATGGAAAATGTTGTGTCATTTAGGGGCTTTCCCTAGTTAAACCCCGTGTTATTTTTCCACTTCCACAATGGCAATATCAATGATAAAATGATAATGGATAGGAATGAATGATGAAATCACAAAGTGCTACAACTCACCACCCTTAAATGGATTCCTTGAAGGACCAAAGTCATGCACATCACCTCAATGACATGGATCTTGCTTCCTTGATTGCTTGAATGCTTTGGAGACCTACAAAAGTGTTATCCTTCATAAAACAATGATAATATGACAATCTGAACTCGAATACAAAACTCACATACAATTTGGCATGATGCTTGGATCTTGAATTATTGTAGTAAAGCTCTAAAATTATGCTCTTGAATGATTTTGAAAATATTTTTTTCTCATGAATGCTTGCTAGATTTAAAATGATGCAATAACAAGGTATTTATAGGTATTTCTCTAATTTCTCGAGAATAAGATCTTGATAGCCAACATTTGCAACTTGAATTTTGAATATTAAAATGCCCACTCCGACACATCCAAAATTGGTCCTTGATAGAATAGGGGGAACCATACGCCCTAGAGTGAATGGGTTTTGGTCCTATTTTCTTAAAAGTACAAAGTTTTATCACACTTTTGGCCAACTTATCAACACAATTGAATTTTCGTACATTTCTAACTAAAAATTAATTTAGGCCAAAAATATGATCTAGTAATATTAATTTTAGCTAAGTTAGATATTTCCATAACTTTTTCAACTAAAATTATAGGCTAAATACATATTTAACACTATCTTTGCAGCCAATTTATTGAAAAAATACGTGATTATTTGAAAAACTTGATGTTTCAACAACTTCTACTCATGTAAATAATATTTTTTTAAACATAAAAATACCCTTTTGTAGATCCATAAGTGTAGTTTTCAAATATATATAGTTTAGTTATTATTTATATTTTATTTTTTATTTTTACCAAAAGTAGGTTATTAGCATAAAATATTAGGTTGATTACCATGTCAAAAAAAAAATACTAAAACTTATTAAAAAAAAAATCTATTTTAGATAAATATTTAATATAAAAGTTGACGTCGAATGGAAACAACTATATGTTAATACACACATTTTAATATATATTTAACAAAATTGTTAAAAAATATATCCATGCACTAAAGTTTCATATTATAAACACAAACGAAAAAATGTAGGAAAAAAATTACTAGATAAATATTGGCATCCCATGTACCTTCATTTTTCATCATTTTATGAGCAACTAAATTATAGTGTTAATTTATTAAAAAGTATTATAAAATAATCTTTTAATTTTTTCCAAAAAAAATACAAATATAAATGTATGGTAAAAAAATAACCCTTTTTCACACTTATTTTCAAAATAATTGATATATATAATTGTAGACACTAAAAAATATCCTAAATGATATCATACACTCGAATCAGGTATACTAACATCATTTCCTCTTGGAACCCATCCTCTTTTTGCTTAATTAATTAAATTAGCCTAGCTATTTGTATACACCTATAAATGGACATATCACAATAAGTCTGGTAATTAATTAAATATTTTTAATATTTAATTAAATCTCTGAATTCAATCTGCATATAAATAAATCTAAATAATTTATTTATATTGTTCATTCTTTCATTTCGATTAAATACATAAGTTTATTTAATCACTTTTCTTATCCATTTCTTAATTAATTAAATAAACATTATGATTTATTTATATTAATTATCATATAATCTTAGCTTGAATATTTTATTCAAATAAAGATTAAATATTCTTCTCTTCTAAAAATCTTCTAAATTTCATTCACAATTAAATATTCTAAATATTTAATTAAATCTTCTAAAGTCCATTCACAATTAAATATTCCAAATATTTAATTAAATTCCATTCACAATTAAATATTCCAAATATTTAATTAATTCTTCTAAAGTCTATTCACAATTAAATATTCCAAATATTTAATTAAATCTTCTATAGTCCTAAAATCAAATATTTTAAATCCTCAAACCCACACAAAATTAAATAAATTTATTTATTTAATTTGGATTATCAACAACAATGGTGAAATAACTTCAAAACAGAAAATTAAACAAATTTCTCTGTTTCTGAGCAAAGTTGTTCCCGTGGGTTGAAGACAAACCTTCATTCTTCTCTCCAACCTCCCAACATCTTCCATCTTCCTCTCAACCTCTCCATCTCTCACCATTCAAAATTACCAGACAATCTCACAGCCATTGATCTTTGCCAGCTAGGCTCTTGCTTGTAAAAATCTATAAAAGGGACTGCCAGGTCTTTGAAAAAAAAAGAGAGAAGCTTGCATACAGGAAAACTATAGTCAATCAACCTTCCAGCATCCATAGCCTCTAGAATCATAGCATAGCATAGCTTAGCATATTAGCAATCCATATCATGGCCTATCATCCTCATATCATAGTTTCAAAAGCATTCATAATCCACAGCCCCTATGCATAATCTACAGCCCCTATGCATATCCGTACATCAACATTTCACTCCACCAGCATATAGGATAGAGAAGTACTCTCCCTTTGCATACTCGTTCTGCAGGTTGCTATTCTGAGAAGCTTTGCTTACACAATCTGAGAGCAACAGCTTCAAGCAAATCACTGGAGATAGAGGATAATGGAATGATTCTGAAGAAGCTATGTTTGATTTCTTTGATTTCATTTTATTTAGCTTTCTTTAGTTTAATGTTGCATTGGTGTGTTTTTGTTATCTTATTTTGATACTAACATTTCCCACACACATTTTTGGCACCCACCGTGGGGCTCTTGCACCAATTTAACATCTTTTTGCAGAATTTTTTTCTGGCAGGTTACGGCTAAAAGAGCATATTAGCGCATCAAACATGCTTCAACGCAGATCACACCCAGTTTAGCGCTCTTTAACTCTGTTACAACACTCTTTACTAATCCTACAACGCTCTTTACTGATCCTGCAGCACCCATTACTGATCCTACAACGCTCTTTATTGATCCTGCAGCACCCATTATTGATCTTGTAGCACCCATTACTGATCCTGCAGCACTCTTTACTAATCCTGCAGGGCCCTTTAATGATCCTGCAGTTCTCTTTACTGTTTTCATAGAGTATTTATGTTTTAGCGCTCTTGATGTCTGTTTTAGCGCATTTTTCTATTTTAGCATAGAATTTGTAAATCTGCAACTATAATCTGTGACTTAAGTAAAATTTGACTGGATCTGATGTGACCGCAGCCAATAAGAGCTTTAAAAGAATGAAGAAATCCTAGGATAGTCACTTAATTGGAATGAATCAATCCTAGGATAGTCACTTCATTTTCTATTTTGGACTAAAAAGAACTCCATGTCTTTGTGAAGCAATATCTTCACCTAGCATAGAAAACCATTTATTTGTGCTTAAAATTGAACTCTTGTTTGCTTTGATTAAAATGGTGATAGGCCTATGCTCTCCCCTTAACTGGGTGATCAAAATACTAGACTCACCTATTCTATTTCATGTAATTTTAAGCTTTGTTAAAACCTTTTAGAAGGCATGTCGTAGTGGGAAAAAGTACTCACCCTATGGGAACGACCTAAGTGGGAATAACTAAAGCCAAGTTTTCTAGCCCACTTTAATCAAATGTGAATGGTTGATGAAAATCCCATTCGACGATAGTGTGAATTGATAACCATCCCCAAAGCCTTTGTTCTAAAGGTTGGGAGGTCTCTCAAGGGAGTCTATCATTTGCTACACCGAACGAAAACCCTTACTACGAACTTAGTGTAGTATCCAGCCGAAGTCAGTTTATGAACATCATAATAATCACAGTGCAGGGGAGGGAAGAATATACCCCCAAGATACTCACCATATAACTACCAAGGACTGTTTGCTCAGGGGATCCGGTATCCACTTCCGTCACTCTAAGTACACACCTGGAAAAGACAAAAACACGGGCGCCCCTTCAGGGGTGACACAGCTGTGTGAGTCGACGCAGTTCTAAGATGTGGGATGTTGATTATTATGGTGACCTACCTGAGTACTAAGAGTGAGTCTGCTTGAACTATCTATCATGTGTAAAACCTGTGAAAACAATTTTTGAAAAACATTTTGATCATGCACTTGATGTTTAGTATAGGACTTAAAAACAACTATTCCACAACTTGCTTGATGTGTTTTCAAAACATTAATTTAGTAAAGATCATCCAAAACTCACAATTACATTGATTACTCTCATGTTAAGAGATTGGAAATCCACAACCTTTGTTAAGAAATCCATTCTCAAACAAATCAAAAAGCCAAAGAAACCACTTAGCTACAAGAAACTATTGAAGAAAAGATGATTCTTGTACCAAAGTCGAAAGGTTTTACTTAAACATAGAACCTTTATCCATCGATATCATGACTGTGTTAGAGGTTTCACCAATGATTATGCTGTAGAACCATTATACTCACGAGTTTTCTTTCAAAGAAGATCCCTTTCTCAAAGGCACAACCACAGTCAGCATATTCATTCTTCTTATATTCCCCAACCTGCAATTGAATATTCTACTCGTCCAAATCAATTTCTGCAATAGAGAACTCAGTCACATTAGGCATTTATCACAAATCCATCTTTTTACAAAGCTACAATCAAACTTCATAAAGTGCAAAATCATTTTTCTTAGTCTTTTGTTTAAATTCCTGCAAACAGGATTTTCATCCTTTCAATTAGGGAAAACACGAGCTAAAGACTAGAAAACTTTTAAGTCATAGAATCTTCATTCTATCCTGACTTTCATAACCATCAAAAATTGTACTATTTCATTCTTTTGATCAAAAGCTAGGACAAAGCTTATGCCTGTTGTCACGAGATCTCGAAAGCACATAGAAAAAGATGAAAGAGAAAGTACCACAAGAAAAATGTGTGATAATAGTGAGAAGGAAGAGAATCCATTTCATATTGAAGAGATAACAGAAGAAAAACTTCAAGAAGCAGAGCAAGATCCCCAATTCCATACTTTTATGGAATGGATTTTAGAACGAAACAAAGAAAGATATTTTCTTTCATTAGCTAATCAAGGAGCTAAGTTACCTTCTGATTTTGATATAGAAGGGATTAAAGAGAATCCTGAAACTCCTCCTAATGATTTTAGTGCCCTTACTCAACAGATAAAAGAATTACAAGGGAAAATAAAGGAAATGCAAGGGGGTGCAACAAAGAAGTATGTTTTGGATGACATATCTCCTTATCCATTTGATAGGAGTCTTCAAATGATCCCTTTTCCAAAACATTGTGAAATCCCTAAATTTGAAAGGTACAATGGGAAAACTGACCCCATTGAACATGTGAGGGATTTTTGAAATATGAGTCTAGAATTCGCTTATGAAGATACCTACTTAATGTGATTGTTTCCACGAAGTTTGGGTGGACAATCCATGGAATGGATTTCCAAGATCACTCCCCCCATCAAAACCTTTGAGGAGTTAATAAATCAATTTATATCACAATACGCCTACAACATCCAACACCAGATAACCATGCTTGATCTTTGTAAAGTGAAACAAAAAGTAGGGGAATCTTTCACTACATTTTTGCAAAGATGGAGAAGATTGTTTGCACGATATTCCTGTCCTATTCCTGAAAAGGAAAAGATGGATATCTTCATCAATAGCCTAGATCAATAATTAAGCTACAGGCTTAATCTTCATTGTCCTCATAACTTTGAAAAATTGATTAAAAATGCAATTACCATCGAAGGGGCCTTAGTCAAAAGAGGAGTGATAAAACTTGATAATCCAAGTTCATCCAACCATAACAACAATGATAAAACAAGGTTTTGGAACAGAAATAAAAATGTCGTCAATGATGTTATAGTGGATGCAAACAATCTACGAACAAGACCATCTATCTTCAACCTATCAAGTGCTCCACGAAACAACCAACAAGGAAATACCAACCAACAAGGAAACAACAATCAACAAGGACAAAACTCCAACCAAGAAAGCATGACCAATCAAAACAACAAGGATAATCGTGGTAATTTCAATAACAATCTTGGCAATACCCAAACATCAAATATACCAAGACCTCCATTTTTTCAAATCGACGGAATTATACCACTTTGGGTCAATCTCTTGAGTCTGCTCTCAAGGAGCTTCTCGATAGTAAGGTTATCACCTTACTACCACAAAGAGATTATGAGCCACGATTCAAACCACCATCATGGAATGACTCATATTATTGCAATTATCATTAATGTAAAGGTCGTAGAACAAATAACTGTCAAGCCTTGCGAAATCTAGTACAAGATTTAATTGACAATGGCACCATCACAATTGAAGGACATTATACCAATGACGATCATCAAGCATTCAAAGATCCTTCACCAAACTATCAAAAGGGGGAAACATCAGATACCAAAGTGAAAAGAATAAATAATGTTGAAGACAACATAATCCACCACATCTATGTAGATGATCAACGGGTTAATGTTATCAAAATCAAGGAAAAACAAGAATATCAATAGGTTAATATGACTACGAGAGGACAAGAAAAAGTTGTCCTAAAAGGTAGTTCATCTAAGGCAGTTATTCCTCCTCCAAGTCATTATAATCTAGCTAATCAATTGAGAAAAACATCAGCTCAAATCTCCATCCTTGAGCTTCTCAAAATATCTCTCGTACACAAGAATATTTTAGAAGAAGCTCTTGTAAATACAACTGTCGACACTGATCTGGATGTAGACAAATTTCAATCCATGGTGGGACATTTTTCTTCCCCAACTTGTCTTTCATTCTCCGAAAAAGATGATGCCTCCATGACACATTCCGCATAATTCATCGCTTTATCTTGAAGTTATGATCCATAAACACCGAATCAGACGTGTTTTGATAGATGGAGGATCCAGTTTAAATATTCGTACCTTAAAGCTAATACATGCCTTAGGAATATCAAAAAATTCCATTGATCCACAAAGGAAAATAACTATCAAGGCATATGATGATGAAGAAAGAGCTTCTATAGGACTAATAATGCTACCTATCAGAGTGGGACCTGTTGTGAAAAATACCTTTTGTTAGGTTCTAGATCGTGATCTTTCCTATAACATTCTTTTGGGTCATCCATGGATTCATGATATGCAGGTAGTACCATCAACATACCATCAATGCCTCAAGTTTTCGTATGATGGACAGGAAATAACTATACAACCTGACTACAATAGCACCCAAACTTGTTCAAATCTCCAAGCAACTCAAGACATTTTTGCGCCGTGCATAATAGGGAGGCTCTTACTACTTCTTCCTCTGATCTACAAGGCCAATTGCAAGAATTGACAAAGAATCTTGACACCAAGCTACATTTAAAAGACAAAGGAGTAAGCGAATATTCGATATCCCTTTCTAGCTTACCTCCTTCTCCGAGGTCATATGGTTAGCCAACCCTATCAAATCAAAAGATCACAACAGCCTCTACATCCCAAGCTTCTATGCCAATCACGAAGTTTGATGGACAATTCATTAAAGCTAACACCACCGAGGAAGAATTTGAAGATAGGGATATCCTAAGCTGGCTATACAAAGATGAAGATGAATCTCTCTTGCACATCAAGTTACCTACCGAACAATATGGTAAAGGGTATACCATCATGCAAAGAATGGGCTATGAAGGAAATGGTCCTATAGGAAAAAGAAAAGAAGGAATCATTGATCCAATTCAACCTATTTCAATACATCCAAAAGATAAAAAAAAGGACTTGGATATGGTAAGGATATAGAAGCGTCAACTTCACAGCAAGCATAGCAAACTCATGAAGGAGAATCAATTTCAGATAAACCCCATGAAGATGTCACTCTACAAAAAATTTATGGATCAGTTTTCCAATTGCAGAATAGTTCAGACATTGATTCCAATGAATATGAATGGGATGATGTCTCTGATGATACATTCTTAACAGAGAAAAGGGTGGATGTCATACACAAATTCGCACCCACGTTCTTACAAGGGGAGGGCTCAAGGCCTCCACTTGATTATTCTTTAGAAAATGATCATGACTCAAGTGAGGATGATTTAGATTTTAACAAGATCAATAATCGATAGGAGAATACCATCATAGACCTTGTCCATCATGAAAATGACAACTATGTCATGACTTTGACCATTCAAGACCTTACCCAACCTAATGATCCCATCCCTTTAGTCTATCCAGAACTTATTGATTGGGACAACGATGCACCTATCCATATCCCTACATTCCATGATGATGAGGATATTGTAAATTTCCTTTGTTCCTCTAATCAAGAAAAAAATAGTTCCATCAAAGAATCTAATACTCAAGATTTTGATAGGGAGGTGTCAAGTCTCTTAGCTGCAAAATAAATGAAATAAAAGATGGATCTATCGATGAAAACCAAAAAATAGCAGTGGTAGATCACAACAAGAGAAAAATAAAGAGTGAATCTAACGGTGAAAACCTTTTTGAGGCACTGAAGGATGAGAAACTTGACACTCTTCCAAAACATTATCAAGAAAGATCTTCTATTTTGATTGAGCCCACAAAATCAATCAACATAAGTACAACAGAACATCCAAAAATCTTGCAACTTGCAGCATCATTAACAATGGAAGAAGTACTAAAATTCATAGAGTTCTTGAAGGAGAATCAAATCAACTTCGCTTGGTCATATGCTAATATGCCAGGGTTAGATCCTAATCTAATAATGCATCATCTATCTATAAACACAGGGGCAAAACCAGTGAAGCAAAAACTTAGAAAAATGTATCCACATGTTGCATTATTGGTTAAAGAAGAGTTAAAGAAGCTTTTAGATGTTGGATTCATTCGGTCTATTGACCATGCAAAATGGATCTCCAATATCATACCTATTTCAAAGCTGGATGGAAGGATTATAATTTGTACAGATTTCAAAGATTTGAACAAAGCGTGTCCTAAAGATGACTTCCCTTTTCCAAACATAGATATGATTGTTGATTTAACTGTTGGCCATGCAATGTATTCATTAATGGATGGATTTTCAGGATACAACCAGATAAAGCTTGCACCAAAGGATCAAGATAAAATAGTGTTCACGTGCCCTTGGGGTACCTATTGTTGGAATGTCATGCCATTTGGGCTTAAAAATGCAGGAGCGACTTATCAAAGAGCAATGACAACCATTTTCCATGGCATGATGCACACCTTCATGGAAGACTATGTGGATGAAATATTAGCCAAATCCAACACAAGAGAAGGACATCTAGAAATTTTGTCAATGATTTTTATCAGAATGGAGAAGTTCAATGTTCAACTCAATCCAAAGAAATGTGTCTTCAGCATTAAATCTGGAAAACTCCTAGGATACATTGTTTCAGAAAAGGGCATAGAGGTTGATCCAAGAAAAGTACAAGCTATAATGGACATGCCGCCACCATGAAATATCATTAAGCTCCAATCACTGCAAGGATGACTACAATCCATTAGGAGGTCTATAGCTCAACTGGCAGAAAAAAGTTTACCATTTACACATCTATTGCATAAAAATGTCCCATTCAAATGGGAGGAAAAGTGTGAAGTAGCTTTTAATCAAATCAAGCAATATCTCATGAATACACCAGTCCTAATTCCACCAGTTCCAGGAAAGCCACTCATACTCTATATTTCAGCAACAAAAGTATCTTTGGGAGCATTACTAGCACAGGAGGATTCTACAGGAAAAGAAAGAGCCATATACTATATTAGCAGAACATTAACAAGTCATGAACTAAATTACACTTTCATTGAAAAAGCTTGCCTAGCAGTAGTGTTTGCTTCCCAAAAGTTGTGCCACTATATGTTGGCTCATACAGTTAAGCTGATAACTAAAATCGATCCACTAAAATACCTCTTAATCAAAGCTACCTTAACAGGAAGACTTGCAAAATGGGTAATGATCTTAAGTGAGTTTGACATTCACTATGTAGATCGAAGAGCTATAAAAGGACAGGTCATCGCAGATCAGTTGGTCGAAGCACCTTTACAAGAAGAAAACCCAATGCACATTTAATTTCCTGATGCAGACGTCCTCACAACAACAATTAAGAATAATGGACATTATACTTTGATAGATCTTACACGCAACATGGCTCAGGGGCAGGGATTCTTTTTGTCACACCTGAAGGACATACCATTCCAAAATCATATCGGTTGATGATTCCCTGCACAAATAACATAGCTGAATATGAAGCATTGCTCATAGGAATGATGATAGCATTGGACTGGCGGATTACAGAGTTGCAAGTCTACAATGATTCACAACTTGTCATTAACCAAATCAATGATGATTATCATACTAAAGATGATAAGCTGTTACCTTACAAGAACATGGTGGATGATTTTAAAAAGTATTTTGTGGCAATCAAGTTTTCACAAATCCCAAGGATTGATAATAAAGTTGTAGATGCAATGGCTACAATTGCTTCCTTGTTACAATTATCAGAGAATGAAAAATAGTACGAATTCTTGGTGGAACAATTATTTTCTCCTGCCTATGATAATCCAAAGACCCAAGTCATATGCCATTTAACCGGTTCTGATTCACCTTTATATGGCAAGATTTATACCTACCTAAAAAATAACATCTTACCTCTAGACTTATCCCAAAACCAAAAAAGGAATTTCATACGCCAATCATCTCGTTATACCTTGATCGTCGATATCTTTTACCGACATGGTCTTGATGGTACGCTCCTTCGATGTCTTGAACGTGACGAATCTGAACAAGCCTTACAAGAGGTTCATAGTGGTATTTTTGGAACTCATTCAAGTGGTTTAACCTTAGCCAAGAAACTTGTTAGAATGGGATATTATTGGCCTACCATTTAGAGAGAATCTTTTACTTTTGTCAAGAAGTGTTTTAAATGTCAGATTCATGGGAATCTTATTCATGCCCCTGCATAGGAACTGCAGCCTTTCACTCTGACATGGCCTTTTTCTCAATGGGGACTAGATCTTGTTGGTAAAATTCATCCTTCATCATCAAATGGGCATAAATTCATCATCACAGCTACAGAATATTTTACAAAATGGATTGAAGTTGTTCCTTTGACAACCATGACCGGTAAAAAAATCTCTTCATTTATCCTAAATTACATCATCTGCCGATATGGAATTCCTAATTCTATCACCACTGATAATGGGAGGCCTTTCAAGAATCGAGATGTTGACGAACTTTGTGAAAGATTTCACATCCAACACAAGTTCTCTACACCTTATTATCCATAAGGAAATGGTCAAGTAGAAGCTTTAAACAAAACAATCTTAAAAATATTGAAGAAGAAGGTAAATGATGTCGGTCGTGATTGGCATGTCCAGTTAAATCCAGCTTTGTGGGCATACAAAACCAGCATTCGCACACCAACAGGAGCTACACCATATGCCTTGGTATATGGAGCAAAAGCGATTTTACCATTAGAGGTTGAAATACCTTTGCTTAGGGTTCCACTCAAAGGATTGATAAATGATGAAGACTACCGAGTATCTCGTCTGCAAGAGCTAGAACTGTTAGATGAAAGACGTCAACATGCAGCTGATCATTTGAAGGGTTATCAACAAGTTATGTCCCGTAGCTACAATCACAAAGTTAAACCACAGACATTTCAAGTAGGTGATTTAGTCTTGAAAGAAAATCCACGCAATCAGCAAGATAGAGAAAAGAAAAAAAAATTGAACCAAATTGGCTTGGTCCATTTGTCATCATTGTAGCATATGGTTCTGAAGCATATTAGTTATCTACATCAGAAGGGGACCTATTTGAAGAACCAATCAACAGCATTCATTTGAAGAAGTTCTATGTCTGAATCGTAAAAATCAGAAAAGAAAAAAAATCTTGAAAAAATACATAAAAATCAGAAAAACAAAAAAAATAAAAAAAAATAAAAAATTCACATAATCTAAAAAAGTGCAATAAAAAAAACAAGTGGTGAAAACCTAGCAAATAGGCACTACTTGTGATCAAAATGGGCTCCTCTATCTATTAGCTTATGTCTTCCATTCACTTTATGGCACCATCTATCCATATCTATCATATGTACATATCTATCATATCCATATTATGCAATGGGAATCCTTGTCTTTCATCATGGCTTGATGAAATTTGTACATATCCATAATATTCAGGTTATGTTTACACTGGGGGCAGAAACACAAACTAAACAAGAAAGGGGTAACAAGCTTTTAGAACATCACAAATGAACAAATGATGGTTTGACAAAGCACAACATACATTGACACATCAAATCAATCACAACACCAAAACGATCACTCAATACCAATGAAATCAAACAACATGGTCTAAACAACGTTAATCAAAACAAAAACATCAATGTTGATAACCAAGTTGGATGATCTTAATCTAAATAATGTTTGGAATACTTTCAACAAAATTTGAATTGTTGGTTTATTTTCTATCATATCTCTAGAGCAATTCGATGATGTATTGAACTAGAAAAGCAAGGAGTATGATTTTTCTTTGTCTATTGTTTGTGAGTGAATTATTATTACTATGAAAATTGGTTGAGAGACATGCTCTACTAAGTATCATTGATGATATTTTGGAATTTGCATGGAAAATGGGTTAACTCTTGTCTGTTTATGCAAGCGATACTCAGGGCATCTCGGTTCAGTTATACCTAGATGATTGTATTAACTTGCTATATCAAAAATCATGAAAGCAATACTCAAGTCATCACTGGAGCTAACATACCCTTTGATGCTTGTATTAACTTTCAACATTTCAATGCTCTATGATGACACAAAAAGCACAAATAAGCTCTCAGAATGGTAATATTGTACAGATACCCTACATGGTTAGTATAGATTACATTCATTTTAGAATCTGCATTTTGCATTTATAGATTTTTCCAAAAGATGGCAAAGTATCAAAGTTTCATATCTTTACAATAAATGACTGGGTACATTTTGACATTCACAACAACATCATCACATACATTTTTCATACATATTTGCATCAGAAAATCATAAAAAAAAGCATACATCAAAATCAAAAAGAAAATCATGGGCATTCATAAATTATACCATCCATCATTTCACATTCATATTCATAAAAATCATTCATCAATAGATTGCAATCATATCATAACATTGCACTTGCATTTTCATATCTAAAAATCATGCATACATATACATCATAAGCATTAACATCGTGAAACCATCACATAAAACATCATGCATATATAAAATAGACAAATTCATCACATAAGGAATCATCGCTGCATATCATATATCTCATAAATGAATGTCAAATGTACAAAATTTCAACTATACATGACATAACATCATCAAAAATGGGACCATATCAGTATGTATACAAATGTCTCAACAGAGTATCAATAAGACATATAAGACATCATGCAAAAAGCACTACGAAGTGCTATCCTCTGATGTTGCTAGTCTGGGACCTGCCCCACCTGTGCCTGATGGACCTGCTCCACCTGCTCCTGATGACCCTCCTGGAGGTAATGGCTGAGATACACCCCTGTTGGTAGCTTGAGAGCGACTATGTGTAGATTGAGACTGTATAATGCATTCTCTGCTTAGGTGACACTGCATCATGATACCTGGTCTTATAGAACTCTGCCTCCTGGGTGGCCCTGGTCACCTCTCTCATCATGTCACCAATCGAGGTACCTGCTGCTACTCTCTGCAGACTATTAGCTAGGGCCATGGCCTACTCACCCTGTTATCTAGCTGTATCTCTATCGGTTGTCACTATCGTCAACTGTCCCTGTAGTTGTGTAACCAAGGCATGTGCCTGTGCTAACTAACCCTGTAAGCTCTGTACTCTACTCTGTAAGGTAGCTATCTGACTCGGCACCACTAGATCTACTGAAGATGATGGAGCTGAATGTCTCATCCGCGGTCCACCTCTGCCACCACCTCTGCCACCACCTCTGCCACCACCTCTGCCGCTACCTCTGCCACCTCTGCCACCTCCTCCACTACTATCACCCCCACTCTCCTCATCACTGCTATCTCCATTCCCATCTGACTCATCATCATCATCCTCCTCAGAGTCATCACCCTCTGAAGCCGCCTCTCGCTGTCGTCTATGTCCCCCTATATGTGGTCTCTACTATGCAACTGAAGCGACAAGCTCATCAAGATCAAATAATCGTGGCATAGGATGTTCCAACACATACTGACCATACTCTGGATTCATCCCCCCGTCCAGAATATCAGCTCTGTAGTCCCACGTCTGTACTCCCAAACTGGTAAACTCTGCCACTACTGCATCATATGCAATCCACGGACCCCACACTATAGCATACCCTAAGGCTGACCATACTGTCGCCACACTCGACCAAGAAGAAACCTCTCAATAATCCCAGGAGTACGACCAATCAAATATCTAGCAGTAAAGACATAGGGCATCTCCCTAGGATCCTCTGGCCATGCCTCACAATCTACATAGGGCCGCCAACATACTGTATCGAGATCATCCAGAAGACGCTGCCAATGATCCAATTTGCCCAGCCTCGGCTGACCAATGACATCGGTATATTTGAATCTATAAAAGCAGACAACCAACAACTAAACTCTGACCTCGACTGTACACAACATGGTGTAACTTGTCATATAAATGTGCAAGCATGCACGATCCCCAAGCATATCGTGTACCCTGCATCACCATACTCTCAAGTACACGACCCCACCCGACTGCACAACCCTTCAACCTATGGTCGGGGTACAAAACACCTCCAATGAAGCCTGCAAGTACGGAGGGTAAAGGTGCATATAAATTCGTCATCTCCGCCCATGAGATATAATATCTTGCAATATGATCATCTCTAAATATCCGTCTCAAAGCATTTGTACCTCCCACCTCCCGGCCATCAAATCTCACTATCTCACCCATCACTGGAATCTTCAAGATGCGATACACATCCTCAGGAGTCACGGTAATCTCTCCTATTAAAAAATGAAAGGTATTCGTGTCGCTGTGCCACCTCTCTGCAAGTGCTGTCAATAAGGCTTTGTTGAGACGCACCTCAGGCATCTCAAGTAACGAGGTCAGTCCACATGCCTCGATCACATCTCTGTCTGCCTGTACAAGCTGTGGAATCAATCTCCATGTCTTCGGGAATTTTTCTTGTAACTGTAAGATGCACAATCTCTCCTGTTGAATAGGAAGAATCATCAAGTCAAAGCAAAAGCAATATCGAATCATCAAGACAAATCAATCAAATCTAGATATCAAACTATTTGTTTTTCATTTTCATGGAAAGCAAATTTATCAAAATCCTGTTTGTTTTTAACAACTTTAGAAGCAAACTTATCAATCTATTTTGTTTTTCATTTTGATCAAATACATAAGTTTATTTAATCACTTTTCTTATCCATTTCTTAATTAATTAAATAAACATTATGATTTATTTATATTAATTATTATATAATCTTGGCTTGAATATTTTATTCAAATAAAGATTAAATATTCTTCTCTTCTAAAAATCTTCTAAATTTCATTCACAATTAAATATTCTAAATATTTAATTAAATCTTCTAAATTCCATTCACAATTAAATATTCCAAATATTTAATTAAATTCCATTCACAATTAAATATTCCAAATATTTAATTAATTCTTCTAAAGTCTATTCACAATTAAATATTCCAAATATTTAATTAAATCTTCTATAGTCCTAAAATCAAATATTTAAATCCTCAAACCCACACAAAATTAAATAAATTTATTTATTTAATTTGGATTATCAACAACAACCGTGAAATAACTTCAAAACAGAAAATCAAACAAATTTCTCTGTTTTGAACAAAGTTGTTCCGTGGGTTGAAGACAAACCTTCATTCTTCTCTCCAACCTCCCAACATCTTCCATCTTCCTCTCAACCTCTCCATCTCTCACCATTCAAAATTACCAAACAATCTCACAACCATTGATCTTTGCCAGCCAGGCTCTTACCTGTAAAAATCTATAAAAGGGACTGTCGGGTCTTTGAAAAAAAAAGAGAGAATCTTGCATATAGGAAAACTATAGTCAATCAACCTTCCAACATCCATAGCCTCTAGAATCATAGCATAGCATAGCTTAGCATATTAGCAATCCATATCATGGCCTATCATCCTCATATCATAGTTTCAAAAGCATTCATAATCCACAGCCCCTGTGCATATCTGTACATCATCATTTCACTCCACCAGCATATAGGATAGAGAAGTACTCTCCCTTTGCATACTCGTTCTGCAGGTTGCCATTCTGAGAAGCTTTGCTTACACAATCTAAGAGCAACAGCTTCAAGCAAATCACTAGAGATAGAGGACAATGGAACGATTCTGAAGAAGCTCTGTTTGATTTCTTTGATTTCATTTTATTTAGCTTTCTTTAGTTTAATGTTGCATTGGTGTGTTTTTGTTATCTTATTTTGATACTAAAATTTCCCACACACACTATTTAATTAATTTCATCATTTGCATCTATTAACCTAATTCATTTAATCGAGTTAATTTCCCCTTTCACGCTAACATTACATCTCATTAAATTAAATAAATCAAACAATTTGATTTAATTCCCTAAGTCTTCTTATTTAATTAAATAACCTTGTTATTTAACTAAATGTCATTTCACCTTTCCCCCTTTCATTAAATTGTTTAATTTAATGAATATCACTTATATTCTTCTAAATCCCCTAATTTCATGATTAAACCCTTGTTTAATTAACAATCATCTAATTTATATAATTTTCCTTCAAAAGGAGAATATTCCCTCCCCTTTTGTACAATTAAACTTTGTTTTAATTTGCAAAATATCCTTTTCTCTCACCCATGAAAATATTCCATAGAATATTCTCTCCTCCAATCATTTGAAAAAGGAAATATCCTCACTTGACTTCATATGCAAGTTAGCTGGTGACTTCTTGTGGAAGTTAACTTTTGACCTCTTGTATAGGTCAAAAGTGTGCTTGTTTGGAAGGAATGAGAACCCTTGATCAAATCTCATCTTTCATTCTCACCCGCTAATGAGAATCTGTGATCCATGCCTCCAATTTCCTCCATCCTTAACCGTTGATTAGCCTTTTTTATCTCAACCCTTCATTTCTCATTTGGTATCCTATAAATAAAGCACTATTTGGAGACAAATGGATCCATCTTTTAGAGAAAACTTATGTTGTTGAAATCACTCATAATCACACTCATATTTAGCTCACTTCTAGCATATTTTAGTTTAAATTAGTTGCATAATAGCTTAGCTTCCATTAATGGCTTCCATAATGCATCCATTTAGCTAATTAGATAATTAGGGTTTGAATCTTTTAGTTTAACTCTCATTTAGATTAGCTTAGAAATTGCATATCTAGATCATTTTTAGCATAAAATCATACTAAACTAGCTTGCATTATACTCATTTTAGCATAAATCATGTTTTCATTCACATCTTACAACTATTTCATTGATTATCTTCAATATAATCAATTGAAATAAGCTTACTAATCATGCGATTGGGAAAGGTTCATCGTTACACATCAATTTGACACCACTCCCAAAATGAGATATGTTTTGAGTGGGCTAGAGTAGATATTTTAAATGTTTTTGTAACTTAGAATGCTTTGTTTTAATTAGTGTTTATTTTAACTTCATTTTGATTCATCATGTTTATATTGAGTATTAGTGGCTTCGTTATGCTTTGATTCTTCATGGATCAAGCATCATTGGCCCATACTAATATCCTCAGTCACAATAATTAACTTAACTATGCCTTGGTTTAGTGTTGTAATGTGTTGTACACATTCACATTAATCTAGGGCCATTTTTAATGCAATGTACTTAAATTGTACCTTATTTAAATGGTGTTGTAAAGTGTTGTATTACACTTTCACACTTATCTAGGGTTTCCTTATGAAAGGTTGAATTTTTTTGCTTCTATACTTGGGAGATAGAATGATAATCTTCACACTCTCTCATTCAAGGAAATCCCTAGAGATCTCAATCTAAAATATGCAAAGGAGAAAGAGATCTTGTAATAGGGTTGCCCTAGGGTCCAATTATAAACTAAGTATGGGTTCACCACCAAGTTAGGGCTTGGAAAGACAAATTAAATGCAAGATATAATGTTTAACCCTAATATGATGCAAGACTTCACTAAATGACCTAAAAATGCATGTAAATCAAAATAGAAAACTGCAAGGTCAAAGGTGTGTACCTGGAAATATAAAGAAGATTGGAATAAGCTCTGAAACACTAAAAAATACTAAAATTAGGGCATATTGGGACTCATACACCACTTTGGGCGCATTAGTCCCAGACTAAGGTTTTTGTTCTAGAACAAGTTTCTAGCAGTGTAGATTCTGGATCTACAAAAATCTAGAAATTTTTCCTGTAGTGGGACTCATATGCCACTTCTAGCATATCAATCTCATTTCACTTTTTTGGGAATTCAAAGTTCAAATTTGTACTTCAACCTCTTCTTTTCTCTTCCAAATTGATTTTCAGATCTGAATCTGTAAAAAGACCTACAAAATAAAATATATACTTGATTTTCTTATAGGGTGTTTTCCTTGGTCAAACCCCTAGTTTGGTAATTAAACCTTGATAGAAATAATGAAATTTGAATGTAAATGTGAACATAAACCCTAACCTTAAGTTTGTCTAAGATTAGGAAATAAAAAATGCAATGCAACCTATTCTATTGTGTAAGAATGAGATGCATGAATGAAGCTTGAATGTAATGCTCACTTTGAGAGATGTCAAATCACTCTAATAAGTCATGATGATGCATGTACCTTCCTTAGGCTACAAATAGAGTGATAATGGAGGATGGAATCACTTAGTAAATAAGTCATTAGGCTTGGCTTGATGGCTAGTTGCATCTCCCCAACCTAGAATCCATCATGATTCACCATAGGCAACCATAATCAACCCTTGACAATGCTAGATCTTGAATGAAAGTGAGCTTGAAGGCCTACAAAAACACTTTAATGCTGCTCCAAGACTTCAACTTTACTTGATCTTGAAACTTTAATGCTCTTGTGAAAGAATTCTTAAAGACTTTTGAATGCTTGGGTCTTGAAATTGCTCCTAAAAATGCTTGCTTAGATGAAATAATGACTTAGAAGCTTGATTATATAGGAATTTACACCTCATTTACCATTATTAAGATCTCAAAAGCCAAAATCAACCAAAAATTTGAATTAAAAAGTTGAATTTCCAACTCAAACCCTAAAAAAATCCCCAAATGGGACTCATACACCACCTCTGGCATATGGATCCCACCTAGGGGGACTCATATGCCCAAGGTGGCATATGAGTTCCACCCTAGATTTTCAAGGTGGTTTTTTAGAAATTTAATTGCTTTTGATGATTTTGTCAAGTTTTTAGTTGAAATAAGCCTCGAGATTTAAAATAAAGGGTATTAGGGGCCTGTTAATGATGACTTAAAGGGGTATTTAATGAAATGGTGCTAAAATAGGTCCAAATTAAGTGTGAAATTACACTATTTTCAAGAGCATACAATTTTCTACACTATATTTATCCCCCACTTCAGCACCCATATGACTCTACGTGTATATGTAAGCTTTAAGGAATCCAAACAATAAACTCTTTTTCATAAAAGGATATTCATCTAGGTTTATTCACAACACAGGAGAATGAAGCCCCCATCGTAGCTATCTACAAAACCACAATGTTAGGAACCACATCCTCGAACATGAATTCATTAGTTGTCCAAAAATCCTCTTATCTAACTTCTTCTAGAAATCCAATTCGAGGGTAGATGTATGTCCCCCTTGATTTTTCTTGCTTTACGGAGGTGGAATCAAGGTAGCAGTATAATTGCATCAAAAAAGGTAAATCATATAATAGGGTATTTCGAAGTACCATACTGCATAATGATAGACATATGATGAGGACTAGAGCACAATCACAATTCCAACGCAACAAACAGAGTCAAAAACAGAGTTCTCTAGCTCTCAATATGCTAGATCTCTAGATGTCCTACGAGAGGAGGTAGCCCAAGGCGAGCTATAGCATCAGGTGAGTTAATTTTTCTGCTTTAGCTTTGTCCTTATGCATTTATTTTATGTTTTTACGCTTTTGTAGATAGATTTAGGACCCTAGAAGAAAAGTTTGCAAAACGTCCCTTTTTTTCGCAAAGTGTCCCTTTTTGTCGCAAAGTATCTATAATACCCCTCATATTGTTGTTTGGACTTATTATTTTCTATGCTTTTGTTTGACACATTGACACTGTGATGGTACTATTTATTGGTTGGTTTGGTGGATTGGTTAGTTTAGACTATTTGGTGATTATGCTACTTCAGTTGATGACATTGTTATTGTGATACGGCATTATGGTTACATTGGTTTGATGATGTTAATTTGATTTCAGTAGTATATTATGATGCAGTGGATTATTAATCATGTTATCATATGATCAGTTAGTTTAGAAATGTTATTTCATATTTGATATTGTAATTGATAGAATAGTTTTGGTGAGAGGACAGTGTAGAACCACTCGTTCACGAGTGCCCTGCTACGCTGCAATTCCTTCTCACAATGTGATGCATTGATTTTATATATATATGCATGTACACAATCTTGTTTGTATGCAGGAAATTGCAGGTATAGAGTCTCGATTCCACCTACTTCAGCAGGACAGGGCGAGCATCAAATTACCCAACGAGCATGATGTTGAAACAGAGATGACAAGAAAGTGACCTCGTCCCATGTTTGTCAAACCATCTTGTCTAGTGGTATTGTGCGTCGTTAACCTTTGTCATTTTTGCAATTTATTATAGTGGTTTGTGTGAGTGTACTGTTGGTATTTATTTTACGTTGGCATTTTGTATGTTGTGATTTATTTAATAAAATGATGTTAATAAATGTTTATAATAGTGTTAGAATAATTTGTATTAATATATAAAAGTTTTATTTCAAAATTCATGTGATTTATTTAAATGTGTAAATTAAATTATTTACAATTTAGTATTTTGATAATTTAATTAAATTAGTATGTTAAGGATAATTATGAAATAAATTAATTAAATTGTGTGAATTGCAAGTAAAGCTTGCAAAATCTGAATTAAAACAAAAAGTATTGTTAAATGGAAAAAAATCAATAAAAGAAAGAAAAGATAAAAAGGACGAATGAGTGTTGCGTGTTGGCTGAAAAGCTGGGATTATAATTAGAAAATTTCTTTTAATTTGGATTTTTTAGAACTTTTGAAAAAAAAAGAGAGATATATTTTTATTTAATAGAAAATTTGTGAGTTTTTCATTCACGGGAAAATTCTTGGCAGAAGTTACACAAAAAAAAAAAAGAGTTCTAAAATATTGGATCTTCTGGAGCTTTCTGGGGAATTGTTTCATTTTCTTTCATTGTACTAGGGAGGTTCTTCTGAATTGAATATTAGATTAGAAATTTGAGCAAGGAAATCAGGAGAAGAAGTTCTGAAGGAAGGAATGAGAGTTATTCGAAAGGCTATCTGGATCAAGCAAAGCTTCATCAGATTTCCAACAGCGCAGAACTCTAGGTTCCATTTTCTCATTTCTCTAGCTTTCACTTTTAAAAATAAAATTTAAATTTAAATAAATGAATAGGCTTTATGTGAAAGAAAATTCTTTTGGAGTTTTAGAAATGTTCTGGGTTGCAAACAAGCAGAAGGAAATGTTGTCAAATTTTGTTTTAAAATGTCCAATTTCTTTATCATTCTGTTGTGGAAAAGATCAATCTTTTTATTAAAATGGATTTGTAATATTTATCTACATATATTTATATATATATATATATATATATATATATACATACATATACATATATATATATATGTATATGTATATATATATGTATATATATATATATATGGATATACATAATATATGTATATATATATAAATATATACTATGCTGATATTTGTAATAAAATATTTTCCTTTGGATAAATTTTATATGATTAAATATATCTATATATATACTATCTTATAGACGTATATATTCATATATATATATTTATTATTTGATTTATATTTTATTGCATTTATATTTATTATGGAAACTATGTTTTGAAATCCAAGATTTTAGGTTGGTAGGTACTGTGACACCCTTGGAAATCTCTGAAGGGCCTTTTATTAAAAATTAAATTAAATTAAAAAAAATTAGATGTGTTGGGAGGGATGTGTGGTTGGCACCCCCTTGGCTGCTCCTTGTGATAGGCTGCCACAGATCTTGAAGGTATTGTAGAATCAATACAAGGCTGTTCAATGTGCAATCTATCTTGCGTGGAAAGACCATATGGTTCTTACTAAAATTATTAAAACGTGCTTAGAAATTACTAAATCAATTCTTTTGTTTTATTAATATGTATTTTGGTTGTTTCATGGTTATTTAATTTTAAATATATATATATATATATATATATATACGTATATATATATGTGAGTATATTCTCTTTAGAATTAATTTTTTTATAAAAAGGGATATATATATATATGCATTTATTTAGTGTGTGTGTGTGTGTATATATATATACAAAACTTAAAAATATATATATATAGATATTGACTTGATTTTTGAATATGAAAGTTATGATTGTAATTGTTAGGGGAAAGATAAAATTGATGCCATTGAATTTTATTTCAAAATTTCATTATGGGAATAGCGTTTATGTAATAGAATAAAATGCATTGTTGATTATGTTGATTTGAAATTGAAACCCTTTGAAATTGTTTATTTTGTCATTTTATCATTGTTGGTTTTTCTTTTGATGTGGGAACCCTGTTGTAATTGTGAACCCAGATATGGTTGATACAAACCTTAGTTTTCTAGAGGCGTGATTTAATCATTGAATGTTTATCTCTTTTTTTATGTGCTCTTGATGTTGTAAATTATTAGTATTATTATTTGGAAGGGTTGTACGAGTTGTGTTAATATTTTTGATTATGTGTATAGCGAGATGGGTAATGCCTCGCGTATCATTTTTTGCGACTTAATGCTTTATTCTTTATGGTACAACCCTTGCTTGCTTTGTTATGTTTTGGGGTCTCAGGGAGAGTGGCTCTTCGTGGGGGTCGGTGCCTCAAAAGGAGGAAGGGCTCAGGATAACCCACGTAAGAGTAGATTAACAAGTGAAAACCTAATAATAGAACTTAGGGGGATGGGTAGTAAAAAAACATAAGATAATCTTGGATACCTCATTTATGCATTAGGGCTATCACAGACTAATGGTAGACTGAGAAGGTCGTGGTTAGAAAAGTTGTAACCTCATCCTCAGGAGAGGTTAACGGCTCCACATGAGCTACCCTATGGGGTCGGTGCCTCAAGTAGGAGGAAGGGCCAGGATAACCATAGATGGGGGTTGGCGCCTCATGTTGGAGGAAGGGCCAGGATAACCCATGTAGGCTATGTGATGACACTCTCCACTAGATGCCTTCATGCCTTGTTTTCTTGGTTGCCTCTGGAATTGTATTTTGATTGTTGTTTCAGATTCTTTTGGAAGTGTATTATGATTGTCTCTTTGGCTCACTTGGTTAATGGTTATTGCCTTGGTTTATTTGTGATGAGTTTTATGGCTTTATGTTATTATGTTTGACTTATGGATGTTGTCGTTTATGTCCTTTGTAATCCTTGATGTTGTATTTGGAGTTATTTTACTATGTTGTTCTTTATTGGAGTTGTCTTATGGCATTCATGGTCGTGGTTACTTCCTTGTCACCTCTAAGCATGGGGGGTGGGTTATTTATAACCCACGTGGTTGGGTGGAACGTGCTCCGCACCTGTTAGGTTCCCCATCAATGTTTGTTCTTCTCAGCATTCTTTAGTTGGAGCTTTTACCAGTTGTTCATTTTGTAATTCAGACATTGTTTGTACTATGTATTTATCCCACATGTATGGGATATTTCATTGTATTCATTATTGATCATGTAATGTATTAAACGATGATGTATTGTATATGAACCTTTGTAAACATTATTGTATGAGATTCATTATGGTTGTATCATATGATGTATTATTCTTTTACTTATGGATACATGGATGTTCTTATGTAAATGGATTTTGTAATGTTGATGAATGTAAATTTAGATGAGTTATTTAGCTTTATCTTTATCTTTTCTTTATGAGTTTGTTTATCCGATGTGACCTCGCATGCCCCAGAGGACTTGACGTTATCATGTTAATGTGCAATGTAAATATGTTTAAATGTTTAGTTGCATGTTTACTTTGTATTATTTAAAAAAAAAATGTGTGTATTGTTTTGTCCTTTGGGGTTTGCACGACGGGCGTTACAACTTGGTATCAGAGCCAAGTTTGCAAACGCTAGGGTCTCTTGGTAGTTAAGTCCATTAGGAAACCTTGTGTTTGACTCTTGAGCTCACTTGTACCTTTATCTTGTTGTGCAGAAATATGCCTCGAGGTAGAGGACGTGGTCGAGGAAGAGGCTATGGTGCTAGTCGGAGAGCAAACCGGCAAAGTTCTTCAGCTCCTAGTTCCCATGGTTCTGAGCATGAGGAACAACAGAGTCTTCAAAGCAATCCATCAGGTGGTCAAATCCTGGGACAACCTAGATTAGACCGTCAATTGCAGCACATTCTGGGAGAGATTCTTGATTGGTTGGTACCCAGGCCAGAGGAGGAGTAGTAGGTCGAGACAAAAAGGGAAAGGTCGCCAAGGCAGAGAGAAATAACTGCCGATCAGGATGCAGTGATATCAGGCCATATGAGAGATTTGATGAGAGCTCACCCACCTACATTCGATGGTTCTAGAGGAGGAATGGAAGCCGAAACATGGTTAATTGATTTGGATCATTACTTCGCGATGCACCCCTATGGTAGCAATACCAAAGCTCGGTGCCCAGTTATGCATCTGCAAGGATTCGCATCTACTTGGTGGTGACTGGAAGAACAAAAGTTACATTTGGATATCAACATGGTCATGTGGGAATTATTTCTAGAAAGGTTCAGGGCTCACTTCCTTTTAGATCATTGGAGGCAATGCAGGGCTGATGAGTTTCATGACCTCAAGCAGATGTCGATGTTCGTGGAATAGTATGAGCAACACTTCTATGAATTGAAGCAGTATGCAGGGATCAGCCATGATGAAGGGATGTTGGTGCAACATTTTGTTCAGGGCTTCAATTCCTGCATCAGTAGGGGTGTGTGAGTCTTTGAACCGAAGACAATGGAAATTGCAGTCGAGAAGGCTCGTTTGGTAGAGGAGAATTTAGCCATGGCCTTGGGTGGTCATATTGGAGTACAAATTGGCAGTGCGCCTACACCCGATTTTAGCACTCATGGAGGTCACTCACAGGCTACAGGATCTTCTAGGAATAGGTATCCACCCTCTAAAGAGGGTCAACAACAGCAGTTGTAATACCCCTCATGTTTGTTGTTTGGACTTACTATTTTTCTATGCTTTGGTTTGATACTTTGAGACTGGGATAGTACTATTTATTATTTGGTTTGGTGGATTGGTTAGTTTAGATTGATTGATGATTATGCTATTTCATGTGATGACATGGATATTTGATATGACATTATGGGTTGGTGATGTTAATTTGATTTTAGTAATATATTATGATGCAGTGGACTAATAATCAGTTTATAACGTGATCAATTAGTTAGAAATGTTATTTCATATTTGTTATTGTAATTGATAGAATAGTTTTGGTGAGAGGACAGTGTAGCACCACTTGTTCGCGAGTGCCCTGCTACGCTGCAATTCTTTCTCACAATATGATGTTTTCATTATATATATATATATATATATATATATATATATATATATATATATATATATATATATATATTCATGTACACGATCTTGTTAGTATGCAGGAATTGTAGGTATAGAGTCTCGATTCCATCTGCTTTGGCAGGACAGGGCGAGCATCAAATAACCCAACAGGCAAGATGTTGAAATAGAGATGACAAGGAAGTCACCCTGTCCCATGTTTGTCAAACCATCTTGTCTAGTGGTATTGTGTATCGTTAACCTTTGTTATTCTTGCAAATTGTTATAGTGGTTGTGTGAGTGTATTGTTCATATTTATTTTACGTTGGTGTTTTGTATGATGTTATTTATTTAATTAAATGATGTTAATAAATGTTTATAATAGTGTTAGAATAATTTGTAATAAAATATAAAAGTTTTATTTTAAAATTCATGTGTTTTATTTAAGTGATAATTAAATTATTTTTTATTAGTATTTGTTTAGTTTAATTAAATTAACATGTTGAGGATAATTATGAAATAAATTAATTAAATAAATTAAATTTATTGAATTGCAAGTAAAGCTTGCAAAATCAAAATTAAAACAGAAAGTATTGTTAAATGGGAAAAAAATCAATAAAAGAAAAGAAAAGATAAAAAGGACCAATGAGTGTTGAGTTTGGCTGGAAAAGCTGGAATTAAAAGTTAGAAAAAAAAAATGGATTTTAAGAGCTTTTGAAAAAGAAGAGATATATTTTATTTAATTGCAAATTTGAGAGATTTTTCATTGACGAGAAATGGACAGAAGTTGCAGAAAATATTGAGTTTTTGGAAATGGGATTTTCCCTTGTTCTTCTTTTGTAGTAAATTATTTTAGTTTTCAGTGTTCTGAAAGAGAGGTTATCCTGGATTAGGTATTAGATTAGAAATTTGAACAAGGAAATTGAGTGGAGAAATTCTGAAGAAGGAACAAGAGCTTTTCGAAAAGGCAATTGGCATCAAGCAAAACTTCATCAAATTTTCAACAGCGCAGGACTCCAAGTTCCATTTTCTTGTTTCTTCAATTTTCTCATTCAAAGAAAAATAAAAATAGATAAATATAATTTCTATGAGAAAAGAAACCATATGAGGTTTTAGAAAACTCTTTCAGAAATAACTGAGAACAATATTCATTTTATGAAGATGCCCTGGAATTTGTCTATTATTTGATTTGAAAGAAAACATTGTATTTCCTTTGAAACAAATAAATTTTGATTATACACTCTTATATATATATATATATACCTTTAGAGTATATATATATATATATATTTATAAATATAATATATACCTACATTTGTTTGATAACCAGTCCTCCTACAGAAGTTGGTTTTGAGAAATATGCATATATAATATATATATGTATGTATACATTATATAAACACATATTTGTAATTATAAATTTTTTTACAGTGAAAAGAAATGGTATTCAATATTTTCGCTTTCCGTGCCGAACCAATGCTTGGTCGGCAATTTTTGTGTAATGTACAAATTTCTTTAAAAAAAAAAAATTAAAAAAATATATATAAAAAAAACATTGTTTATGGGCGAAGGGAGGGACGGTGCAAGCCGTACCCCTCCCCACTCCCTTGCACCAGGCCACAGACTGCCACAGCAGTCTGTGGACTGTCGTGCATAGTCCTATTGACTGGCAACAACACTGTATTGGGGTTTATTTTTTTTTAACAATTAAATTTTATTTTTTTTAATATTATATATATATATATATAAGAAATGTATGTACAGGCATTAGCATGATTTATTACACAGCCAGTATGTATTTTTTTAGAAAATTTGGCAGAATAATTAGATAAGTTGAATATTATTTTTATATAAATATATATATATACACAAAGATTATTTTTTTTATGTTGTGAAACTTGAATTTATGGTTGTGATGTTTTTGATTTGGGATATAAATCTCATTGTTTAATTGTGAATGAAATAAATCAAACTGTGGAAACTAGTAAAATTGAGTTGATTATTGCTATGTTATTGTGTTAGTGTATCAATGTGGGAACCCAGTTTATTTTCGAAACCCGTTTTTGGTTGTTGTAAACCTTAGTCTCTAGAGGCATGATTTTATCATTGGATGTATGTCCTCGTATTATGCGCTCGTGTTGTTAAAAGATATTAGTATTATTATTTGAAAGGGTTGTACGAGTTTGTTGAGATTTTGGTTGTGTTTTAGAGAGATGGGTAATGCCTCGCATGTCCTTGGTTGAGATATATGTTGTGTTCTTTATGGTACAACCCTTGCTTGCCTTGTTGTGGTTTGTTATGTTTTTGGGATCTTCTGGGAGAGTGGCTCTTCGTGGGGGTCGGCGCCTCAAAAGGAGGAAGATCTTAGGATAACCCACGTAGGAGTAGTTTAAAAAGTGAAAACCTAATAATAGAACTTAGGGGGATGGGTAGTAAAAACACATAAGATAATATTGGATACCTCGTCTATGCATTAGGGCTATCGCAAACTAATGGTAGACTGAGAAGGCCATGGTCAGCAAAGTCGTAACCTTGTCCTCATGAGAGGTTAATGGCTCCGCATGAGCTACCCTATGGGGCCGACACCTCAAGTAGGAGGAAGGGCTAGGATAACCATAGATGGGGGTCGGCGCCTCAAGTTGGAGGAAGGGCCAGGATAACCCATGTAGGCTATGCAATGACACTCTCCACTAGATACCCTTATGCCTTGTTTCTTGGTTGCCTCTAGAATTGTATTATGATTGTTGTATTAAGATTCATTTGAAAATGTTTTATGATTGTTTCTTTGGTCACTTGGTTAATGGTTATTACCTTGGTTTATTTGTGATGAGTTTATGGCTTTATGTTATTATGTTGTCTCATGGATGTTGTCGTTTATGTCCTTGTAATCCTTGATGTTGTACTGGTATTATTGTACTATGTTGTTCTTGTTGGAGTTGTTCTATGGAATACATGGTCGTGGTTACTTCCTTGTCACCTATGAGCATGGGGGGTGGGTTATTTATAACCCATGTGGTCGGGTGGAATGTGCTCCACACCCGTTGGGTTCCCCATCAATGTACGTTCTTCTCAGCATTCTTCAGTTGGAGCTTGTACCTGATGTTCGTTTGTAATTCAAACATTATTGTACTATGTATTTATCCCACATGTATGGGAGGATTTGTTGTAATTTATTTATTGAGAACATGTAATTATGTAATGTTTTAAATGATGATGTATTAATTATGTACCTTTGTAACCATTCATTAGATGTGATTTATTATGGTTGTAATATGTGATGTAATTATACTCTTACTTATGGTTACATGGATGTACTTCTGTAAATGGTTATTGTAATGTTATGATGGATGAAATTTGGATAAGTCATTTAGTTTTAACTTTGATCTTTTCATTATGAGTTTATTATGTGATGTGACCTCGCATGCCCCAGAGGACTTAACATTATGATGTTAATGTGCAATGTAATATGTTTTAATATTTAGTTGCATGTTTACTTTGTATTATTTAAAAAAAAAATGTGTGTTATGTTTGTCCTCTAGGATTTGCACGATGGGCGTTACAACTTGGTATCAGAGCCAAGGTTTGCAAACGCTGGGGTCCCTAGGTAATTAAGTCCATTAGGGAACCTTGCGTTTGACTCTTGAGCTCACTTGTACCTTTATCTTGTTGCGCAGAATTATGCCTCGAGGTAGAGGACGTGGCCGAGCAAGAGGTCGTGGTGCTAGTCAGAGAGCAAACCAGCCAAGTCCTTCAGCTGCTAGTTCCCATGGTTCTAAGCATGAGGAACAACAGAATCTTAACAGTAATCCATCAGGTGGTCAAAACCTAGGATATCCTGGATTAGACGGTCAATTGTAACACATTCTTGGAGAGATTCTTGATTGGTTGGGACCCATGCCAGAGGAGCAGCGGGTTGAGAGAGAAAGGGAAAGGTCGCCAAGGCGGAGAGAAATAATTGTCTATCAGGATGCAGTGATAGCAGGCCATATGAGAGATTTGATGAGAGCTCACCCACCGACATTCGATGGTTCTGGAGGAGGGCTGGATGCCGAAACATGGATAATTGATTTGGATTGTTGCTTTGTGATGCACCCCTATAGTAGCAATATGAAAGCTCGGTGCGCAGTGCACAGTTATGCATCTGCGAGGTTTCGCATCTACTTGGTGGCGGCTAGAAGAACAAAAGTTACATCTAAATATCAACATGGTCACATGGGAATTATTTTTGGACAGGTTCAGGGCTCACTTCCTTTCAGATCATTGGAGGCAACGCAGGGTTAATGAGTTTCATGACCTCACACAAATTTTGATGTCCGTGGAACAGTATGCATGGATCAGCCATAATGAAGGGATGTTGGTGTAGTATTTTTTTGGGCCTTAAATGCCTACATTAGTGGTGGCGTGCGATTCTTTGAACCGAAGACGATGGAAATGGCAGTTCAAAAGGCTCGTTTGGTAGAGGAAAATTTGGCCATGGCCTTGGCTGGTCATATTGGAGTACAGATTGGCAGTGCGCCTACACCTCGTTTTAGCACTCATGGAGGTCAATCACAGGCTACAGGATCTTCTAGGAAAAGGTATCCACCCTCTAAAGGGGGTAAGGAACATCAACAGTAGCAGCAACAACATCAACAACAACAATCACAGTTGAAGCATGAAAACTCTCATTCTCAACAAGGTGGCAATTCTCAGTTTCGTAGGGATCAAAACTAGAATCGGGCTTGTCAAGAGCATTTTGAGTAGCTTGCACCTAGTTTTCAGTTAGCACCAAGTCGAGAAAGCTTTTAGCATTCCAATGCTCCATCCGAGGGCAGAGGATTTGGCCGAGGTACCGATTACTACTCATGTGGGCAGCAAGGGCATATCGCTAGATTGTGTCCACAAAAGAGCACCTCTAGCTTTAATCAGAGACCAGTCACTTCTGATCCAACGGTGGGTGATGCGGGCAAGTCTCATCGAGCATTTTTTGTGGTTGTCGACTGCCAGGCTGGGCACCAGGGTGCGGGTGTAGAGGCTTCTGGTAGAGGACAAGGAATTGACTTAGGAGCTCGCGAGTGAGCTCGAGAGGGTTCATCGATGTCCTAACATTGAGATCTTGGTAGCATGGGAGGATGCCTCCCATATCAGGGAATCCTACCCTTACTTGTTTACTGGCTTCCAAGAGTAAGTCAGATTCATGGGGGGGAGGATGTAATACCCGTCATGTTTGTTGTTTGGACTTACTATTTATTTATGCTTTGGTTTGATACTTTGAGATTGGCATAGTACTATTTATTGTTTGGTTTGGTGGATTGGTTAGTTTAGATTGATTGATGATTATGCTATTTCATGTGATGACATGGATATTTGATATGATATTATGGTTTGGTGATGTTAATTTGATTTCAGTAATATATTATGATGCGGTGGATTAATAATCAGTTTATAATGTGATCAGTTAGTTAGAAATGTTATTTCATATTTGATATTGTAATTGATAGAATATTTTTGGTGAGAGGATAGTTTAGCATCACTCGTTCGTGAGTGCCCTGCTACGCTGCAATTCTTTCTCACAATATGATGTTTTCATTATATATATATATATACATGTACATGATCTTGTTTGTATGCAGGAATTGCAGGTATAGAGTCTTGATTCCACCTGCTTCGGCAGGACAGGGCGAGCATCAAATAACCCAATGGGCAAAATGTTGAAACAGAGATGACAAGGAAGTCACCCCGTCCCATGTTTGTCAAACCATCTTGTCTAGTGGTATTGTGTGTCGTTAACCTTTGTTATTCTTGCAAATTGTTATAGTGGTTGTGTGAGTGTATTGTTACTTTTTATATTACGTTGATGTTTTGTATGATGTTATTTATTTAATTAAATGATGTTAATAAATGTTTATAATAGTGTTGGAATAATTTGTAATAAAATATAAAAGTTTTATTTTTAAAATGATGTGTTTTATTTAAGTGTTAATTAAATTATTTAAGATTAGTATTTGTTTAGTTTAATTAAATTAACATGTTGAGGATAATTATGAAATAAATTAATTAAATAAATTAAATTGTGTGAATTGCAAATAAAGCTTGCAAAATCAAAATTAAAACATAAAGTATTGTTAAATGGGAAAAAAATCAATAAAAGATAAGATAAGATAAAAAGGACCAATGAGTGTTGAGTTTGGCTGGAAAAGCTAGAATTAAAAATTAGAAAATTTCTTTTAATTTGGATTTTTAGAGGTTTTGAAAAAGAAGAGATATATTTTTATTTAATTAAAAATTTGAACATTTCTTTTAAGGGCCAGGATAACCCATGTAGGCTATCCAATGACACTCTCCACAAGATACCCTTATGCCTTGTTTCTTGGTTGCCTCTGGAATTGTATTCTGATTGTTGTATTAAGATTCATTTGAAAATGTTTTATGATTGTTTCTTTGGTCACTTGGTTAATGGTTATTACCTTGGTTTATTTGTGATGAGTTTATGGCTTTATGTTATTATGTTGTCTCATGGATGTTGTCGTTTGTGTCCTTGTAATCCTTGATGTTGTACTAGTATTCTTGTACTATGTTGTTCTTGTTGGAGTTGTTCTATGGCATACATGGTCGTGGTTACTTCCTTGTCACCTCTGAGCACGGGGGGTGGGTTATTTATCACCCACGTGGTCGGATGGAACGTCCTCTGCACCCGTTGGATTCCCCATGAATGTACGTTCTTCTCAACATTCTTCAATTGGAGTTGTACCTGATGTTCATTTGTAATTCAGACATTATTGTACTATGTATTTATCCCACATGTATGGGAGGATTTTTTGTAATTTATTTATTGAGAACATGTAATGTAATGTTTTAAATGATGATGTATTAATTATGTACCTTTGTAACCATTCATTGGATGTGATTTATTATGGTTGTAATATGTGATGTAATTATACACTTACTTATGGTTACATAGATGTACTTCTATAAATGGTTATTGTAATGTTATGATGGATGAAATTTGGAAAAGTCATTTAGTTTTAACTTTGATCTTTTCATTATGAGTTTTTTATGCGATGTGACCTCGCGTGCCCCAGAGGACTTGACGTTATAATGTTAATGTGCAATGTAATATGTTTTAATTTTTAGTTGCATGTTTACTTTCTATTGTTTAAAAAAAAAAATGTGTGTTATGTTTGTCCTTTGGGGTTTGCACGACGGGCGTTACAACTTGGTATAAGAGCCAAGGTTTGCAAACACTGGGGTCTTTGGGTAGTTAAGTCCATTAGGCAACCTTGTGTTTGACTCTTGAGCTCACTTGTACCTTTATCTTCTTGTGCAAAATTATGCCTCGAGGTAGAGGACATGGCCGAGCAAGAGGTCGTGGTGTTGGTCGGAGAGCAAACTAGAAAAGTCCTTCAGCTGCTAGTTCCCATGGTTTTGAGCATGAGGAACAATAGAGTCTTAACAGTAATCCATATGGTGGTCAGAACCCAGGACAGCCTGGATTAGACAGTCAGTTGCAGCACATTCTTGGAAAGATTCTTGATCGGTTGCGACATAGGCTAGAGGAGGAGGAGCGGGTCGAGAGAGAAAGGGAAAGGTCGCCAAGGCAGAGAGAAATAATTGCAGATCAAGATGTAGTGATAGCAGGCCATATGAGAGATTTGATGAGAGCTCACCCACTGAAATTTGATGGTTCTGGATGAGGACTGGAAGCCGAAACATGGCTAATTGATTTGGATCATTGCTTCGCAATGCACCCCTATGGTAGCAATACAAAAGCTCGGTGCACAGTGCGCAGTTATGCATTTGCGAGGTTTCGCATCTACTTGGTGGCAGCTAGAAGAACAAAAATTACATCTAGATATCAACATGGTCACGTGGGAATTATTTCTAGACAAGTTCAGGGCTCGCTTCCTTTCAAATCATTGGAGGCAATGTAGGGCTAATGAGTTTCATGACCTCAGACAAATTTTGTTGTCCGTGGAACAGTATGAGCGACGCTTCTATGAATTAAAGCAGTATGCAGGGATCAACCATGATGAAGGGATGTTGGTGTAGCATTTTTTTGGGGCTCAAATGCCTACATTAGTGGTGGCGTGCGAGTCTTCGAACTGAAGATGATGGAAATGGCGTTTCAAAAGGCTTGTTTGGTAGAGGAAAATTTAGCCATGGCCTTGGGTGGTCATATTGGAGTACAGATTGGCAATGCACCTACACCTGGTTTTAGCACTCATGGAGGTTAGTCATAGGCTACAGGATCTTCTAGGAACAGGTATCCACCCTCTAAAGCGGGTCAGGAACATCAACAACAGCAGTAACATTAGCAACAACGGTCGTAGCCGAAGCATGAAAACTCTCATTCTCAACAGGGTGGCAATTCTCAGTTTCGTAGGGATCAAAATTGGAACCGGGCTCGTGAAGAGCGTTTTGAGCAGCCTACACCTAGTTTTCAGTCAGCACCGATTCGAGGAAGCTTTCAACAGTCTAATGCTCCATCTGAGGGCAAAGGATTTGGCCAAGGTACCGGTTGCTAGTCATGTGGGTAGCAAGGGCATATCGCTAGATTGTGTCCACAAAAGAGCACCTCTGGATTTAATCAGAGACCAGCAGCATTTGAGCCAACGATGGGTGATGCGAGCAAGTCTCATCGAGTGTTTTCTGTGGTTGTCGACCGCCAGGCTGGGCACCAGGGTGCGGGTGTAGAGGCTTCCGGTAGAGGACAAGGAACTGACCTAGGAGCTCATGGGTGAACTTGCGAGGGTTCGTCAATGTCCTAACATTGAGATCTTGGCGGCATGGGAGGATGCCTGCCGTATCAGGGAATCCTACCCTTACTTGTTTACTGGCTTCCAGGAGTAAGCCGGATTCATGGGCGGGAGGATGTAATACCCCTCATGTTTGTTGTTTGGACTTACTATTTTTCTATGCTTTGGTTTGATACTTTGAGACTGGGATAGTACTATTTATTATTTGGTTTGGTGGATTGGTTAGTTTAGATTGATTGATGATTATGCTATTTCATGTGATGACATGGATATTTGATATGACATTATGGTTTGGTGATGTTAATTTGATTTCAGTAATATATTATGATGCAATGGATTAATAATCAGTTTATAACGTGATCAGTTAGTTAGAAATGTTATTTCATATTTGATATTGTAATTGATAGAATAGTTTTGGTGAGAGGATAGTGTAGCACCACTCGTTCGCGAGTGCCCTGCTACGCTGCAATTCTTTCTCACAATATGATGTTTTCATATTATATATATATATACATGTACACGATCTTGTTTGTATGCAGGAATTGCAGGTATAGAGTCTCGATTCCATCTACTTCGGCAGGACAGGGCGAGCATCAAATAACCCAACGAGCAAGATGTTGAAACAAAGATGACAAGGAAGTCACCATGTCTCATGTTTGTCAAACCATCTTGTCTAGTGGTATTGTGTGTCGTTAACCTTTGCTATTCTTGCAAATTGTTATAGTGGTTGTGTGAGTGTATTGTTCGTATTTATTTTACGTTGGTTTTTTGTATGATGTTATTTATTTAATTAAATGATGTTAATAAATGTTTATAATAGTGTTGGAATAATTTGTAATAAAATATTAAAAAAATATTTTAAAATTCATGTGTTTTATTTAAGTGTTAATTAAATTATTTAAGATTAGTATTTGTTTAGTTTAATTAAATTAACATGTTGAGAATAATTATGAAATAAATTAATTAAATAAATTAAATTGTGTGAATTGCAAATAAAGCTTGCAAAATCAAAATTAAAATAGAAAGTATTGTTAAATGGGAGAAAAATCAATAAAAGATAAGATAAGATAAAAAGGACCAATGAGTGTTGAGTTTGGCTGGAAAAGCTGGAATTAAAAATTAGAAAATTTCTTTTAATTTGGATTTTTAGAGGTTTTGAAAAAGAAGAGATATATTTTATTTAATTGCAAATTTGAGAGATTTTTCATTGACGGGAAATGGACAGAAGTTGCAGAAAATATTGAGTTTTTGGAAATGGGATTTTCCCTTGTTCTTCTTTTGTAGTAAATTATTTTAGTTTTCAGTGTTCTGAAAGAGAGGTTATTCTGGATTAAGTATTAGATTAGAAATTTGAACAAGGAAATCAGGTGGAGAAATTCTGAAGAAGGAATGAGAGCTCTTCGAAAAGGCAATTGGGATCAAGCAAAACTTCATCAAATTTTCAACAGCGCTGGACTCCAGGTTCCATTTTCTTGTTTCTTCAATTTTCTCATTCAAAGAAAAATAAAAATAGATAACTATGATTTCTATGAGAAAAGAAACTATATGAGGTTTTAGAAAACTCTTTCAGAAATAACTTAGAACAATATTCATTTTATGAAGATTCCCAATTTGTTTATGATTTGATTTGAAAGAAAACATTGTATTTCCTCTTAAACAAATAAATTTTGATTATAAACTCTTATATATATATATATATATATTTATAAATATAATATACCTACATCTGTTTGATAACCAGTCCTCCTACAGAAGTTGGTTTTGAGAAATATGCATATATATATATAAACGCATATTTATAATTATAATTTTTTTTACAGTGAAAAGAAATGGTATTCAATATTTTTGATTTCCGTGTCGAACCAGTGCTTGGTCGGCGATTTTTCTGTAATCTACAAATTTCTTTTAAAAAAATAAAAAAAAATATATATATATATATATAAAAACATTGTTTATGGGCGAAGGGAGGGACGGCGCAAGTCATAACCCTCCCCACTCCCCTACGCTAAGCCACGGACTGCCACAGTAGTCTGTGGACTACTATGGACTGTTGCGCGCAGTAGTCACATGGACTACCGTGCGCAGTCCTATTGACTATCGGCCGCACTGTATTGGGGTTCATTTTTTTTAACAATTAAATTTTGTTTTTTTTAAATATTATATATATATATTTTTTTTTTATTATTTTTTTTTAAGAAATGTATGTACAAGCATTAGCATGATTTATTACATAGCCAGTATGTATTTTTTTAGAAAATTTGGCAGAATAATTAGATAAGTTGAATATTATTTTTATATTAAGATATATATATACATATATATACACATAAAGATTTTTTTTTTTTATGTTGTGAAACTTGAATTTATGGTTGTGATGTTTTTGATTTGGGATATAAATCTCATTGTTTAATTGTGAATGAAATAAATCAAACTGTGGAAACTAGTAAAATTAAGTTGATTATTGCTATGTTATTGTGTTAGTGTATCAATGTGGGAACCCAGTTTGTTTTCGAAACCCGTTTTTGGTTGGTGTAAACCTTAGTCTCTAGAGGCATGATTTTATCATTGGATGTATGTCCTCGTATTATGCGCTCATTTTGTTGCAAGATATTAGTATTATTATTTGAAAGGGTTGTACGAGTTTGTGGAGATTTTGGTTATGTGTTTTAGCGAGATGGGTAATGCCTCGCATGTCCTTGGTTGAGATATATGCTTTGTTCTTTATGGTACAACCCTTGCTTGCCTTGTCGTGGTTTTGTTATGTTTTCAAGATCTTCTGGGAGAGTGGCTCTTCGTGGGGGCCGACGCCTCAAAAGGAGGAAGATCTCAAGATAACCCATGTAGGAGTAGTTTAACAAGTGAAAACCTAATAATAGAACTTAGGGGGATGGGTAGTAAAAACACATAAGATAATATTGGATACCTCATCTATGCATTAGGGCTATCGCAAACTAATGGTAGACTGAGAAGGCCGTGGTCGGAAAAGTCGTAACCTAGTCCTCATGAGAGGTTAATTGCTCCGCATGAGCTACTCTATGGGGCCGACACCTCAAGTAGGAGGAAGGGCCAGGATAACCATAGATGGGGGTCGGCGCCTCAAGTTGGAGGAAGGGCCAGGATAACCCATGTAGGCTATGCAATGACACTCTCCACTAGATACCCTTATGCCTTGTTTCGGGGTTGCCTTTGGAATTGTATTATGATTGTTGTATTAAGATTCATTTGAAAATGTTTTATGATTGTTTCTTTGGTCACTTGGTTAATAGTTATTACCTTGGTTTATTTGTGATGAGTTTATGGCTTTATGTTATTATGTTGTCTCATGGATGTCGTTTATGTCCTTGTAATCCTTGATGTTGTACTGGTATTATTGTACTATGTTGTTCTTGTTGGAGTTGTTCTATGGAATACATGGTCGTGGTTACTTCCTTGTCACCTATGAGCATGGGGGGTGGGTTATTTATAACCCACGTGGTTAGGTGGAACGTGCTCCGCACCTGTTGGGTTCCCCATCAATGTACGTTCTTCTCAGCATTCTTCAGTTGGAGCTTGTACCTGATGTCCGTTTGTAATTCAAATATTATTGTACTATGTATTTATCCCACATGTATGGGAGGATTTGTTGTAATTTATTTATTAAGAACATGTAATTATGTAATGTTTTAAATGATGTATTAATTATGTACCATTGTAACCATTCATTGGATGTGATTTATTATGGTTGTAATATTTGATGTAATTATACTCTTACTTATGGTTACATGGATGTACTTTTGTAAATGGTTATTGTAATGTTTTGATGGATGAAATTTGGATAAGTCATTTAGTTTTAACTTTAATCTTTTCGTTATGAGTTTTTTATGCTATGTGACCTCATGTGCCCCAGAGGACTTGATGTTATGATGTTAATGTGCAATGTAATATGTTTTAATGTTTAGTTGCATGTTTAATTTGTATTGTTTAAAAAAAAAATGTGTGCTATGGTTGTCCTCTAGGGTTTGCACGACGGGCGTTACAGCAGCAACATCAGCAGCAGTCGCAACCGAAGAATAAGAACTTTCAATCTCAATAGGGTGGAAATTCTTAGTTTCTTAGGGATTAGAACAAGAACCAGGCTCGTCAAGAGCGTTTTGTGCAGCCTGCACCTAGTTTTCAGTCAGCGCCAAGTCGAGGAAGCTTTCAGCAGTCAAATACTCCATCAAGGGGTAGAGGATTTGGCAGAGGTACTGGATGCTACTCATGTGGGAAGAAAGGGCATATTGCTAGATTGTGTCCTCAGAAGAGCACCTCAGGATTTAATCAGAGACCAGTTGGATTGAAGCCGACAATAGGTGATGCAGGGAGATCTCATCGTGTCTTTGCTATAGTGGATAATCGACATGCAGACCACCAAAGCACCATCATTGAGACATCAGGTGTGTTTCATAACACTAGCATTTCTATACTCTTTGATTCCAGTGCATCTGATTCTTTTATATCTCCTTCAGTAGTTGAGTGATGTAGACTAGTGGCATCTAGTCAAGGCGTTATATGGCAAGTTGAATTGGCTTCAGGGTCAAAGCTTGTAGTGGAGAAGCTTGTGTAGGGTTGTAGTTTCATTATAGGGGAATTTTCAACTAAAGTGGACCTCAGAATCCTACCATTCAGATCATATGATGTTGTCTTTGGCATGGATTGGTTGAGTGCACACTGTGCTATGATAGACTATCGCCATAAAGCAATGCGGTGCATTGATGATTTCAGAAAGGAGGTGGAGATTGTGGGTATTCAAAGCCCCATTTCTTTGCGAATGATCTCTACCATGCAGCTTAAAAGATACTTCCGATAGGGTTGTCAGCTATTCCTAGTATCAATGAGTGATTTGGAGTCAGAGGATAGTCGAGGGGTGTCATTGGATGATTACCCTCTCCTTAAGGAGTTTTTTTATGTGTTTCCAAGAGAGATACCTAGTATTCCGCCAAAACGAGATATAGATTTTAGGATTGATCTGGTACCTGGGGCTGAGCCGATATCTCGAGCTCCATATCGGATGACAACGCAGGAACTTCAAGAACTTCGTCTGTAGTTGGAAGAGTTGTTGGCTAAGGGATTTATTCGCCCAAGTGTTTCCCCTTGGGGAGCACCTGTGATATTCGTAAAGAAGAAGGATGGTTCTCTTTGCTTGTGTATTGATTATAGGCAGTTGAACAAAGTAACGGTGAAGAACCGATATCCCTTGCCCAGAATTGATGATTTTTTCGATTAGATAAAAGGGGCAAAGGTATTTTCTAAGATTGATCACAAATCAGGATATCATCAGTTGCGGATTGCGGATGCAGATATTCATAAAATAGCATTTCACACTCGATACGGTCATTACGAGTTCACTGTGATGTCGTTTGGGTTAACAAATGCACCTTCAGTCTTCATGAGCTTAATGAATGGAGTGTTCCGAACGTACTTGGATAGATTCATCCTTTTGTTTCTCGATGACATTCTGATCTATTCTAGGTCTATGGAGGAACATGAGGAACATCTAAAATAGGTGTTACAGTGCTTAAGGGACAATCAGTTGTTTTCCAACCTAGAAAAGTGTGACTTTTATAAGACTAAAGTTCAATATTTGGGTCATGTGATTTTAGGTGAGGGAATTTTAGTTGATCCTGCAAAGATTCAGGCCATTGTGGATTGGACCACACCCACAAATGTCTCAGAAATTTACAGCTTCATGGGACTTGCAGGCTATTATCGGTAGTTCATCTAGGGCTTTTATAAGATGGCACATCCTATCACCTCTCTCCAGAGGAAGGGAAAGAAATTTATTTGGTCTGATCAATGTCAGTTAGCTTTCCAGACTCTTAAGGAAAAGCTTACTAGTGCCCCAATCTTAGCAGTAACGGATCTGACAGGTGACTTTGTTGTTTGTACGGATGCTCCGTTGGAAGGCTTAGGGCCCGTGTTGATGCAAGAAGGGCGAGTGATTGCTTATGAATCATGAAAACTTAAGGATCATGAACTAAACTACCCCACACATGATTTAGAGTTAGTTGCAGTTGTTCATGCCTTGGTATGGTGGTGACACTTCCTCCTTGGGCATCATTTCGAGTTGCATATAGATTATCATAGTCTGCAATACATCTTCACTCAGCCGAACCTTAATGCAAGGCAGAGGCAGATGGAATTCTTGTGCGAATATGATTTTGAAGTGAAGTATATTTAGGAAAAAGAGAATGTGGTGGCAGATGCGTTGAGCTGACGCAAGCATGAGATTTTTTTTGTGGCTCTTGAGGTTGATTTGAGGAGTCATATCCTCACAGCTCTACCTTTAGATAATTGGTATCAAGCGATGAAATCAGAGATTGAGTCAGGCATAGCGTTGGAAGGTAAATTTGCTAGTTACTCTTTGGATTCGGATGGTGTTTTGTGCTATGCAGGCTAAATGTATGTACCTCCTCTAGAGGGTCTTCGCACCCTAATCCTAACTGAAGCTCATTGGGCTCGTTATTCAGCACATCCTAGAGTTAATAAAATGTATGCTGATCTACGCTCACTATATTTTTGGGCAGGATTAAAGTGTGACATCGCTGATTTTGTGGCTAGGTGTCTAGAATGTCAGAGGGTTAAGGCTAAGCATCATCATCCAGCAAGATTGTTACAACCTCATCTTGTTCCAGAGTGTAAGTGGGACATTATCTCTATGGATTTCATTGTCGGCTTGCCTATGTCTTCCAGGCGGCACAACGCTATCATGGTCACTGTTGACAGGTTGACCAAGGTAGCCCATTTCTCCCCTATCTGATCTTCCTATATTGCTTTTGTGGTGGCTAGGGTGTTCGTGGAAGACATTGTTCGATTGCATGGGATACCACGAAGAATCATTTCTGACATAGATCTGGTATTCACATCTACGTTATGGACATCTTTGCAACGGTCCTTAGGGACTAAGTTGAATTTTAGTTCTTCCTACCATCTTGAGACAGATGGTCAGACTGAGAGAGTCAATCAGGTGCTTGAGGATATGCTCCACATGTACGTCATGGACCAACAATCACGTTGGGAAGATTATCTACACTTGGTTGAGTTTTCCTATAACAATGGTTATCATAGTTCAATTGGCATGGCTCCATTTCAGGCTTTGTACGGCCATCCTTTTCGTACCCCTTTGAGCTGGGATCAATTAGAGGACAGGTTTCTTCTTGGACCCAAAATGTTTCAAGATATGGAGTAGCAGGTAGCTCGCATCCGAGAGCATCTTGTAGCGGCTCAAGATAGGCAAAAGAAGTATGTTGATGCACACAAAGTTGATCGGTAGTTTGCAGTTGGAGATCAAGTGTTTCTTCGAGTTCATCATCGAAAGAGTCCTATTCGTTATGAAAAGGGTTCTAAGCTTGCGCCCCATTTCGTAGAGTTGTTTGAGGTGTTAGAAAGAATTGGTCCTATGGCCTACCACTTGGCCTTGCCACCCAGTCTGTCACGAATTCATGATGTTTTTCATGTTTCAGTCCTTAGACCATATTTTCCTGATGTTACTCACATACTTGATTGGAATGCTCTATAGGTCAAGGACGGACAGCTAGCTCTAGAGCTCGTGGTCGTGTTGCAGCACAGGAGACTCACTCTCAGAGGCAGGGATATTGAGCAGGTGCAGGTCTAGTGGGACCCCAATGATGAGACTTCAGCGACATGGGAGGATGCCTCCCGTATCAGGGAATCCTACCCTTACTTGTTTACTAGCTTCCAGGAGTAAGCCGGATTCATGGGGGGGAGGATGTAATACCCTTCATATTGTTGTTTGGACTTATTATTTTTTATGCTTTTGTTTGACACTTTGACACTGTGATGGTACTATTTATTGGTTGGTTTGGTGGATTGGTTAGTTTAGACTGTTTGGTGATTATGCTACTTCAGTTGATGACATTGTTATTGTGATACGACATTATGGTTACATTAGTTTGATGATGTTAATTTTATTTCAGTAGTATATTATGATGCAGTGGATTAGTAATCATGTTATGATATGATTAGTTAGTTTAGAAATGTTATTTCATATTTGATATTGTAATTGATAGAATAGTTTTGGTGAGAGGACAGTGTAGCACCACTCATTCGCGAGTGCCCTGCTACGCTGCAATTCCTTCTCACAATGTGATGTATTGATTATATATATATATATATATATATATATATATATATATATATACATGTACACGATCTTGTTTATATGCAAGAAATTGCAGGTATAGAGTCTCGATTCCACCTGCTTTGGCAGGACAGGGCGAGCATCAAATTACCCAACGGGCATGATGTTGAAACAAAGATGACAAGGAAGTGAACCCGTCCCATGTTTGTCAAACCATCTTGTCTAATGGTATTGTGTGTCATTAACCTTTGTCATTTTTGCAATTTATTATAGTGGTTTGTGTGAGTGTACTGTTGGTATTTATTTTACGTTGTTGTTTTGTATGTTGTGATTTATTTAATAAAATGATGTTAATAAATGTTTATAATAGTGTTGGAATAATTTGTATTAATATATAAAAGTTTTATTTCAAAATTCATGTGATTTATTTAAATGTGTAAATTAAATTATTTAAAATTTAGTATTTTGATGATTTAATTAAATTAGTATGTTGAGGATAATTATGAAATAAAATAAATAAATAAATTAAATTGTGTGAATTGCAAGTAAAGCTTGCAAAATCTAAATTAAAACAAAAAGTATTGTTAAATGGAAAAAAATCAATAAAAGAAAGAAAAGATAAAAAGGACGAATGAGTGTTGAGTGTTGCCTGAAAAGCTAGGATTATAATTAGAGATTTTCTTTTAATTTGGATTTTTTAGAACTTTTGAAAAAAAAAAAAGAGATATTTTTATTTAATAGCAAATTTGTGAGTTTTTCATTCACGGGAAAATTCTTGACAGAAGTTACACAAAAAAAAAAAAGAGTTCTGAAATATTGAATCTTCTGGAGTTTTCTGCGGAATTGTTTCATTTTCTTTCATTGTACTGGGGAGGTTCTTCTGAATTGAATATTAGATTAGAAATCTGAGCAAGGAAATCAGGAGAAGAAGTTTTGAAGGAAGGAATGAGAGTTATTCGAAAGGCTATCTGGATCAAGCAAAGCTTCATCAAATTTCCGACAGCGCAGGACTCTAGGTTCCATTTTCTCATTTCTCTAGAGGCTCTTTCACTTTTAAAAGTAAAATTGAAATAAATAAATGAATAGGCTTTCTGTGAAAGAAAATTCTTTTGGAGTTTTAGAAATTTTCTGGGTTGCAAACAAACAGAAGGAAATGTTGTCGAATTTTGTTTGAAAATGTCCAATTCTTTATCATTCTGCTATGGAAAAGATAAATCTTTTTATTAAAATGGATTTGTAATATTTAGCTACATATATATATATATAATATATGTATATATATAATATATATAATATATGTATATATATATAAATATATACTGTGCTGATATTTGTAAGAAATTATTTCCGCGGGATAATTTTATATGATTAAATATATCTATATATATATACTGTCGTACGGACGTATATATATTTATATTTTATTGCATTTATATTTATTATGAAACTGTGTTTTCAAAATCAAAATTTCAGGCCGACCCGTACTTCTGTTGGCGCCCTTGATACTGTGAAGGGCCTTTTATTATAAATTAAATTAAATTTAAAAAAAAAAAAAATTGAATGTGTTGGGGAGGGACAGTGATGGTCGTACCCTTCCACAGCCAATGACTGCCATAGCAATCTTGAAGACTGTTGTGCACAACAGTCAACAAGACTATTGTGGGCAGTCTATGTAGCCTTATGGCTGCGACTAGTATGGCCGAACGACCTTAGGAAATTTCCGTTGGTTCTTTTGTTTTATTAATATGTATTTTGGTTGTTTCGTGGTTATTTAATTATATGTGTGTGTGTGTGTGTGTGTGTGTGTGTGTGTGAGTATATTCTCTTTGGAATTAATTTTTTATAAAAAGAGATATATATATATATATATATATATGCATTTATTTAGTGTGTGTATATATATATACAAAACTTTAAAAATATATATATATAGATATTGACTCAATTTTTGAATATGAAAGTTATGATTGTAATTGTTAGGGAAAAGATAAAATTGATGCCATTGAATTTTTATTTCAAAATTTCATTATGGGAATAGCGTTTATGTAATAGAATAAAATGCATTGTTGATTATGTTGATTTGAAATTGAAACCCTTTGAAATTGTTTATTTTGTCATTTTATCATTGTTGGTTTTTCTTTTGATGTGGGAACCCTGTTGTAATTGTGAACCCAGTTATGGTTGATACAAACCTTAGTTTTCCAAAGGCGTGATTTAATCATTGAATTTTTATCTTCATTTTTATGTGCTCTTGATGTTGTAAATTATTAGTATTATTATTTGGAAGGGTTGTACGAGTTGTGTTAATATTTTTTATTATGTGTATAGTGAGATGGGTAATGCCTCATGTGTCATCTGTTGCAACTTAATGCTTTATTCTTTATGGTACAACCCTTGCTTGCTTTGTTATGTTTTGGGGTCTCAGGGAGAGTGGCTCTTTGTGGGGGTCGACACCTCAAAAGGAGGAAGGGCTCAGGATAACCCACATAAGAGTAGATTAACAAGTGAAAACCTAATAATAGAACTTAGGGGGATGGGTAGTAAAAACACATAAGATAATCTTGGATACCTCATCTATGCATTAGGGCTATCGCAGACTAATGGTAGACTGAGAAGGTCATGGTCGGCAAAGTCATAACCTCGTCCTCAGGAGAGGTTAACAGCTTTGCATGAGCTAACCTATGGGGCTGGTGCCTCAAGTAGGAGGAAGGGCCAGGATAACCATAGATGGGGGTTGGCACCTCATGTTGGAGGAAGGGCCAGGATAACCCATGTAGGTTATGTGATGACACTCTCCACTAGATGCTTTCATGCCTTGTTTTCTTGGTTGCCTTTGGAATTGTATTCTAATTGTTGTTTCAGATTCTTTTGGAAGTGTACTATGATTGTCTCTTTGGTTCACTTGGTTAATGGTTATTGCCTTGGTTTATTTGTGATGAGTTTTATGGCTTTATGTTATTATGTTTGACTTATGGATGTTGTCGTTATGTCCTATGTAATCCTTGATGTCATATTTGGAGTTATTGTACTATGTTATTCTTTATTGGAGTTGTCTTATGGCATTCATGGTCATGGTTACTTCCTTGTCACCTCTAAGCACGGGGGGTGGGTTATTTATAACCCACGTGGTTGGGTGGAACGTGCTCCGCACCCGTTGGGTTCCCCATCAATGTTCGTTCTTCTCATCATTCTTCAGTTGGAGCTTGTACCAGTTGTTCATTTTGTAATTCAAACATTGTTTGTACTATGTATTTATCCCACATGTATGGGAGATTTCATTGTATTCATTATTGATCATGTAATGTATTAAACAACAATGTATTGTATATGAACCTTTGTAAACATTATTGTATGAGATTCATTATGGTTGTATCATATGATGTATTATTCTTTTACTTATGGATACATGGATGTACTTCTATAAATGGATTTTGTAATGTTGATGAATGTAAATTTAGATAATTTATTTAGCTTTATCTTTATCTTTTTTATTTTGTTTATGCAATGTGACCTCGCGTGCCCCAGAGGACTTGATGTTATGATGTTAATGTGAAATGTAAATATGTTTAAATGTTTAGTTGCATGTTTACTTTGTATTATTTAAAAAAAAAAATGTGTGCATTGTTTTGTCCTTTGGGGTTTGCACGACGGGTGTTACAGTATCCCTTTTTTTCACAAAGTGCCCCACATTTTCACAAAATGTCTTGTTTCTTCACGAAGTGTCTCAAAGGGGAACTAAAGTGTCTAGGACCCTTAGAAAAGTACACTAGAACAACTTTATTACAATTTTTTAATTATTGATGTATAGATTTAAGATTGTAGAATGCTTAAATAGGACATATTTTTTTCTTTTTTATTAGATTCCGCCCCAGTCACGACAGCGTCTTAGTGACAGATACTTCTATCGCCTACGAGACTTAGCCCCAACATTATCAAAGTAGGACACACATATTATAGACCATTGGATTGTACTAGGTGTACTTCATTCCCCCCATGAGGTACCATGATGCTATGTTGATGGCATTGGATAAGAGGTGGGATGCAGACACTTGTACATTTCATCTTTTGATAGGCGAGATGACAATCACCTTAGAAGACATCCATTGCATTCTTCGAGTTCTGATTCGAGGTGAGAGAGTAAGTTTTCTAGGGGATCGATCATTTCATGAGATGGAATATGATATATAGTAATTTTTTAGAAGTTTGATTCTAGATGGAATTGTGGGGACATGCATTGAGCTATCATGGGTACTTTATTCACGAGCACCACTTGTGGTACGTATTATGATGTTCATTGTGGAACTAGTACTCATCCCCGATGGTTGGGGAGCACATCTAGAGGGAGGACTAGTTCACATGATATGATGGATGGTGGAGCAGAGGATCGTATATGCCTAGGGGTGTAGCATCCTTACACACTTGTATTATGATCTAAGGCAATTTGCATACCACAAGGTATACAATATGGTGCATTGTACACTACTACAGGTATGGTGTTTGGAGAATATCACATGCACTAGGTTGACAAGGTTTCCATGTACATCAACCCTAGGGTACCCTCGTTCATTCAGTTATCCTTTGAGGTGGTTATGATAGTACGAAGATTTACACTTTTGGAGGGTCAAATTTGACCACCTGGATGAGGAGAAGATCTTATATAGACCATACTAGCTTATACCGCAGTGGCCAGATGAGACCTGTCAGTTGAGGAGACTACAGATGGAAAAAAAAATTATAGCCACCACATGATTATGTAGTGCAACCCTTCTACTATGATCGTGTCATGCAATAGTTTGGGTAGGTGCAGGTACCACTAGCGGCACGACCTTTCTTCAGACAATCAGTATGGAGTGCTCGGAGGCCCAGCAATATGAGACAACTCACCACTAATGATGTGGTCTATAGTGACTCAGATTACAAGGATCATGATATGCCCTCAGTCTTAGACGTTGATGACGTCGATACCATAGATGTGTATGAGGACTGGTGGGCAGTAGCATGACTAACTCTTGTATTCCTGATGGATGAGTCAATAGGCTATGTAGGGCCACTCCCAAATAAGATATATGAGAAGGAGTATAGAGATGAGGAGACATGAGTTAGGGTTGTAGACCTATCCATAGATGTGATAGATGAGGATTACGATGAGGTTGCAGACCCTGATTATGATGGGAAGGAGGAGGATGAGGAGGAGGAGCAACTGATGAGTGAGGGTGATGATAAAGCGGATGAGGATCCAGTTGGCCATGAGTGGAGAGAGCCAGCTCCCACTCATGTGGCTAGATTATAGTTAGCAGCTGCAACACACACCAGCACCTATAGTCATGGAGAGGCTAGCACATCCTCCATGCCTCCTACACAAGATGAGGGTGTTTTTACACATCCAACTGGAGAGAGCTAAATGATGATATTTTATTTACTATTATGCTTTATGCTTATGTTCATGCTTTATGTTTTAATTTTATGTCTATATATATCATGATATGTACTGATCATTTTTATGATTTCTATCTTGTAGGGGTTGTGAGAGACCTACATGATCTTTATCCCCAATTTATTGCAAAGATAGTGCCTCTGTTATTCTACGAGGATGCTACTAATACAGATCATGTGCCCCCACCTATCATGGAGTGGGACCCAGAGTTGTTCGAGTCGTATTTCAGACTGAGAGCAGCATATGAGAGTTTTAGGAGGCACGCCCACTGAGCTGAGGCTGCCTATGAGGAGGTTCGATTGTCTTGAGCCCTAGTGAAGGTCAAGAGACTCCATGCAGAGGTATCTAGGCTATAGGAAGAGAGAGACCGCCTAGCAGAGGATTTTTGGGAGGCTATTGGATGGGTACATGGTCTACAGTATGTCCTGGATGCACTTGTTAGCTCACTATCATGATCGCATACCACCATCTCTAGATGAACTGCCTCTAGAAAGATGTGATCATCAAATCTCGAGGGATCCAACAATCACAAACCACATTAGCATTGTATATATTAATGACATGTACTCAAAAATTATATATATATACGATCATTTGATGTTTGGTTATTTATGTTTATGTGTTTAATGTTAAATGGTAATGTGATTGATCAAATAATCCTTATAAGACTATTTAATAAATGTCTCCATGATTTAACATGTTTTATGTGATCTAATTAAAACTTATTCTAGTTTCTCTTAGATGCAACATTGTGATTATGTTATGTTAAATTAAATGCACCTATGATCTAATTATAGAACATTAAATGCATATAAGGATCTAATCTAACACAACATACAAGATTATCTTGAATAGTATGAAGCCTAAAGAAACTATCTAACATTAAGTTAAATAATTACTTTAATATTCAAGACACACAAATAATTGTTTGTCAAGAACGAAGAAATGTGAGAGCACAAAGAATGTCATCTACTAACTCTAAAACCACTACTTCATAATTCACACTATTCAAGAAGATTAGACATAATACCGGTGTAAGTGTGTGGCATTTATAGGTTCCTTAAGAGGTGTACAATCCATTTTTGTTAACGTATATGCTTCAAACCCATAACTTTCATTAATTATATAAGGTCCTAACCAATTAGGACTAAATTTTCCTTTTTTAGTCAGATCGACATTGACGTTATGTTGAATTTTGAATAACACAAAATCACCTTTATTAAATACACGAGAGATGACATGGTCATTGTAACTACATTGTAATTTTCTAGCATAGGCTTGGAGATGTTCAAGAGCATTAATGCACTATTCATCAAGCATCTCAAGTTGATGCAGTCGTTGTTCTTTGTAAGTATTATCATCAATAAGTCCTTGCAAAGCAATCCTTAATGAAGGAATCTCTAACTCCAAGGGCATTATTGCATTGGCACCATAGACAAGGTTATAAGGACTAGTCCCGGTGGATTTTCTTATACTAGTACGGTAAGCCCATAATGTGTATGTCAACTGTGTGTGCTAATCCTTATTGTGTTTGTTTACTATCTTCCTTAGGATTTGTTCAAGAGTCTTATTAGTTGATTCGACTTGACCATTAGACTATAGGTAGTAAAGTGTTGAGAAACGATGTTTGATGTTAAGTGTTTCTAGGAATTTCTTCACATCATTATTCTTAAATGGTGTCCCATTGTCTGAAACTAATGCAAAAGGGAGTCCAAAGCAAGCAATAATGTGTTCCAATACGAAACAACATATCATATCAGTAGTTGTGGAATGAAGGGGAATAACTTATACCCATTTTGTGAAATAATTTGTTGTTGTTCTTATAAAAGTGTGCCTAGCTAAAGAAAGAGGTGAGATTTTTCCAATCAGATCCAATCCTCAAACTAAGAATGGCTAAATAGGAACTTGGACCCAAAACTCAGAAGTGAGAGCATGAATAAAATTTCTAATTTGCTATGTTCCTAACAGTTGTGACATTTCTTAACATATTCAAAGCAATATTTTTCCATATGTCTCCAATAATACCCTATGCAGATGATTTTTTGAACTAATGATCTTCCTCCAAAATGACCTCCACAAGCACCTGCATGAGCTTCTTCAAGTGTGATGGGGATTTTAGATTCTTTAAGGCATCTAAGTAAAATACCATTAAAGGATCTTCAGTATAACAGGTCAGCGAGAATTATATACTTAGATGAAAGTTTTCAAAGACAATCTCGAGTATTCTCAGTTGTCAGCTCAAGAAAGGTACCTTCTTTTAAATAGTTAAATATCGATGTATACCATTCACTAGTGCTTTCCATAGTTGTTGATAATACTTCTTTGGCTTTGGGTTCAATTGATGGGTTCATAATTGTATAGACAATACATTTGAAATACTTTTAAGGATCTTGAGGGGATATAAGAGAAGTTGCACTTGCCATTGCATCTACATGTCGATTATCCTTTCGTGGGATGTTATCAATGGTAAAAAATTCAAAATTTTCTAAAAAATTCATTATGAGATCCTTGTATTTCGATAATTTTTCATGCTTTGCTTGATATGTCTCGTTTATTTCATTGATGACTAATTGTAAATCATCGAATATCTTAATATTTCAAACTCCCAAAGCTAAAATAGCACGTAAACCAACAATTAATGCTTCATATTCCATTGTGTTGTTGGTGAATAGGAAGTTTAAGTGATAGGATAAGGGGATAGGATTTCCTACAGGCAAGACTATTATAACCTCGACATCGAAGCATGTTCTACACTTAGATCCGTCAAAGTATAATTCCCATGTTTCTCCATCTTTTTGAATAGTCAACACATTCTCATTAGGGAATGTTTCCATATTAGGTAGCATCAAGGGAGAGGGAGTGTTTGCTAAGTGGTCAATTAAGGCTTGTCCTTTAATTTCTTTTTATGAAACAAACTTAAGGTTAAACTTTGTTAACAACATAACCCATTTAGCTAAGCATCCTAATAAATCTATTTTAGTGAAAAGATGTTTTAAAGGATCAAATTTTGTCATTACATGTATTTCAACATTCAGTAAATAATGTCTCAAGTTCCTAGTAGCAAAGACAAGAGCCAAATATTGTTTCTATATCGTTGTATATCATTTCTCGTAATCAATCAAAGTTCATCTAATGTAATAGACAGGGTGTTCCTTACCATTCTCATCTTGTTGAGACAACAATGTTGCAAGAGCATGGGCCAATGTTGTAGTATAAATGATGAAGGGTTTGTTTTCCATAGCAAGTTGTAAAACAGGTGGAGTGGCAAGATAATCCTTCAAAATCTAAAAAGCTTGTTTACAATCTTCATTCAAATCAAAGTGTGCATCTTTCTTAAGGAGATATGTAAATGGTAACATTCGATCTGCTAAGGATGCTACAAAATGATGGATAGCTTGAAATATTCCTTGTAAGGTACGCAATTGAGAGATGTTTCTAGGAGGTGGCATGTAAACTATAGCATCAATTTTCTTTGTTTCCACCTCAATGCCTCTGTGAGATACAATAAAACCTAAAAAAAATCCACTATCTACACCAAAGAAACACTTTTTTGAATTCAATCTCATGTTGTATTTTCACATTTTCTCAAAGATATTTTCAAGGATATTCACATTGTCTTGTCTGGTTAAACATTTGGATAGAATATCATCAATATAGTCTTCCAAAATATTATGCATGTAATCATGAAATATTAATGTCATAGCTCATTGATATATTGATCCCACATTTTTAATCCAAAGGGCATCATGACCCAGCAAAATGTTCCCCAAATAATTTTAAATGCTATTTTGTATTGATCTTGAGGGTTGATGAATATTTGATTGTACCCAAAAAAATCAATTCATGAATGACAACAAAGCATGTCTTGCAATTGAATCTGCTATCATGTCGATATTAGGAAGGGGAAATTCATCATTTAAAGACACTTTATTCAAATCATGAAAAATCCATACACATCCTAATAATATTATTGGGTTTTGCGACGATGTCAATGTTTCAGATCCAAGGAGAATAATATATAGGTCTTATGAAACCAGCTTCAAGGAGTTTTTCAATTTATCCCTTAACTAGCAAGGCCATCTTAGGATTCATCTTTCGCATCTTTTTCCTAACTGGTTTAGCATTTCTAGCAAAGAGTATGTTGTGTGTTACTATATTAGCATCGATTCTCGGCATATCTGAATAATTCCAATAAAAAATCTCAAGAAAGTCATGGAGTAAAATTGTGTGATCTTCTTGTTCTTCATCATCAAGGAACTTTCCTATCTTAATTACTTTCTCCTTATCATTAATTTTCATTGGTATGTCAATTGTATCTCCTAGAGGAAGTCTACTTGGTTTTGGAAATTTAGGGTTGTATTCTTCTTTACTCATGTCAATCTCTCTACTTTCCTTTTCTCCATCTTTTTGTTGGGTGTTAATCATACAACATGTAACCCATTTCTTTTGAGGAGGAGTAGATGGTTTATCATAAACTCCTAGAATTAATTTCAAGGCTTCATCATCTTTTAAGTATTCCCATGATGGTTCACAATTCATATCAAGCAATTCAAGATGCTTCAAGGTGAGATTGATTTTAGGTTTACACAAAACGGTGTTGATGTTTAATGAGGGGGGTCTTGTGTTTGCTTGTGTTATCTTAGAAGAACAATATTTGAAACCAATTTTGTTTCTTGCATGTTAGCTTCTACAAGAATAGAGATTCCTTGTTCTTTCTTTCCACATCCTTTTCCACTATAACCTTGTAACAAAGGATTTTGGAACCTTAGGGATTTCTTGCACTTCTAGGGTTTTTCACCTAGAAGGAGAAAGAAGGGCCAAAATGGGTAATGTTACATTCAAAATCAATTTAATATGAATGAAATATGCTAAAATTTGATGATCTAAATTCAATAAACTAAAAAAGAAGATGAATTACTAATGCAAAACCTAAGAAATGCAAGTTGTTTGAAAACACATTGTGATATGCAGAAATGACCTAAAAATGCAAGTAAACAATAACATAAATAAACAGAAATGGAGAGGTGCACCTAGAATTTTAAATGTGATGTTGAAAGGCTCTAGAATCCTATAGAGTTGACTAGAGATGTTGACTAGGACACTTACGCCAAGTTGGTCGACTTAGTCCTGCTTGGGGGAGATTCTGTTAGAATAGGTTTCTGCCAAAAGGGTATCCAGAAATACATAAATAACTTTTTATGCCTGGAAGTGGGACTAATCCACCAAAGATGGGGACTTAGTCCACTTAGGAATCTTGATAAATTCAGGACAAAAATATGTAGCTATCAATTTGCACTTCACTTCTTGACAGTTGTCTAGTTCAAATTCTGCATAAATCGGGTTGAAAAAGATCTCCAAGCTCCAATTAGGGTTTTGTTGACTTGAATGACTTTGATGAGTTGTTGACCACCTTTTATCACCTTTCTCTTTGAAAAATCTACATACAAGACATGTAAAACACAAGTGCAAAGAGGGGGAAAATGGTTGAGGGTTAGAGTATAGGGGTTTGCCTTGGTCAAACCTCGGTTTGGTAATCAAAACCTTGAAAATGAAATGAAATAAAGAGAGAATGATGAACAAATAACATGAAATTTCATAACTCACCAAACCCTTGATGGTGAAGTCTGAAGATATTCTAATGGATGCCTCAAGATGCTTGAATACTTGAATGCTCTGGATGCTAGAATGCTTGGATGAGTACTTGAATGAATGGGGGGGTAAAATGAGAGAAAAACCCTTTATTTATACTTGATTTTACAATATTCCCAAAAAATAACACATCATAGGCCGACCTCAAGGGTAAGAGAATAAAATCCTGCCATAAATTTAAAATAATTTTGATTTTTGTGCCAAATAGGACTAAGTCACCCCTATTGGTGACTTAGTCCCACTTAAGCAAATTAAGTGGGTGTCAAGAATTAAGGAGCATTAAATGTTGTTTAATGGGAATATTCTCAAAAATACACTTAAGTAGGGTCAGAAAGTGTATTAAGGGGTCAGATAAACATAAGAAAGGGTTGAATTAATGATGAAAAGTATAGAATAGCATGAGAGTTTGTTACAACTCTTTACAAGACTTTGAATTAAGACTTGGCAAGTGATAAAAAGGGGATATATTTAAGTGAATTATAATGAAAGGGTCCTAGAAAAGTGTGAAAGTGGGTTACAACACTTCACAACACTTTTACGAGACATCATAGAGTCTTAATGATTTATAAGAATTCAAGACCTAATGTGAATGTGTTGACCACATTACAACATTAAATCAAGGCGAATTAGGCCAAGATTTTTAGGAAAAATACCAAAATGACCATGAAAATGTCCAAAGATCTATTTTTCTACAGTACAAACCCAATTGTTTCATCAATTCATAACCTCTCCCATAAAGTCTTTCCATTTCTTTTGGGTTTGGTGATTTTTGGTAATCTATCTCATCAAAATTAGTTGTAAGACTTGTGTTAGTTTCAAGGGTAGATGAGGTAGATGCTTGTGAGTTTTCTTCTAAATTTTGCATTGACATTACCATTGGTTGGTTTTTTTTTCATCTTCTTTTCTTGTGATTTTGTACTCTCCCATAAATGAAGGTGTGAACTCCAAGGAACCTCAATAATCTTCCAATAACTTCAACACTGTTTCCATTTCTTATTTGTCTTCTTCCATTGGTTCTATGTTGGATGTTGGAATTAATGTGTTGAGAGAACTTGTCACTCCTTTTTCTACTTGTAAACAACTTTCAGGCTTGGGGTCTATTTCAATTTGGTATACCTTATTTTTGTAGGCATACTTCATTATACAATGAAGAGTTGAAGGAATTGCATGCATTTCATGAATCCTAGGTCACCCTAAAAGAAGGTTATAGGAAAGGTTATTGGGCATTACATGAATAGGGGTCTGCAAGGTAGCCTTTCCAACTATAATAGGTAAAGTAATCACACCCAATGGTTGTTTTCCTATATTATTGAATCCATGAATCAATAAGTAATCAAGTTGAATTTTTGAATTATCCACACCGAGTTTATCCAAAAGTGTCACACTACACACATAAAGAGCAGGACCATTGTCAACAAGGGTTTTTTTATTCCTAATTTGTTATAGATGGCTATTATCATGAAGGCATCATTTTTCGTTCTCAATTCCAAAGGGTGTAGCTCATGTTGATGAAAGGTAATGTCTACATTAATTATATTCATTCCTTATATTAGAGTTGCTACATCATTTGCATTTGTACCAGGGGGAACCACTACTTGTTGTAAATTTGTTTGAAGCATAGTGTGATAATTAGGTGAATTGTGATTTAGGTCCCATAGGTATATATTTGTACGAGTATTCTTAAGTTGTTCAACAAGATCATACTCCTTCCCACTATGTGAAGGAAAACGAGGAGCACTAGGCAAGATGGGATTAGGCAAAGGTACAATTGTTGGAGTTGGTTGTTTTTGTTGTAGATTGTTTCAAGTGTTGTATGTATGAGTAATGGTATTATTACTTGATTGCTCTAAAACATTGTTCTTAGGTGGGTAAAGAGTAAATTCGGGATTTTATTTAGGTTGAGATTTGTGTGAAGGTGGGTAAAGGATAAGTTGAGTTTGAATCATGCTAACTTCTCTTAGTTTCAGTTTATCATAACAAGCCTTAGTGTATGAACCTCGTGAGATGAATTCCTCAAGGGCTTCATCTAACACGTCAAATTCATCACAACTAAAAGGCTTGAGGGTTAGGTTAGCTTGGAAAAAGAGATTTGACATAGTCAAATAACTATGCTTTCTCTAAGGGGTTCATCAGTTTATAGGTGTTTTTGGTTTTATTTTCAAATGAATTCCAAATGTTCTCTAATCTAATTGTACTATGAAATAATGCTAAAAATGAAAAATGCAAGAATCTGATTATATCTACAATTGCAATGAATGTAAATTATGCTAATTCTAATTATTTGAATGTAATAGAAATTTTGTAAACTAAAACAAGAAGCTTTTAGCAGCAAATAGAAGCCCAAAAATGAATAATTAAATGTTGTAAAGTGTAGTTTAAAATCTGCATTGGGACTAAATCACCCAGAGGAGCATATGAGTCCCAATGAGGGTTTTTTTTTTTTTAAAAGAAAATTTTAAGTATTTTTTGTGCTTTCAAGTTTGTATGATCTATAACCTAAGTGCAAATGTAGATTTTAAATGATTTTCAATGATGTAAGATGCAAAAATGAAAGCTATATGCACATTCACTAATGCAAAATTTAGAAACTCTAGAATTCCAATTAACTAGTGCAAACCCTAATGCAAATTTAATGCAAGCAAGATCTAGGATGATGATGCACTCCAAATCAAAATTTTGATGTTCTAAATCCATGTTCACCAAAATGAAAGGTTGAATTTGTTTTCTTCTATAATTGGGAGATAGAATAAAAATCTTCACACTCTCTCATTCAAGGAAAACCCTAGAGATCTCAATCTAAGATATGCAAAGGAGAAAGAGATCTTACAATATGGTTGTCCTAGGGTCTAATTATAAACTAAGGAGGGGTTCACCACCAAGATAGGGCTTGGAAAGACAAATGAAATGTAGGATCTAATGCTTAACCCTAATATGATGCAATACTTCACTAAATGACCTAAAATGCATGTAAATCAAAACAGAAAACTGCAAGATCAAAGGTGTGCACCTAGAAATTTGAAGAAGACTAAAATAAGCTCTGAAACACTAAAAATCCTAAAATTAGGGCATACTGGGACTCATACGCCACTCTAGGTGCATCATTCCTAGACTAGGGTTTCTGGTCTGGAACAAGTTTCTAGTAGTGTAGATTTTGGGTATGCAAAAATCTAGAAATTTTTCCTGTAGTGGGACTCATATGCCACTTCTGGCGTATCAGTCCGGTTTCACTTTTTTAGGAATTCAAAGTTCAAATATGTACTTTAACCTCTACTCTTCTCTTCCAAATTTATTTTTGGATATGAACCTATAAAAATACCTACAAAATAGAATATATACCTAATTTTCTTATGGGGGTTTTGCCTCGGTCAAACCCCTAGTTTGGTAATTAAACCTTGATAGAAATAATGAAACTTGAATGTAAATGTGAACAGAAACCCTAACCTTAAGTGTATCTAAGACTAGGAAAGAAGAAATGCAATGCAACCCTATTCTACTGTGTAAGAATGAGATGCATGAATGAAGCTTGAATGTAATGACTCACTTCGAGAGATGTAAATTCACTCTAATAAGTCATGATGATGTATGTACCTTCCTTAGGCTGAAAGTGAGTGATAATGGAGGATGGAATCACTTAGGAAACAAGTCATTAGGCTTAGCTTGATGGCTAGTTGCATCTCCTCAACCTAGAATCCATCATGATTCACCATAGGCAACCATAATCAACCCTTGACAATGCTAGATCTTGAATGAAAGTGAGCTTGAAGGCCTGCAATAACACTTTCATGCTGCTCCAAGAATTCAACTTTACTTGCTCTTGAAACTTTAATGCTCTTGTGAAATAATGCTTAAAGAATTTTGAATGATTGGGTCTTGAAATTGCTCCTAAAATTTTTTTCTTAGATGAAATAATGATGTAGAAGCTTGCTTATATAGGCATTTACACCTAATTTACCATTATTAAAATCTCAAAAGCCAACATCAACCAAAAATTTGAATTAAAAAGTTGAATTTCCTTCTCAAACCCTAAAAAAAGCCCCAAATGGGAATCATATGCCACCTCTGGCGTATGGGTCCCATCGAGGGGGACTCATAAGCCCAAGGTGGTGTATCAGTCCCACCCCAAATTTTTAGGGTGGGTTGTTAGAAATTTAATTGCTTTGATGATTTTATTGGGTTTTTAGTTGAAATAAGCCTCGAGATCTAAAATAAAGGGTCTTAGGGGCTTATTAATGATGAATTAAAGGGGTATTTAATGCAAGGGTGCTAAAATAGGTCCAAATTAAGTGTGAAATTGCACTATTTTCAAGAGTGTACAATTTTCTATGCTACACCTTAATTAATTGTGGTTAATTGAGCTTAATTGACCCATTTAATTCAAATTCAAGCCTTATTAATGACACTTTCTGAAGGATCTATCCTGACACCCAATAATCAAATTGCATGAAATTTAATTTGGAAAATTCAAGGTCCTAGAAAATGGTGCTAGGACCCATTCACCTTTAGTGGCGAATGAGTCCTCTCCACATAGGGCACCCCTTTCTTTGCATTTTTTAGGTGGTTTTTTTATGTTATTTCATCCCCCTGAAGCATGGTCCTAGAAAGTTGTGCTAGGACCCATTCGCCTTTAGTGGTGAATGGGTCCTCCTCACATAGGACACCCCTTTTGCATTTAATTTTGGAGGGATCATAATGATTTTCAATTCTAGATCTGGTGTCGGCTTGAATTATTTGAATTTCAGGGTTAATCTTCAGATTTAATATAAATATGGGATTAATTCACATGGTTTCACCTAGCAACTTTGAGTAAGCATCCTAAATGCAAGTTCATGAGTCTAAGAGAATTATAGAGAATTTCAAAGGAATTCGAGGGCATATTATCAAAGTCTTATTATAGCAATTCAAGATTATTTCATCATGTAAAAGGAATAGTGCACTCAAGCATGTTGTTGAGCTAAGATTGTAGATGTAGCATTGAGGATATATTTACAAGCATTTTTTTATATATTATTTGAGATCAATATTTATATTTTTATGGCCACCACATGTTAGTTTGCAGATTTATACTCCAAGACAACTTCCAAGACTTATAGGTTGAAGATCAAGTGGAGAACAAGTTTGAAGAAAAATTGTCAAAGTTGTCAAGTTGCAAAATTGTCATTTATAATGCAAGAACATGGAAAGAAGGCTACAAAATTTGCTACAAGTTTTAAGGAGCTTACAACCGAGGATATGAGATTGCAGGCATCAAGGAACATAACCCATATTTTAGTTTCAAAAATCGTAACAGGGACCCATTCGCCACTAAAGGCGAATGAGTCCTTTGTGACTAAAAATAGGCTTCTTGCAATAAGGTACACATAATTCTAGCCTCTCAAAGCTCCCCTCATAGTTGCTATAACAATTAGGGTTAGTTTATGATTTTTATTTGCATCATATCATACACAAAATCACATATTTTAGGGTGAGAACTAGTGGTCTATCATTTTTATTTTGGTAAACCCTATTTCCCCACCTAAATAATAAAATATACTAAAAAATGCACATTTTATTAGTTTACATCATTTCAAAATTTAAAACATCTATGCCACTTTTTAGTGATTCAAGTTTAAAAGTTGGATCAGTGTTGGTTGTTTCCTTTATAAAAATTTGACACAACTTTTTACTTTTTTATTCCAAGACATTGAGTGTTAAGGGAAAAATTATAACTAGATGCATTTGTTCAATGCTTGCAATTTCTTGGAAAGTGGTACAAATGGGCTATAGAATACATTATTTAGGAAATTAGGGACCCAATTAGGCTCAATAATTTAGGGGGAAGGAAAACATAGTGTGAAATTATCAAGGGTGACAATTTTTTATGTGAAAAAATGAAAGACATAACATCTATAAAATACAAATTCAAAAGAAAAGTGACATTATGAAACACAACCATATTTATCACACACAATATCATTTACAATATAGTGAATTCCATAAATAATGCCCCAATGGGTATTATTATTATTGAATAAAACAACTGAAACCATCTAGAATTTGAGTATGAGTAGGTCCCTATGAAAAAATAAATAAGACCAATTGGACTGTTGACTCTAACAAATTGACTATGGTTTTCCTCACTCTTAGGATTTATTTTAGGCTTCTCCCACCATATTTCCTTTATATTAATCTTTCATTCATTTTAGCCTCTCTATTGCATCTCTAAAATTGTTATCAATGTTGTAAAACATATGGAAATTGACAGGTCACACCTTTATCTATCCCATTCTTAGAATTTCAATCTGCTCATTGTAAGTCACATGTGCTTCCTCTTCTCCTCTTAATAATATTAATATGATTCCTCAACCCTTCATCTTGATCTTATGAAGGAGTATTCAAATATGGGAAGCAAACCTTCCAATATCCCGTAGGAAGAAAGAAGAGCAACTGTGGTGAACTTGCGCTTCAACTTGATTGTGATCTTAATGTGAATACGTCTCTACTTAATATTGATGGCTACAAATACTATATAGTAGAACCTGAAGCCTATAGGAAAGGGGATCCCAACCATCACATGAGAATAGTTGAAAAAATGTGGGGAGATATGTGCAATGGGTGTTGCCACAATAATGGGTTACACTTTTTGGGACATCCTATTTTTTGCTAAAATCACATATTTTTATAAAATATAATGATTTAAGCATTGAAAGGTTCCATTTAAAGGATTCTAATTGAAGAGGGTTTGATAAAACCCCCTTAGATCAAACCCCTTTGGATAGAACCCCACTAGTTTTAAACTATACCTATAATGGAATCTCCTCTACACCTATCAAAACGTTGATAAAAAAACCATTTTTGATTTACCTTTTGGGAGATCAAATGAGTTCATTTAAAATTTATATTTTGTATGTATGTAGTTCTTATTATAAGCTTCCCAAAAAGTATTTAACTTTAAATTATTTAATTTGATTATTATATTTATTTATTATTTCTTGTGAAAGTAGGTTTTCACCAAAAATCAAGCTCTTTGTTTTGCACATGTGGAAAAATAGTAGATTATCAAAAAAAATTCTAAAAAATATCTAGGTGTTTGGTATTTATCTCCTTGATCCAACAAAAAAATTAAAATTGAGTTTTGATACATACAAAAAACGTTGTGTTATACAATACACCTATATCTAAATTGTAATTGGTTTGACTTCAAAACTTAATTAAGAAAAAATTATTTAATAAAACACTATGAAACAAAATGAAGGAGTTAGATATCATAGTTACAAATCTAAATTTGAAAAAATAGAATTTTATCCTTCATAGAAGAAAGTTGTGTTATACAGTAAACATCACTCTTTAAGAATGTTGTTTACTGTTAAAAAATAGTTATCGAAGGAGATGGAAAAATAAATGCAATTTGATTCCAAAAATTTATATATAGATATATTTAGAATCTACAGACAAAATGTTACAAATCACTAGTTTACATCATCTTCAAATTTCTCATGGTTTAGTAGCTATAGGTGTCTGAATGTGAAGATTTAGTTAAAAAAGTTTAGTTCAATGTCAAGTTTGGCGAAAAAGTGTAACCCACTAAATTGTGTGATCACCCCAATTTGTTGACCAATAACCATACAAAGAAATTTTGGTCTAACCCTCCATTTCACATATCTGATGAATACATGAACTTAAGTCTATGGGGATAGTGCGGTGAAGAGAAACAAGAGTCAAACACCCAGACACCATTCAACACCTAGACACCTTTCCCAAAAATAGGTAGACCTATCTCTACAGAGGCAGTTTCGCCTAGACAAGGGTGATTCTACTCTTGACCAACTTTGCTACAAAATGGTGATTTCACCTCTAGATAGGTAAATATACTCTTTGGTGATCCTTCTCTACATAGGTTCATCTGCTCTTAGGAAGTCCTTCTCTACATAGGCAGATTCACTCCTACTTGGGTGATCCTACTCTACATGGGTAGATCTGCTCTTGGGTGATCCTACTCTACATAGGCGAATTTGCTCCTACTTGGGCACGATCTACTCTTAGGCAATCCTACTCTACAAAGGTGGATTCATTCTTGGGAGATCATCCTCTATATAGGTGGACATGTTAGGATAGGTGAAATTATAATTGATATCCTAAGTTGATATTATGTGTCTCCATGTTCTTTGGAAAGTTTCCTAAAGGACATGAGAGGAAAATTATTTATTATTTATTTTCTTATGACAAATTTAATTGCATTCACAGAGTTGGACCCACTACAATGACATTCACAAAGCATCTTAGGAGAATATTCCTTTTGGGCATCCACTTTTTGGGTGGGGGCAACCTAGAAGTGCATGATCTTGCATGATCTTGCATGTTTATTTGCATGTTATCCTGGGTTGGGAACCCAAGTTTGCATGTTTGAGGTATGATCCATCAGAGTTGTCAGAGAGTAATGGAACACTCGAGTATGACCAATTCTAATTGGATTTGGGTTAGGCACCCATGTGAAGGCCATGCGAGAATTTAATAATATTCACCATGTTTATGGGTTTTCCATTGAGAGGGGCGTTGGTTTTTCCAAGTGGTTTTACTTGTTGTTTTTGGATACCACAAGTGGTATTCTCTCCCACAAACTTATATATATTGAAGCATTGAGATGGTAGTTTCGTAAGTTTTTTTGCAGGCTATTAGAGTAACGATGGTGAAGTGTCTCTAAAAAATATTTTACATGGAGTTTCTACTTGGTGTTTCCCTTCATCCTCATTGGATACATCAATTAAAGAGTGAATAATAGTCAATTTATTTCACGAAAGTCTTGGAGTGCATATTGATAGGCTAGGATAATCTTTTATAGCTACTCAAAATATCTTTAGAGTTTTTTGAACTCTATTGTAGGTGTCTCTATAGCCTTGTTATGGTAAAAAAAATATGCTTCTACATAACCAAATTTTACTTCAAGCCTACTACCTGAAACTCTTTATCCTAGAAATTATTTTAAGCATTAAACTTATATATTAACACAATAAAGCAAGATTTCTCAACAATCTATGCATAAATATTTGGAAAAATGGGATTTAGGTAAGGAAATGAAGATATATTTAGAAAATTGGATTATTCTTCCATGGGGATCATCATTCCCCCCATCTTGAGGGTTTTCAAGTCCTCAAACATCATTTTAGAGCCTCTATTTATTCATTTGGTAGTCTCATTGTGTAATTATACTCTTCCTGATATGTGTCTTAGTTCTTTCCTAGTATCTGCATTCCCTTGATACTAATCCACCTACTCTAACCATTCTTGAAAATTAGATTCTTCCATTATATTTTCCCACATATACACCAATTCAATAATGAGTGGATGGTTGAATCTCATCTTAATTTAGTTCACCTTATATTTATTTATAATCAAGGAAATTGTCTTAGCTTTTCTCAAGAACCACCTTAGGTTCCATAATGAGACCAATTCCCTCATATTTTGATTTATGGACATTATATTTCATTATCTCTTATAGGCTGCTAAGGCCTTGGTGGAGGAGGACTATGCATACATATAAAATTCAACAATACAATATTTCAAAATTTTCTAGTACAAGGATTGGAGATTAGGGATGTAAGAAAATTGAAGAAATTCTAATTTGAACCCTTGAGGGATTGGATGCTCATGCTTGAGGTACAAGCATGTAGTTTCTTCAATGTGATTGTAGACATCTAAATTTGGACACTTAATTTATCCAAATTCATCCCCTTTCATCTTATTTTCGTAATACTGCTATTATTTAATTAATAGCTTTAATTCTGCCAAATCCCTAAGGTATTTAATCAATAATACCTTATCTCTTTAATCCTCCTTCCATCAATTGAACCATTTATTTAATTCCCTTCATGTCACATCCTCCATCATTTTTATCTTATCCTAATCCATCTTCTAATCTCATCATTAAGGTGTGCACATGCCTAATCCTTGATTAGGATGTGTCACATCCTCCAACTTTTGCAAGTTGGCCTCTAATCTCTCTTAGCCACCTAACCATCCTCTAATCCTTCACTAACTAGCTTAATCAACCTCTCAAGGAATTTTTAATTCCTTTTATCCTTCCAAGGAATATTAAATTCCTTTTTCTCTTCCCCATGTGATCTTTGACTTGTCACATCAAGTCACATGTGAGATCTAACCCTCTTCTAATCTTCATTAATTAATCTAATCAAGTACTTGCACAATCCTAATCATTTAATTGAGTCAACCCTATTAAATGCTTTTCTTTTTTTGACAAGGCATCTCTCTTGCCCATGTGAATTTTTAATTCACTTTTAATCCCCTAATGCATTTAAGGAATTTTAAATTCCTTCCCTCTTCCCCATAAGGATATTTGAGGAATTTTTAATTCCTCACATGTCCTCTCACCCACATGGGGACAAGGACCTCCTTTATGAGGAGATCTTGTCCAATCCCAAGGTCCTTTGTAGCCCCCCTCCATGTCATGTACTATCCTTCCACCTCATGTCCACTTCACCTTTTAGGGCTATGTCACATGCGACATGTCAAGATGTGAGGGCTTGTGAGTTCTCAACTCACCTTAGCCCTACATCTTGATATTTGGTGGCTCAATCTTGGCCGTCCATTTCTTCTAGGAATTCTCAAAATTCCTATAAATACCCCCTCTTTTCTCTCATTTTGAGGAGAGATCATTTTGCTAGCCAAACTCTTGCAATTTTATTTATCAATATACACTTAGCCATTTTCATGTTTTCATCCACTTGCACTCATCCTCACAACATCATTTAGCTTGCATCTTGTGCCATCCAAGGAGCATACACATCAAAGATCGAAGGGCCAACCAAAGGATCGATTCGAGACAAGGTATAAGGTTCCATTTGTTGCTTTTATCTTGTGTTGATTCCAACTTAGGCTAATCTTAAGGTGTAGGTTGTTTTGGTGTTTATTAGCACTCTTTTACTTGGTGCTCATTTTCTAACGCTCACATTCGACCTATCACAGTGATTATAGTCATCAAACCTCTATAGCCTTGTTTCTTGGATATGCATCTACAAAATGAATGCTCTTAATATAATTTCTCCAAAAAATAGACTAATGAATTATATTTAGTGTAATGGTTTTATGTATTTAATTAAAATATTGATGAATATCCAAGGGCTTGATAAGACCTAGTGTATCACCTTGGGGAGAATTGGTGATCTCTATTAAGAAGAAAGATGATACATTGTGTTTATGCATAGATTACCACATGCTTAACAAAGAAATAATAAAAACAATTACCTATTTCCACGTATAGATGATCTATTTGATCAAATGTGTGGAGCAATAGTCTTCTCAAAGATTGATTTGCGGTCAGGATATCATCAATTGAGACTCAAGAATTAGGAAATCCACAAAACAAATTTTAGGACTAGATATGGACACTATAAGTTCACAATTCTATTATTTGGATTGACGAATGCACCAACAACATTCATGAAATTGATGAACAACACATTCAAAGACTATTTGGATAACTTTTTTCTTATCTTCCTCGATAACATATTGATATATTCCAAGAATGAGGAAGAGCACCATCATCATTTGTAGTTTGTTTTTTCAGCATCTAAGAGAGCATATAAGTTGTATGGGAAGTCGTCTAAGTGTACGTTCTTTTAGAAAGAAGTGAAATATCTAGGTCATATAATCTCAACATAAGGAATTGTAATAGACCTTGAAAAGATAATTTAAGTTGTAATAGAGTGTTTGATAGTGAAAAATGTGCATGAAGTCTATAGTTTTATGGAACTAGCTAGATACTATAGAAATTTTGTGGTAAATTTCTCAAGAATTTCCCATCCCATCACTTCTCTACAAAGAAAGGGTAAAAATATTGAATGGTCAAAAAAATGTTAGGAGGTATTTGACCTATTGAAAGAGAAGTTGACTTCAACACCAATTTTGAAAGTTCATAATCCATAGGAGCAATTTGTAGTCATTGTTGATGCTTCAAGAGAGGGGCTAGGTGGTGTACTTATGCAAGATGGTCGGGTTGTTGCTTATGAGTCTAGAAAGTTGAAAAATTATGAGAAAAATCATGCACCCCATGATCTTGAGGTCACATGTGTTAAAAACATGGTGGCATAATATGTTGGGGAAACCTATTGAGCTAAGGTTAGACCATTAAGGTCTCAAGTATTTGTTTACCCAACCTCACTTACATGCTCGTCAAAGGAGGTGGTTGGAGTTAATATCATATTATGACTTTGAGATTAGTTACATCAAGGGAAAGGAAAATTATGTTGCAAATGCCTTAAGTCAAACTAGACATATTTCCTCAATGATCTTTGTGCAAACTGACTTCAAGATTCAAGTGTTACAAAAGTCCAAAGGAGATTAATACTATAATAAAGTAAAACAAGCTCTAATGGACAACCCCCATGATCCAAGGTATGATGGGTTTATTTTTGAGTCAGGTGGACTACTGAGATTCAAGGGAAGGATGTATGTTCTGAACTCAAGAGAGTTAAGGAACATGGTATGGAAAGAGGTTCATTCTACACCATGTTCGAGACGACAAAGAGTGACAAAGATTTTAGCTGATGTTAAGCCAATGTAATTCTAGAAAGGAATGAAGAGGGATGTTGCAAGGTATGTTGCAGAGTGCCTAGAATGTCAAAGGGTGAAGGTAGAATAGCATCACTCAGCAGGACTATTATACCATCATGAGATTCCAAAATGGAAATGGCAGATCATTAGTATGGATTTTGTGCAATGTCTCCCTATGTCTAGGAATAAGAATAATGAAATTTTTGTAGTATTTGATAGACTCACCAAGGTATCACATTTTATACTAGGGAATCTAACTGATGGATCACCTGTCATAGCCCAAAAATTTGTGCAAGTTTTTAGATTGCATGGTGTTCTTGAGAAGAATATCTCATATAAGGATGTATGTATTACTTCAAGATTTTTTCAAACCTTATTTACCTCACTAGGAACTCAATTGAACATAATTTTAATGTATCATCCAAAGACAGATGGTCAAATGAGTGTGAACTAGGTATTGGAGGACCTATTGAGAGTGTATTGCATGGATCAACAATACAAGTGGGAGGATTATATCTTCTTCTTGTAGAGTTTGCATATAATAACTCCTATCATTCTACAATTAATATGGCTCCGTTTGAGGAATTTTATAGAATTTTTGAAGTCCTATAAGGTGGGATAAGCTAGAATATAGTGTTAGCCTATTCTGATAAATAGTCTTTAAATGGTCACAATAAATAGTTTATTAGAACCTAAGTGAGGATAAAATGTTTCCAAAAGATAAAAGAAATGTTTCAATAAGATTTATTTTTAACCATGATGTCTTCAATCTTGAAAATGAATCTTGGACTTGGTCAAAAAGGATTTCACTTGCTCAAAGCCATGTTGTATTGGAAAAATTTGAGTCTTATTTTGACCAAGTCAAGTTTTTTAGGGTTTTCTGTTGGTTGTTTTGCATCCACAATTTTAGTAAGCTAAAATAAAAACCATGAAGTTAAAAAACAACATGGAAGCCTTAAAATTCACATAAATTATTCTAGAAGCCTTGGATAATAGGATTATAGTCTTATGCAAGCACATGCAAAGGTAATATGTGGAACTCACCTCTCAAATAAATCCATGTATGTCACTCTACTGAAGCACTTATTCAATTATGATAATCATATTGAATACATTTTGTTGTTGAATATCCTTTTGCACGTCATGAGTCACGTAATGATGTGTCACCAAAATTTTGTAGGTAAGCACTCTCTTGCACTTCTAGGGTTTTACACCTAAAAGGAGAAAGGTAACCAACAAAAATTTAGGGATACACTCAAGAATAATGTTAAAATGATTGAAATATGACTAAATGCAATGATCTAAATGAAAATAATGGATAAAAGAGGTTGATTATTAAATGAAAACTAAAGAAATACAAAATGTTTGAAAACACATTTTCAATATGCAAACATAAGCTAAATGACCTAGATATGAAGGTAAATTGCAATAGAAATTGGTGAAACTAAATGTGTGAACCTGGAAGCTAAAAAGGGATGGAAAGAAGGTTTGTAATCCTAAAAAATTTGATGCAAAAGCCCACTGGGATAGTTGTGCCAATCTGGATGACTTAGTCCTAGATCTGGAAAAATTGTTCTGAAGCCTGTTTTAACCAAATGGGTATCCAAATCTACAGAAAACACTTTTCAAGCCTGGAAGTGGGACTAATCCACCATTTTTGGCGACTTAGTCCACTTCTTAATTTTTGAAAATCTGAAAGTGGAAACGGAAGCCTTTGATCTGCGCTTTCTATTCCTCTAAATGTTCGATTCTGAAATTATCACATTTGGGCCTGAAAGTGACTTTTTGTTGATATTTTTACCTTACAAAGAGGGATATGACTCCAACAAGTCTTCAACCTATTCTTCAATGATTTTCAAACCCTCAATATCCTAAATCTGCAAACACACAAGGAAAGAGAGAGAAATATTGAATGTTAGGGAATGGGGGCTTGCCTTGGTCAAACCCCCTTTTTAGGTAATTAAACCAAATGAAGAAATAAGATGAAGCATGAACATGAAATGAAGGAATTAGCACCTTGTCATGATGATAGATTTTGGATTGTTGCAACAATATGAAGAATCTGCCCTTGAATGTCTGAAAAATGTTGTCTTGATGACTTGGAATGATAAAACCCTAACTTGCTTGACTTAAGAACATAATGAATGATGAATAAATAATGAATGAGTTCTGAATTAGGGTTTAGAGGCTTGTATTTATAGTAAATTCTCCTAATTTTCCTATTAATTAGATCCCTAAGGCCAACATGAAGGAAAAATAAAATTAAAAACCAAATTTTCTCGCTCAAACCTCAAAAATGACCCAAATGGGACTAAGTTCCCATGTTGGGCAACTTAGTGCCACCTGGTAGGGACTCATTCACCTAGATGGGCGACTTAGTCCCACAGGGGTCCTTTTGCTAGTTGGATTGTTGGGGAGTGAATAAACTAGGTTTGTATGATGATTTTGTTGGGTATTTAATCAAATTAAGCCTCAGGATGCACAATATGGGGCCATAGGATCCTATTAATGATGATTTAAAGATTAATTAGGGCTTGAGACACAAAATTCAATGTGAAAGTGTGATTAAATACACTTTACAACACTAAAATGAGGTCCACATAGCCTAGAAAGGCACAACATCCAATCTGAATGTGTAAAACACATTACAACACTAGATTAAAATCGTATTTAATTTACAAGCCTTCTAGATTAATGCAATAATGCAATTAAATACATTTTACATTATTGAATTAAGGGGAAAATAGGTCCATTAGTCTAGAGAAGTGTGAAAGTATTTTACAACACTTTACAACACCTTTACAAGACATCAAGAAATGTATTTGCAAGGGTACAATACCTAATGTGGACATGTAAAACACCTCACAACACTAAATTAGGGACTCATTAAGCCTAATTTATCATCAATTATTTGCACATCAAGCAAGGTATACACTTTTTGGTGACACATTAAGCCCCCACTTTAGTGAGAGGATGAACTTGCTTCAAACTCACACTAAAGTAGACATTCAAGAGAGGTCCTTGATTGTACCAATGTGGATGGCAAAGAATGACAAAGATCAAGGCATCAATCAAGCCCCCAGGATCCAAGATCCTAAGTCAAGCCATCATACGCAAGGTGTATAATATGTCACAAAACAAGATACATGGTCATATAATGGCAAGAACTAGAAGGAAGAGAAAAGCAAAAATAAAAAGGTGGATCAATCTTTGACTGTTTTTCCAACACATTGTGGGTCAGATCTAAGTTGTTTGTCCAAAAATCCATACTCTCTTTGAGGTGGCAGAACTCTTAGTTTTCCGTCGGGTGAGAAGTCCTAAAAGGTGAGACACATACAGTCGATATGTTCTCACACACACAGGTGGCCATGGGGAAATTCATGCCTTGGTTGGGCTTCCCACACAAACCATACCAAATTGATACCTCCTAATAATTTTAATAACGCACCACAAAAGAAAATGATTTTTGAGCTCTATGAGGTAAGCAAAACTTCGTATGCTTGACACTCATAGACATTGTAAATGCAAGATAGTGTAAAGAATGTTCAAAGGGATTTCTCTTAGTTTCTGCAAGGTCTCATCTTAGGGAACATTGTACCTAATGTTTCCAAGAGAGTAAAAGTGCAAATGGTCTCATCTTGTTTCCAAGAGAGGACAAGTGCAATGTCTCATCCTAGGTAACATTGTACCTAATGTTTCCAAGAGAGGAAATTGCAAGAAAAATAAAATCGCACAATGAAATGTGAGTGTTGATGTATGCCCCCACTTTAAAGTGGTTTCTAACACCTTTGTTGCAGAAATTACTTTAAAGTATAAGAAGACATGAGAGCTTACTTGTAAATCCATATGCCAAGTCATATGTTTTCAATAAGCTACGTCATGAAAAAGGGAGTATGTCATAGGCGAGCCAACTTAAGGCATGTCGTCCACATCCCAAGCTTTCTCTTTATGTTCATGAAAGGTTAATAGCTAGCCAAAAGTGGTAACAACAAGTGACATACAAGGACAAGGCTACCTGACCACTTTCCCCCACTTAGTGCAGGACAAGGGTGAGATGAAATGATTGATAAGATGCAAGGGAGGTGAAAATTAGTATCAATTAGAGGAATGAGGTGACCCCACATAAGAAAGAGCACCTAACTCCTTAAGATGTTGGATTTTACTACTCAAACCCTTACATTCATTAGTGGAATGGTCGGGAACTCTGTGATATGCGCAAAATAAAGTCATGTAATAGCATTCTTTCAAGTTCTTGGAGGAAGGGATATCAAGTGATCTTGGAGGAGTCTCGACAAGGTACCCTCTTGATCTATGGGAGATGTTCTGTTAGTTTACAAAAAAAACACATCTTTCCTAGTATTAGTTGGCATACCTACGCAAGACTCTGTAGATTGTGAGATTTTGTTTTCTCTTTTAGAGGAGGGTGTAAAATCTAACAAATGCAATTCATTAGTATTTTTTAAGATGAAATTTACATTAAGTGAAGAGTTCTTTGTTTCAAGCAAAGGAGAAAAACCAAGACTAGTAGTGTCTATCAGTTTAGGATGCTTTACAATTAAAGTTGGCTTAGATGAATGTTGTGTGAGAGTGTTGATGCTGAGTGAAGGCTTGGCAATTTCTATCAAAGGACAATAACCAAGACCATGATTTTTTTGTTGTGTGATAGGATCTATAGGGTTTTGGATACCTTGTTTGTTATCACCACATCATTTTCCACTATATCCATGTTTTTTCATAAGCTCATAACCTTTTCCATAAAGCTTTTTCATTGCTTTTGGATCGGATGGTTGTTGGTCATTGTTGTGTTCATCAAAGGTTGTTGTGTAATTTTTTATGTTTTGGTCTAAAGTGGTTGAGGTGGATGCTTTCAAAGGGTTGCCTGAATTTTGTGTTGACATTACTGTTGTTTCTTTTCCCATGTAGGAGTTTTTATGTATGATCTTGTATTCTCCCATGAATGTTGGTGTGAAGTCTAAGGAACCCCAATCATCTTCTAATAGCTTCATGAATTTTTCAATATGTTGTTGTTTTTCTTTTTGTTGGACGAGTTCCACTTGTGTGGTTGGTGTTAAGGTGTTCAAGGGATTCTCTTTATTTTTCTCAAGTTGCAAGACACTATGAGGCTCATGATCAGCGTCGAGTGTGTACACTTTGTTGTTGTAGATGTATTTCATTTTTTCATGAAGAGTGGAAGGCACACCATTCATTGCATGAATCCATGACCTTCCTAGAAGAAGGTTATATGAAAGATCATGAAGCATAACCTGGATCGGTGTGTTCAATGTGACTTCTCCAACTATAATAGGTAAAGTGATCACACCAAGTAGTTTCTTTACTACATTGTCAAAGCCCTTAATAGATAAAGAATCAAGTTGAATTTTTTATTTATCCACACGAAGCCTATCCAAGAGATTTACGCTACACACATTAAGGGATGAGACATTGTCAATAAGGGTTCTCTTTATCCCTATTGTATTGTATTGAGCAATGATCATGAAAGCTTCATTTTTTTTTGCACTTCCAAAGAGGGGAGTTCGCTTAGGTGGAAAACAATGCCAGCAATCAATCCTTGAATTATAGTTGCTATGTCATTTGGTTGTACATTAGAAGGGATAGGAAATTTTTGTAAGACCATTTGAAGCATAGTGTGATAGTTAGGTGAATTTTGAATTAAATCTCATAGGGATATCTTTGCAGGAGTATTCTTAAGTTGTTCAACAAGATCATACACCAGAGTAAATTGAAGATCTCTAGGAAAAATGGGATTAGGAAAAGGTAATGGTGTTGGGGTGGGTTGTGGCGATCATGGATTGTTTCTAGTGGGGTAAGTATGAGCATTGACAATGTTATGACTCAGTTGCTACCAAACATTGTTTGTAGGTGGGTAAAGGAAAAATTCAGGCTTATTTTGAGTTGAAGGTTTGTTTGAAGGTGGATAAAGAATGAGTTCACGTTGATTTTGAGTTTGTTGTTTGTGTGAAGGTGGGTAGAGAAATAGAGGGTTCTTAGGATGTCCCACAGGGTATGTATGAGGTCCATTGATCAAGGGGGGCCTAATGGCCACTTGCGCATTCATAACCTCAGCGGTCTTGGTTTGATGTATTTCTAATAAAGGGCAATCGAGAATCACCTTTTTATCTAAGGAATACACATTAGTATTGTTTCCATTTGCTAGCACCATGATATTCTCCCTAGAAGGATATTTTTTAGGATAACTACGAATCAAATTTTCTTGACATTCATGGATTGGTTCTTCTAAAATGACTGCATTGCAAGTAGGGGAATGATCAACAGTTGGATTTTCATGTTTATCGATAGTGGGGAGATTAGGGGAAGATGTTATTTGATTATGATGTTTACCTAAGGTTTCATTCTCTTGTTCCATATTATTTACCTTAGAAGGAGATCTTGTAATATGTTCATCCATAGTTGGAGTTTGTAAAGTGGCTTCATCACAAATAGGAGAGGCATCCAGAGAAGGACCGCTATGGTTTTTATGTTTACCAAAGAGATCTTCCCATAAGATAGGAACATTGGGGAAGGGAGGGACAATGTTCTCATGAATTTTAAGAGGTATATCTTCTAACACCAACCTATCCTCTTTGCATCGAGGAAGGATATTAGAAGCAGGAAAATTTTGAATGTCATGTTTAGGGAAACTAGTTAAGGTGATATTTAAGAATGTTTCTATGATTTCATCCTCTTTTTGTCTAATTTCTTCCAAAGGGGAATGAGGAGAGGGACAATAAAGACCCTTAATACGTGTATCTCCTTCCACCAAATACCTAAATCACTAATAGGAGAGGTATCAAGAGAAGAACAAGGATGAATGTTATGATTGTCTACACTACCATGCTCACTGATGGGAAATGTAATGTTAAGATTATATCAATGGTTTGACTATGACTAACATGTTTCTTAATGACCTCATCATTGTAATCAAAATTGAACTCATAAGAGCGGATATTGTATTTATATAATCTATTGTTGACCAAATCAAAGCCACATCTTTTGAAATAAAACATGCTAGGAAACAGTAAATAAAGTGCAATGTAATGATTTAAATGCAACTTTCAAATGTAAAACAAAGTAAATTGTTGATTACATAATGCAACAATCTGAAAATGAAATGTTGGAGATACAAATTTGAAATTGAACAATGCATAAAATGAGCTAATTTAAGCTAGATCTAATGAAAGACATGTTACAGAAACTCAGCCAACTAATACAGATAGTTGATGGCAGCAAACAGAAGCATAAAAATAGGGTTTTTTAGCTCTGTAAAAGGCAGCTTCAAGGGTGAAAAGGGACTAAGTCGCCCAAGGTGGCGAATTAGTCCCAGTAGGGATTTTTTTTAGAATTTTGAGATTTTCTGGATTGATTTTAATGTTTTCAATATTGTATGATGTAGAACTAAAATGACAATGTAGAATTTCAAAAAAAATTAATGATTTAAGATGCAAAAATGCAAGCTAAATGCACTTTCACTAATGCAAAATTTTAGAAACCCTAAATGTCAATTAACTAATGCAAACCCTAATGCAAAGTTAATGCAATCTAGATCTAGGGTGAGGATGGACTCCTAATCAGAAAAGTAGGTATTCAAAAGTTAGGTTCACCAAAATGTGTCACCAAAATTTTGTAGGTAAGCACTCTCTTGCACACTTCTACAGATTACACCTAAAAGGAGAGAGGTAACCCACAAAAATTTAGGGATAAACTCAAGAATAATGTAAAAATGATTGAAATATGAATAAATTCAATGATCCAAATGCAAAGAATAGATAAAAGAGGTTGATTATTAAATGAAAACTAAAGAAATACAAAAAAATTGAACACATTGTAATATGCAAACATAAGTTAAATGACCTAGAAATGAAGGTAAATTGCAACAGAAATTGATGAAACTAAATGTGTGCACTTGGAAACTGAAAAGGGGTGGAATGAAGGTCTGTAATTTTGAAAAATATGATGTAGAAGCCCACTAGGACACTTGTGCCAATCTAGGCGACTTAGTACCAAATCTAGAAAAACTTCTTTGAAGCCTGTTTCAGCCAAATGGGTATCCAAATCTACAGAAAACACCTTTCAGGCCTAGCAGTGGGACTAATCCGCCATTTTTGGCAACTTAGTCCACTTCTTAATTTTTGAAAATCTGAAAGTGGAAACGAAATCCCTCGATCTTCTCTTTCTGTTCCTCTAGATGTTTGATTCTTAAATTGTCACATTTGGGCCTGAAAGTGACTTTTTGTTGATATTTTGACCTTACAAAGAGGGAGATGACTCCAACAAGTCTTCAACCTATTCTTCAATGATTTTCAAACCCTCAATATACCTAAATCTACAAACAAACAAGGAAAGAGAGAAATATTGAATGTTAGGGCATGGGGGTTTGCCTTGGTCAAACCCCTTTTTAGGTAATTAAACCAAATGAAGAAATAACATGAAGCATGAACAAGAAATGAAGGAATCAGTACATTTCCATGATGATAGAACTTGGATTGTTGCAACAATATGAAGAATATGCTATTGAATGTCTGAAAAATGTTATCTTGATGACTTGGAATGATAAAACCCTAACTTGCTTGACTTAAGAACATGATGAATGATGAATGAATAATGAATGAGTTTTGAATTAGGGTTTAGAGGCTTGTATTTATAGGAAATTCTCCTAATTTTCTCGTTAATTGGATCCCTAAGGTCGACATGAAGGAAAAATAAATTTAAAAACCAAATTTTCCCACTCAAACCTTGAAAATGACTCAAATGGGACTAAGTCGCCATGTTGGGTGACTTAGTCCCATAGGGATCCTTTTGATAGCTAGATTGTCAGGGAGTGAAGAAATTAGGTTTGTATGATGATTTTGTCAAGTATTTGATCAAATTAAGCCTCAGGATGCACAATATGGGGCCATAGGATCCTATTAATGATGATGTAAAGAGTAATTAGGGCTTGGGACACATAATTCAATGTGAAAGTGTGATTAAATACACTTTACAACACTAAAATGAGGTCCACATAGCCTAGAAGAGCACAACATCCAATGTGAATGTGTAAAACACATTACAACACTAGATTAAAATCATATTTAATTTAAAATCCTTCTAGATTAATGTGATAATGAAATTAAATACATTTTACATTATTTAATTAACGTGAAAATAGGTCAATTAGTCTAGAGAAGTGTGAAAGTCTTTTACAACACTTTACAACACCTTTACAAGATATCAAAAAATGCATTTGCAAGGGTCCAAGACCTAATGTGGATGTCTAAAACACCTCACAACACTAAATTAGGGCCTCATTAAGTCTAATTTATCATCAATTATTCCCATATAAAGCAAGGTATACACTTTTTTATGACAAAAATGAATATAAAAATCAATAGTTATAATAGTCATAAATATGTTTTATGGTATGTGCATGAGTATGGGATGAGAAGATCAATGGTAGAGGGTTAGAATTTTGTGAGAATTTGGAGAAACCATGCAAATGTTATTCTACATGATGAGATAGGCTTTGTACAACTATGCAATCAGTTTCTATTCCCAATTTTTTATAGAACCTCAATATAGATAAAAGAGTTCACTTGTAGTTATTATCAACATCTTTGTATTGATTTTTTGAATTTATGTTACCAATGAGCCAACTTTGTTGGTTTTATGATATGTGGTCCTGTGTTAGTGATTGGAAGGAGAAGATCACCATTGCAGACTTACATTTGTAATTAGAAATTTGTTTGAAAATCCTTTGGGTTGGTCCTATCTATTGCTTCCATGTGATAAAATTATGTATATTATTTCATTTTATTTTTGATCCGTAAGCTATGGATGAGGGGCCCATTCCCTTTATTAAAATAAAAGAAAAGTTACAAAGATCTGCCACGCAGATAAGAAATAACATAAGAGAAGAAGAAAGAAGAAAAATCTAAAGAAACCTACAGAGAACTGAAGCAAGACAACAGCCACCAGAAAAAACTTCATCAAAGATACAAACAAAGAGAAAACTAACAGCCCAGAACCAGGAGCCAAAGCCCTAATCCCTAATCCCTTCATTTGGTGTGAAGGAGAGCCTCCAAAGTTCTTTGAGAACCCGCCTCCACCACCTCCATACCTTCAATGCGGAGCTTTTCTGCAACAAATTTTCTACCAACCTTGCGCTTGGAGCCACAATCGGGTTTTGATTTGCCGCAAAGGGATTGATAAATCCCAAGTTTCTGAGGGGGATCCAGAGTGAAGTCGTCATAAAAATCTTGAATAGGATCCTCCATATCGTCCATGAAGGGAAAAGTGCCCTCTGAATTAGAGCCATCATCTTCTTCCGCCTCAGAAGATATAGAGGAGCATTCAACCATAGGTGCAGAAGGAGGGGCAGCGGGGGCCACAGGGTGATCTTGATTCAACACTAAAGTAGGAACAATTGGAGGAGGAGGGGGAGCCACAGGCTGATCCGGGTTCAGCCCTAGAACCTGAGAAGGTTCCAAGAACATTCCATTATTCCGCCAAATAAAATCAATATCCGGAGAGCCCTCCTTCTGAACCCACTTTTTCAAGCAGACATTCCTCGCCCTAGCTAAGCAATGAAGAGGGAAAGCATCGATTTTGTGTCCTAGCTTGTTGAAATGGAAGCACTGAAAAGACAAACCCTCATAGTTTAAAATTTGAGTCCACACACCGTGAGTAGAGTGAATCCGAATGGAGTGAGAAAGGGTTTTAGAAATATCAACCAAAGCACAAACTCTGTAGAATCTGCAATCAGAGGCCACAGAGGTAGGGTCGAGCTTGACAAAGGATCCCACCTGGTTGATCAGAGAGCTTAGAAAATCCCTATTGCACAGTACCAAGGGAAGATTGTACAGGCGAATCCAAATAGGAATGCAAGTGATCTTGGCGGTGGCTGGATCGCAAAAGGGAGACCATGGGGAGATAAAGAGGCCAGAATGCCCAAAGAACCATGGCCCATTCTGCAAAACAAAATTACAATCCTCCACCGAACAGAAGGTGATCAGAAAGAAACCAAAATCAAGAGATTCCACAGTAGGGGTGGGCAAGTTACTCCAAGTACAGTTAATCTAATCGAGAATGGAGGCCACCGGTCGGTGCTTGTGCAAACATCTGACTACCACTGAACGAACACCCAAATCCTCAGCAACTGCATCAATACAGCCATCAGAAATGTTGAAGTCCATAGGTTCCTCAGAAAAGACCACTTCAGAATCCCCAAAGGAAAATTGATTTCTTCCGGGTTGAGAATCCAGACTTTGAAGTGGAGGCGAATCTGAAGAAACCTCAGGATGGGCCAAGTTAGGGTTAATGGACATGGAATGAACCCGACAGTATTCTGTACATTTGTGAAAAGGGTTCGATTTGTTTTTGCAACCAGCGACATCAAAGGGAGGAGTCGCACCAGAAAGAGCCTCACCTGACTTTGCAACCTCAGTTTCGAGACCCTTAGAAGGAGGAGGGCGAGCAGAGGGTGAAGAGGGAGGATCCAACATTGCCCTAGAGTGAAGGTCATACCGTTTCCGTCCCTCCCCAGACACAACTTTGCGGCCTCCCCGTTTCGAGCCAGGAGAGCGCCGAGTCTTACCATTTTCGTTTGTCTGCGCAGCACCAAAATTCAGACAACCTTCTCCCTTCGCCTTCCTCTGCGCATCATCTTCGCCGGCCGCCCCAAGAGATCCTACGCACATCTTCTAGGGTTTCGATCATTCGTCGTCTGCTAGTAAAATTATGTATATTATTACTCCAATGATTTTCTCAAGTTATAACTTCTAAATTAGGATGATACTAGACATAGGTTATTTAGATTCCTTTGATCTAGTTCATCCAAATTGGCTTCCATCTTATTGGGTTTGGGTGAAAATTCAATGGGTTTTGTTAGTGTTTATGAAATCATGTGAGCTTTCAAACCTTATCTAGCCATATTGAAATTCAAAAAGAGTTATGCAACATTTTTTTGAAAAAATTATTTTCCACTTGCCAATGTCATTTGTCCTAACTCTCCATTCCATAATTTTTTGCATGCTTAAACTCAATTTTGGTTTCAATATAGCTTTAGGAAGGGATGTTGTGGACAATAATAGCTAGCAATGACAAGATGTTCAAATAGGAAATGTTAGATAAGTAGAGAAATGTTATTGTGGCTCTAGATGATTTTACAATAGATCACCCATGGAATGATGACAAGCCAAAGTAACATTAGTTTGGCCATGTTTATATGACATCATTCCAATATTATCTAAATGACCATGTGTATGTCAAGATGGTGGCATAGTGTCATTATTATC